>JBBBDQ010000941.1:3417500-3477500 GCA_037127315.1 Ascarosepion bandense
TTTTATACAAGTTTTATTAACAAAGTACTTTGGTTTATAGTGTTAGTTATATAAAGGAGGGATTTCTGCCCAAATACACAACTATTAAATATATAACTCGGCAACCTGTGTGGAAAGTGAGACTACAAACCCAGTACTTTGCCAGTGGTTTTTAATGAAACATTTGTGTTGTGCAGTGGATATCTGCTCAGAACGAAACACCGGGGAGCCGATTTCGAATTCCAGTTGGATTCATTGCATTCACTTACGCGCAAATAGCCTTGGGAAAGGTATTAATTCGTCTCTTCCCTCCAGTTATGGGTTAAATAACAGGACAGATTGGGTTCTATAGCCTTTGTTGGCAGGCAGTCTACTGCAGAAAGTAATGGCAAACTTCTGCGAGATAATCTTTTTTGTCCAGTCAGTCATGCATCGAAAGAGACATGATCGCCTAAAAGTGTATCACGTATGGCACTTAACTGATTGACTTATATATATATATATATAATTTCACGCACAACGCGATCTTCAGTTGCTTGTTGCTGAAGATTGCGCTATGCATGAAACTCCGAGTCGTGCTACCTATTAAAGATGATATGTGTATTTATAAATATACGCTTAACACCTCGGTTATATTACATGGAGCACTGTTTTATTAGCACCGACACCATTACGCTCTCACACCCTGATTGAGCATTCTGGAAGAATGGTAGATTTTGAAAAACAGTAGCTACTCTAGCATCTACGCATCGTTCATTCAGCAATGAATTAGAACACGCTCAGCTATTGGGCGTGTATAATGATAATATACACGCTAAAAGACTGGATGACTATATATATATATATATAGGTTAAAAAGGATAGAAAAAAGATTTGAGATGATTAGCTGTGGAGTCAGCCGAATACGCTATCAAGGTTTCAGTCTTTTCTGTTTCGTCTGGAAAGGTCGAAACCTTGGTAGGCTAATCGACTAACCCTAACCCTAACCCTAACCCTGGTCCCCCATAAAATATCTACATGTTAAAGCTTAATTTCCCTTCAAACAAATATTGGGCACTTTATAATACAATTGTTTACTGGTCTAATTTAAATCTAATTTAAATCTAACCTACTGATGCTTTCTTTAGGCAGTGGAAATGTGAATTGATTTTCTGTCTCTTAATTTATACACTTATGGTGTCAATGGCAAATTTAATGGAAGAGAAGGTGTAAATCAGGAAAATATTTGAAAGATGAGAAGCGGAGGAGAAAAGAAAACACAATTTGGTACTTTCATCCGGGTTCATATTGCTCCAGTAAATATTTTTTGTGTGTTTACAATATGTCATTATTTCGGATCTTTAATTTGACAACTCCGCTTTTTATTTTTTCTGGATATAGCATAATCGCCAGCTTTTCTTCCTGATACAATCTGCAAATAATATTTCCAAAACTATATGGCTTGTCTTTTTTCAAAATATTACAACATATATTAGAACTATTACAAGTTTTAGCTTTTAGCTCTCACACATGACTAGCTAGTTTCGTACTTTGTAACCTTCTAGCTTAAATGATGATCCATGGTTATAAGATCTAATAGCTGACTTCTGTATACCTAAAATACATTTTGCTTTGATCTCTTAAAATTTCTACCTTTGCCTTGTAGACTAGACCATTTGTTTTACATACTCCATTCAATGGGCACTTATTTTTATTTCTACAATTGCAATGTGATTAGTTATATAA
Organism: Ascarosepion bandense; assembly: GCA_037127315.1. Classification (NCBI taxonomy): domain Eukaryota; kingdom Metazoa; phylum Mollusca; class Cephalopoda; order Sepiida; family Sepiidae; genus Ascarosepion; species Ascarosepion bandense. The sequence goes on from JBBBDQ010000941.1 coordinate 3,419,205, forward strand.
TTACGATGCACGCTATCTTTATTAAATTAGTATTTTTTAAGTAGCTAGTACAACTATGATTTCTCTTCATGGTATTTTTGTTAAAGATTTTGTGCAACTCAAATTTTGAGGAAGTGTTTTATCAAGCATGTACATTTGCATATCTAATTAAATGTGACGGACAAGGAATATTTTTTCAACATTTCTTGAGCTCGTATAATGTTTTTTTTTTAAGGCCTGCACGAAAATGAGTGTTCACTGAAAGCGCTTTTGACAAGAAAGCACCACGGATAATTTCTGCCCGCAATTAGTCCCTGAACTGACATCTCGGCTACAGTCACTTTACCAACGCCGTAATGTAGCTTTCCTATGTCTTTACTATAAGTATTTCGATTTAAACTGTTCTAACAAAACGTCCGTTATGCGCGTAAAATTTATGAATTTAAGGGCAGTACTAGATTAGCGACAAGGTTTAATCCTTTTACGGCTGAACTGCCCGCATGTAAACATACGTTTTCACTTGTGGAATTCTCTTCCGGCTTCATGTTTTCCAGTCAAATTTGATCTTCAAAAATTTAAATGCAATGTCAATGTTTGCGTATTTATTTGGGCATAAATCCTATCTATCTATCTATCTATCTATCTATCTATCTATCTATCTATCTATCTATCTATCTCAGTCTGTTTCTATCTATCTATCTATCTATCTATCTATCTATCTATCTATCTATCTATCTCAGTCTGTTTGTATCTGTTTACCTAATCGATCGATCTATCTATCTATCTATCTATCTATCTATCTATCTATCTATCTATCTATCTCTGTTCGTATCTATCTCAGTCTGTTCGTATCTATCTCAGTCTGTTCGTATCTATCTATCTATCTATCTATCTATCTATCTATCTATCTATCTATCTCGGCCTCTCTCTCAACTCTAATTTTCTGTTTGACATTTTTTACGTTGCTACTTAAATTTCAGACATAAATAACCGAGACATATATCAAATATAACATAATTGTCTCTCACATTTTCGACGGTAATTTTTTTTCTCGGTTACTGCTTATAAATGACACATCCTTTTCCAGGCCTGACACTGACTGTCGTTTGGCTCGCAACTCACGACCAAGACTGCAGTGAGAGGACATAGGAACGCTGTAAAGTTTCCAGATGCAAAACTGTTTCACAGAAAACGTTTCGACTATCAAGATACTGAATGTGTGTTTCTTTCTCAGAAATTATCTGAGTGAATAGTAAATACTATTGTTTTACAATTTTTTCAACCAAAACAGCACCCAAAAGCCTAAGAGGTACTTAATGTATAGAGTTAGCAAGTTATCTATCTCGCTATACACAAATCCATATGTACAAATACTTTCAACAACACCTGAATAGACATTACTTATTAAACTTATCTATCTATCTATCTATCTATCTATCTATCTATCTATCTATCTATCTATCACACCCTGTTTATATGTAGCCCCCTACCTCTCAGTCTGTTCATATCGCACGATCTATTTTCCCATCTATCACTATATATCTCACCCGTTCACATCTATCTATCTATCTGTCTATCTATCTTGCAAAAGCCTTTTCGAATACTTATATCCGTTGCATTCAGTGTTTTTTGTTACGTTTGAACAGAGAAACACAGATAGAAATCACAGGTAGATGCATGAATGTTTTTCACTTTAAACTTTGAGGTACTCAAATATTCTAGCTATTCACCTATACATGTGTTTTGAAATGTCTTCCCATCCTTTTAAGTGTAATATTTCGTATCCCTGGGATGTCCCATCTTGTTTGACTGAGACTGTTTTTAATTAGAGTTTCATTTTATTGAACATCGACAAAAGACCTGACAAAACTTCCAATTTTCACTAATAAATCGTTTACGAACAGGACGCTTAGATATTGAGCTTTGGCACATTTAATTAAACGCCATCTCCGAAGAACTTAAGTCACTGCAGACCTCGTTACAAGAATTCATTCGTGCAACCAGACTGGCAACAACGTCCCATCCATTTATAGTTAGATCAACCAAATGCAGCCGACAATTCTACACCATCAGCTTCTTTTCTCGTACTTCCCGCCTGTGAAACTCCCTTCCATATACTTGCTTTCCTGACGGCTACAACTTCCAGGAATTTAAATGCAATATCAATACCCATCTCTTATCCACTTGGCTCCAGTTTTTTCTACATCACCCGTATATCTTGTTCTTTTCCTGTCTCCCTACCTTCGCAAATTGTCTTCACACCTGTGTTCCCATCCTTCCCTTACACTTTCTCTGACGCCCCTGTAACTGGTTCATCTTTCTCTTCACTCTTCTCCTGTTTAAACCTTTACTCTTACGTATCCCCCTCCACATCAGTGGCGTTACCGGCCTTGCTTGAAGTGGAACTATTAAAAATTTAAAAAAATGTATATATATACATTACCGGATATAATTATTAGGCCAGTATTTTTTTTTTTAAGAAATGATGTATTTCATACTATTTTTAGTATTTATTGCCAAGTGGAGAATGGTTCTTTTGTTAATACTGCACAATAATATGTTCATCAAATGAACTGCTCTGGTGTCCAGTTTTTGTGCTCTCTTCCCCATGCTAGTCTCTTTTTCTTATTGGCTGACCGAAGCAAAGACTTCCTGGCTGCCTTGTAAAATTTTGCAAAGTACTAATAACAAAAGAACCATTCCATTTTCATTTAGAATTCTCCTACTTGACTATAAATATTAAAAATAGTATGAAATATATCTTTCTTTTTTTTTAACTGGGGTGGCCTAATAATTATGGCCGGTAGTATATATATATATATATAGTCATCCGCAGACAGATCTCTTTCGCAGTATCACAGCTTATCAGTATGGTTAGACATCCGATTGCTTTTTACCCAGGATTGAGACCCGACCGGATCAGTCGGCGATTCTACCTCAGAGCTAATGGCGCTCGGTAGAAGGAGGGAGACTTTTTAGCGTGTATATTATCATTATACACGCCCAGTAGCTGAGAGTGTTCTAATTCGTTGCTGAATGAACAATGCGTATATGCTAGAGTAGCTACTGTTTTTCAAAGTCTACCATTCTTCCAGAGTGCTCAATCAAGGTGTGAGAGCGTAAATAGTCAGCCGAAGACAGATCTGTTTCGCTGTATCCTAGCTCATCAGTACGGTTAGTCATCCGATTGCTTTTTACCCAGGATTGAAACCCGACCGAATTGGCGTCAGTCGGCGATTCTACCACTGAGCTCTGGGCACTCAGTTGAATGAGTGAGACTTTTTAGCATGTATATTATCATTATACATGCCCAATAGCTGAGAGTGTTCTAATTCATTGCTGAATGAACAATGCGTATATGCTAGAGTAGCTACTGTTTTTCAAAGTCTACCATTCTTCCAGAGTGCTCAACCAGGGAGTGAGTGCATATATATATATATATATATATATATATATATATATATATATATATGAATTAAAATAGGATTAATTCAATGATGTCGGATAATCATTTCGATATGAAAATCCCCACGGGAGATAACGCATCACCTCAGCAACAGAAAATCCTTTATATGTTGCTGTTTATACACGTAGTTTTCTCTTTTCCAGACATAAATTAGCTTACGAAAATGCATCTCATTTTCTTTCATTTTCACATATAATATAAAAACTTTTTTCTATTCACACACGAATCAAACAGAAAGGCATGTTGAAATGCTAAATTTTAGAATATCTCCACTTTTATACCCTTCAAAAATTTATTAAACTGATCAGTCTCTGATTTCGATAAAATTTGATCTTCAACACTTTTCCCTCTGCGTTTTCTTTTTCATTTTTTCATAACATCAGAGTAGACAAATCACACTGTTTTACTAGTATAGACATTAATATTAACCTTTTCATTGTGTTTTGAAATTAACTTCTCTTGTGTTCCAACAGCTTGAGTATGGAAAAGAGGGCAAGAATTGATTGCAGCTTCTACTACTGCGTTTAATTTGAATTTAATAAAATTACACTTAAAATCATTTCAATGTTTTTATACGATAAAGTAGTGTAGTATGGCGGATGTGCGTTGTGGTGCAGTGGATATCGGCTCGGAACGAGAAATCTCACAGCCGAGTTCGAATTCCAGTTGAATTCATTGCATTCACTTCCACGCAAATACCCTTGGGAAAGGTATTAATCCGTCTCTTCCTTCCAGTTATGGGTTAAATAACAGGACAGATTGGGTTCTATAGCCTTGGCAGGCAAACCAGTCTACCGCAGAAAGCAATGGCAACCTACTGCGGGATAATCTTCTGCCCAGTCAGTTATGTCTCTTTCGAGACATGATCCCCCAAGCGTGTTTCACGTATGGCACTTAACTGACTGAGTGCAGTATGAAAACGAAGACACTGCTTGAGTTTGCCCCCCGTCCTCCGCAAAAAAATATCGGCCCCTAAATACCCCTCACCCACTGTCAGAGTTCCATAATCACGATTGGATTGTCATGAAGCATGGTTTACTGGATGCATATTTCAAATCATGGTGTCTTGCGTGTGGTTGTGTAAAAGATATTGGCTTGGTATGATAAATCAGAAGATGTGAGTTGTGGTGCATTCGATATCGGCTCGGAACGAGAAATCGAGGAGACGAGTTCGAATTCCACCTGAATTCATTGCCTTCACTTACCCGCAAATACCTTGGGAAAGGTATTAATCCGTCTATTTCTTCCAGTTATGGGTTAAGTAACAGAACAGATTGCCTTGGTCGGCAACCAGTCTACTGCAGAAAGCAATGGCAACCTATTGCGGGATAATCTTCTGCCCAATCAGTGATGTCTCTTTCGAGACCTGATCACCCAAAGCGTGTATCACGTATGGCATTTAACTGACTGACTGATGATAAATCAGAGGGTTGGGGTTCGATCTTCATTGGAGTTTCTTACATTCGCTTACGCACAAATACTCTTTGGAAAAGAAATAAATCTATCTTCCTATCCAGCCTCATCTATGGGCTGAATAGCAGGGCAGACTGGGTTCTGTAATTGGCAACCAGTCTAACACAGACAGAAATGACAACCTACTCATTAAAATATTCTGCCTAGTCAATCATGAATCGAAAGAGACATGATCATCCAAGCGGGGATCACGTATGGAACAAAAACTGCCTCATGAAGGTCAAATTTAGCAAATTAAATAAAAGCTTGTCTCGCTAGAGAATCATTACAATTGAGTAGTGAATTCGATCCTCATTGGGTGCTCCATTCTTTCGACCTTGTGCCACATCTAAGCTGAGCTAAAAAAAATCGCCTATTTTTAGGATGTGCGTTGTGGTTCTGTGGATATCGACTCAGAAGAAAAATCGGGGAGCCTAGTTCGAAATCCAGTTGAATTCCTTGCATTCACTTACGCGCAAATACCCTTAGGAAAGGTATTAATCCGTCTATTCCCTCCAGTTATGGGTTAAATAATAGGACAGATTGGGTTCTATAGCCTAGGCTGGCAACCAGTTTATCGCAGAAAGCAATGGCAACCTACTGCGGGATAATTTTCTGTCCAGTCGGTCATGTCTCTTCGAGACACGATCACCAAAGTCGTGTATCACGTATGGCACTTAACTGACTGACCCTTTGGAAAGATATGAATTTATTTCCCCTCCCCAATCCCATCACTGGGCTGAATAGTAGGGCAGACTGTGATCTATGCTTGGCAAGTAAGAGAAAGAAATGGCAACCTACTGCAGGAAAATCTTCTGCCTAGTCACTCAAGCGTGGACCACGTATGGAAATTAACTGCCTTATGAAGGTCAAATTTAGCGAATTAAATAAAATAAATAATAATTTATTTAAATAATTTAGACATTTGTTGGTAAATATATTCATTGAAATTACTTTTCCAGTTAATATTAATATTTTCATTGTCTAGATCTTAGTAATTAAAGAGAAAATATAGTCTTAAACCAGTCCATAGCTAAATCCACTGCTAAGAAGGTTGGGTCACTGTGTCGGGCCAGGATGTTTTTCCCGCCTGAATCCATCCTGCATACATACAAATCAACCATTCATCCGTGCATGGAATACTGCTGCCATATATGGTCAGGCGCCCCTGCTGTTCATCTCAGTGTTGTCGACAGGCTCCAAAGGAGAATCAGTAATGTGATAGGTACTGACTTGGCGGCTCGACTACAGTCACTTCCCCACCGACGAGATGTGGCCTCCCTTTGTCTATTCTACAAATACATTCATGGCTTCTGCTCCAACAAACTTAAGTCACTGGTTCCTCTGCAACAGGTGTTTACTTGTGCAACCAGATTGACAACCGGGTCCCACCCATTCACAGTCATTATTAACCAAATGCAGACAACAATTCTACTCCTTTAGCTTCTTCTCTCGCACTTCCCACCTGTGGAACTCGCTTCCATATTCTTGCTTTCCTGACGGCTACAACCTCCAGGAATTTAAATGCAATGTCAATACGCATCTATTAAGCACTTGACTCTAGTTCTTTCACCACCCCGTATATCCTTTCCTTTCTCTCCACCTTTGCAACTGTCATCACACCTGTATTCCCATCCTTCTCTTGCTCCTTTCTAACTGGTTCGTCTTCCTTTTCACTCTCTTCTACTTAATCTTTTTACTCTTATGTAGCCCCCTTCACATCAGTGGCATTACCGCCTTGCTCGGGGTGATACGATTAAAAAAAAAAAAGATGGTTACAAATGGTAATTGTTACTGTGAAAGAATACAATGCAAACAAGAAGGTGGTAGAAATAATTTTTCTCTATGAAAATCACAAAATTACGTTAAAATCTTTCCATGATTCGAATAAGTATGCTTACCCTAGTTTAAAGGGGCTTGGCCGTTTAAAGAAGACAAACAAACTATTTTATTTTTTAATTGACTTATAAATTCCAATTTCGACAAACTTATTAAGCTGAGAATGTTGTTTGCCAAGAGGTCATTTTCCGGCCAACATCTACATTGAAGCTGATGTGTAGGTGACAGATTTTTTTACCCTAAAGTTCAGCAATTTACAAGTGTCACCTGCTTCACCCTCTAAAACGGAGTCTACAGGAAACAGTTTTATCGCTCGTACACATTAATGGTCGACTTCCTTGTCATCTATTTGGCCTTTACAAACTTCTGGCCAGGCGCCGGGCCGCGGGGCATTGGCCAAGCAATTGTTCCACCAGAATTTCTGGGTGCGTCTCCCCAAACCACTGCTATCTTTTCCTTGTGTCTGTGAAAACAACACGTGTTTAACAAATGATAAATAATCTGGGGATTTTACTTGTCATGTTGTTGCGATTTCGTTGTTATTATTTTCTTTTTTTCTTATTTCAATCATTTAGCAAGGCGAGAAAGCCACTAAGATGCTAGCGTTTTACTGAGAATTAAAGAAAATTAAAAAACTTTAGTGAGAATGACAATAAAAGACCATGAAGTTAGTAATTAGTGTTGCATTTACAATTTTGAAGATCGTAGTTGACAGGAAAGCAAGAAGCCGGAGGAGCATCCCGCAGGTGGGAAATACGAGAGAAGAAAATGTTACAATAGAACTTACGGTTCCATCGGGCTACTTCAACAATAGTATGATAAGACCTAGTTGCCAATCTATTACTAAAATTACGGGTCGATGTACCAATGAGGGGTTCTCATTAGAACACTTGCAATGATTATCGTAATGTTTTTGTCTTTCTCTTCATTAATTCGCACGGATATTACCATCTGTTAATACCTTATAAATTCTGTACTATTTTGTTTTGATCGCGTGGAAAGAGGGAAAAAACACGAGTTGGTTTCAGTGCGAGAAAGAAAGAAAGAATATAGAATTGTTTCACATTTTCTGCTAATACCTCATAAATAATAGACTATTCTGTTTTTGATCATGTAGAATGTGAGGAAAAGACACGACTTGGTTTCAAAGAAAGAAAGAAAGAAAGAAAGAAAGAAAGCGTTTAACACTCCTGCCAATACCTTTTAAATAATGGACTACTCCGTTTTAATTGCATGAAAAGAGGAGAAAAGACACTACTTGGTTTCAGAGCGAAAAAGAAAGAAAGAAAGAAATAAAGAATGCAAAAAGAGAAAAGTGTTTAACATCTTTTGCCAATCAGTCAGTTAAGTGCCATACGTGAAACACGTTTGGGCGATCATGTCTCAAAAGAGACATGACTGCCTGGGCAGAAGATTATCCCACTGTAGGTTGCCATTGCTTTCTGCGGTAGACTGGTTGCCAGCCAAGGCTATAGAACCCAATCTGTCCTGTTATTTAACCCATAACTGGAAGGAAAGAGATGGATTAATACCTTTCCTAAGGGTATTTGTGCGTAAGTGAATGCAATGAATTCAACTGGAATTCGAACTTTGCCAATACCTCATAAATAATGAACTATTCCGTTTCGATCGAGAAGAAAATGGGGAAAAAGGCCATTATGTGATGTCAAAGAAAGAAAGAAAGAAAGAAAGAAAGAAAGAGGGGAATTTGTTTAACGGTCGCTTCAGTGAAATGGAAAAAGATATCAATTTCAAATCTCTTCATTTGTACACATTTCTTAAAATAACGACCAGCATTTATAATTAAAAGCGTTTATTAGTTGTTCAATATTTTGCTAAGCTCAAATATATGGAAAACACGAATTTCTGCGGATATTTTATTTTCATGTGAAAAACCGTCCTTTTGACATTCCGTTTTATTGTGGTCACGTTTATCCATATTCGCCAATGCTTTTCTGTGGCAGTAAGCCCAGGATGATTTCCTCAGACGAAGAGGAAACTTGAAACGACTTTAATTAAACGAGTGAAGAGAGTATGTGCGACACGGAGATCCGAAGGCGAATTGGCATGGCAAAGGACGCGTTCCAGAAGATGAGCAAAATACTAACACAGGAAAATCTCAATAGAAACGAAGAAAAGAGTACTAGACTGCTACGTGATGTCAGTTCTTCAATACGGCAGTGAATGCTGGACAATATAATAAAAAATGAGGACAAAACTGGAAGCGGCCGAAATGTGGTTCTACAGAAGGATGCTACGGATATCGTGGACTGAGCATACAAGCAACGACGAGGTGTTAGAAAGAATGGCAACAAAAAGGAAATTGATGATGAGCATCAGGAAGAGACAACTGAAGTTCTTGGGACATGCAATGAGGAAGGAGAGCCTGGAGAACCTGATACTGACTGGTCAGATAGAAGGAAGGAGAGACAGAGGAAGGCAGCGGATAACATATTTGCAGGGCCTGATCAGGTGGATGACGGAACGGGGGTTGCCAGGAGCAACAGGAGCAAACATACTAAATGCCACAAGGGATAGGGAGACGTGGAGAGCCATGATCGCCTACGTCCTGAAGGGACAGGTCATATAGAAGAAGAAGAAGAAGAATAAGAATAAGAAGGGAGTATCTGTTTCAAGTGCTTTTAGCTAATCTATTAGCCATTTTCAATTTTGGTTGTTTTTTTTTAATCATTTCATTCCCAAGAAAGGTGGTAACGGCACTGATGTGCAAGAGGCTACATAAGAGTAAAAGTTTAGACAGGAGGAGAGTGAAGAGAAAGACGAACCAGTTACAGGGGGTGTCAGAAAAAGGAGCATGAGAAGGATGGGAATATAGGTGAGATGACAGTTGCAAAGGTAGAGAGAAAGGAAAAGATATACAGGGTGATGTAGAAAGAACTGGAGTCAAGTGGATACGAGATGACAATTGCCATTACGTTTAAATTCCTGGAGGTTGTAGACGCCAGAAAAGCAAGAATATGGAAGGGAGTTCCACAGGGGGAAGTGCAAGAAAAGAAGCTGATGTAGTAGAACTTTGAGCTGCATTTGATTGATCTAATGGGTGGGACCCAGTTGCCAGTCTGGTTGCACGAGTAAATTCTTATGACGGGGGCTGCAATGACCAGTTCCTCGGAGCAGAAGACATGAATATTTTTACAGAACAGACAGTGGGAAACCACATCCCGCCGGTGGGAATATGACTGGAGTCGAGCCGCCAAGTCAGGACCTATCACATTACAGATTCTTCTTTGTGCTGTAGCACTATCTAAATAGAGAGCAAGTGCTATTATAACCGGTGTAAAAACTTCTTAATTTCCTAAATACAGGTAATACATTGTGGCCGTGTTAATAGTTGATATTGCAGTGGTTCGCAAACATTTTTTTCTGTGGGCTGCATTTCCGGAATGATAATTTGCACACGTCTCACCGAATTTTATATGATGAAAAGTACATTTAAAAATTTAAAAAAAAGGAAGAGGTTTAAAAGAAGATAACGGCAGATTTGAATTCAGAGCATTATCAATGATAACTCTCTCCTCCAATTTGCAGACTGTAGTTACTATATTCTTTACACTAGATATAATGCAAAAATATTATGATGATAAAATCCGCTAATAATTATTTATAACTATTTTTACTGAGATTTATGCAGTAATCCATAATAATATTTTCAATTTTGAAATCATTTATTTTTGGCATATTCATTTTATAAACTGTTTTTAAATCTTTGATTGTATTGTGAATCCAGTTTGTTGCGGAGTTGTGATGAAACTTCGCCGCAAAATTGTAGTGACCGATTGGTGTCGGTAGGTTAAAAACAGTGTATTAATATAAACAGAAACAAGATATTCACAGGAAGTGTTAATAAATAGTAATATAGAAATAAGTAAGTCTGAAGGGATTATTATGCTGCCTGACTAGTAGCTGTCGTTAACTGCTGTACTTGACTGCTTCTGTTGACTGCTTTCTGAAAGTCACCCAGGTAAATTATATATAGCAAGAGGAAGAGTTCAATCCGCGTAGAAGGGTACCATAACAGATTGTCTTTTAATCATTCCGCCTCACTTGCTATCCTCTCCACTGCACATATGAGGAGTACCCCACTGTTTGTGAACCACTGTGTTAAGAGCTGTTTGATTGTTTTCTATGATAAAGGTTTTCATTATCATTATGTGTGGTGCTTATTAAATTTGTATTCTCAATGTGTATGACTCTTATTGCGGTTGGTACATTGTGGTCCTGATTTAAACGTCTAATCATGGTTGTTGACTTCAATTTCCACTTTTATTTGTATGTGTGTGTGTGTGTTTGCACGCACACCCGCCCACACAATAATCAGCGGTTCCCTGAAAAAATCTCGGCCGAATCCATTTACTAAGATTGACCGGCGGACCTAAAGCAAACTACCACCAACTTTAATTTCGTTGTTTTTCATTTTTCATTTTTTTTTTTACGTTGTTCAGCGCAGTCCTATCGATTACTCCCATAGCTTTACAATTGACAGAAAAAAATTTTGAAAAATTTCAATATTTAAACATTTTCTGGGTGGGGGTTCATTTCTCATACAACGTTATAGTAAATTGAGCCTCCATTTTGAAATCAGTTGCCGGTACGATATTACCGCCACCTGTAAATTTGTTCATTGTCAAATTTAGAAGTTTTTTTCAGTGCAATATTATCTTTTACACCTTAAACTTTACGAATGACAAAAAAAAAAAATGAAGTTGCAAAACTTTCAATATTTAAACAATTTTAGTAGGGCGCAGTTTCTCATACAACCTTATAGTGAGTTGAAAATGAAGGATCGATTTACTTTAACGTTGTATGAGAAACTGACCTCCCCTCAAATTTGTTTAAATATTCTAATTTTTCAAAATGTTTTTTGATAATCGGAAAGTTTAAGTAACAAGCGATAGGACAGCGCTGACAAAAAGTTAAAATAAATGAAAAACAACGAAATTAAAGGTGGTGGTAGTCTGCTTCAGGTTCGCCGATTCACCAAATGTTCGAATATCAGAGTTTCGTGGGAAGAGCTTTATATATAAATATACATCTAGAAATATATATATATAAATATAAATATATAAATATATAATATAAATATATAAATATAAATATATAAATATATAAATATAAATATAAAGATAGATAGATAGATAGATAGATAGATAGATAGATAGATAGATAGATAGATACCTCCATTCATTTGCCGAAAAAAAAAACAGTATAAGCATGATATTAAAAGAGTCCAAACTTAAAAGAAAAAGTTTCATCAAAATGTTTATGCTATTATTAAGAAGAAAGATCAAATTTTGTTGTGATTATTTCTTTAAATTATTAATCCTAACCCGTTCGAAATTTTAGTTAAATTTTCTTCTTTTGTTTTCCGTCGGCCGTTCACGCCATATTTACTTAATACGACTATTAAGGAAAACATAAGCTTATGCAAGTTTTTTGGCGTTGAAAGACACAGTAATTTGAAAACTCTTGCAAAAATCAACTAATTATCTGATTTCACTGAAATTTTCAGAACTTATTTACAAATGAATGAAACTATTTAGGCAATGATTATTTTTAGAAAATCTTCATAAAAATATATTTTTTACATCTGTTCCTTCCTTCCCTCTAATTAATTATGTAAAATGTTTAGAAATACATGATCTATACTAATTTGTTTTTATTAGTTAAATGCAGGACTCATTGGGAAATGTAAATCATGATTTTTTTTTTTTACGAGACCGTTTTTTCGAAAATCTGCTCCGAATAATAAAATCAAAAATGCATTAAAACTAAACATTTTTAATGTAAATAAACTTTTAACTGATTTTATAATTAATATAATTTTAAAATATCTTCTTTTTCTGAAAAAAAAGATTTTTATAAGAATTGTTTTCATTTTTTTCTATGCTATTTAAAGTTTCAAACATCTTTTAAATTGCTTCCAGTTACTCGGTTTCTTCGATTATTAATTCATTCTGGTGCAGTGGATATCGGCTCGGAATGAGAAATTGGGGAGCCGAGTTCGAATTCCAGTTGAATTCACTTACGCACAAATACCCTTGGGAAAGTTATTAATCCATCTTTTACTTCCAGTTATGGGTTAAATAACAGGACAGATTAGGTTCTATAGCCTTGGCTGGCAACCAGTCTACCGCAGAAAGCAATGGCAACCTACTGCAGGATAATCTTCTGCCCAGTTAGCCATGTATCTTTCGAGACATGATCGCCCAAGCGTGTATCACGTATGGCACTTAACTAACTGAATACAATTCATTTAGAGTTAAGATTTTTAAAATAATTTCTATTTTTTTTTATTTTGGTAAACAGCATTTTTTTTTAAGTATAGAAACTTATAAGAGACTTATCATTAAAAGTTTATGGGTTTCAAGGTTTGTTCCCCTCGCGAAACGTTCAATTGGATAATGTCCATTTTTGGTCACCATACTTCCAGTTTGATTCGTAACAGGTGCTGACATCGCCTACTTGAAAGGTCAACGAGCGAGTCAGACTTTAGTGATTAAGAAATACTTTCATTTTAATTTCATGTCATAAACAAGTAATATTTGTTTTAAATCAGATTAATTTAACTTTAAATTTGCTAATTTTAGAAGAATAGTGAGTGAGAGATTTATATTTTATTTTTGCAAGATTTTTAAGCCATAGAAATAACTTTTGTTTACAAATGTGTCGATTGCTAATAAAAAAACGGCTCAAAAAAATTGAAAATTTTTGTTTGAAATACACCAGTGTATTTTGCTTACTGGAAATAGTTAATTTAATCATTTATCTTTCAATTAAGCTAAAATTTAAGTTTCAAGAAAAAGTTGTTTTTTTAATTCAATTTAAAACTTAAATATCGAAAATGAAGTGGAGGCACACACACACACACACACACACACACACACACACACACACACATATATATATATATTGCTATATATGAATTTTTATTTGCGTTAACATTATTGTGTTTCAATGGATACTCGTATTTTAATGGACAAATAATAATGTTCAAACAAACAAAAATTCGAATATGTCGGCTAATGACAGTTTCGTAAATTTCCGTAAAATTTCGTAATATATGTATCTTAATTTACAGATATATACATATATATATACTTACTTTTCTCTACACTTATCATCCAGACTGTCAAATGTGAAGATGATGAGAGTCTTGTAACTGAGTAGATACCCTGAGCACAAAAATGCCCTTCAAAGCGATATATTTTCACATGAGTATCAAACACAGGAATTATTGATTTTTGCTACAAAATGTTGTCTTTATTCTTGGAAGGAAGTCAATTCTTTTGTTTATTTCTTCATTAATCTAACAATTAAATTCCTTTCCATAATGTATGAAAGATGAATGAAGCCCAGCATTGTTAAAAAAACAAGTCAAAATCCAGGATAGATATAGCAAACAAAATCTCACCAAACTGGATAAACCAGAAAAAATACCAAATGAGTACAGAATTTATTTCTCCTTATTTGTTTTGGTGATTTATTTAAGTTTGAATTCAAATACAACCTGATTGAATAATGACAAACTAGGCTTGGAACGCGACGAACTTTTCTTGCAACGTATGGCTGCCTTGACGTGAACTAATGGCCAGTAACCTGATTTGGTTTAATAGTACTACTCAAAAGCTTGTTTAATCTGAACTAAGTTGTCAATATTTCTAGATCTTGGTTAAGCCGAGTAAATAAAAACTGTCGAAATGGTTGTTTTCGTAAAATAGTTTTCCCAAAGACAAACTCAGTTTTTCTTTTCTAATATTTTTAATCATGTAAGTAATTCATTCCAGTTAATTCCTTGCATTTTTGGGAAAGGTATTAATCCATCATCCGCAGACAGATCTGTTTCGCTGTATCACAGCTCATCAGTACGGTTAGACTCCGATTGCTTTTACACCCAGGATTGAAACCCGACCGAATTGGCGTCAATCGGCGATTCTACCTCTGGGCTATGAAAATTAGGGAGCCGAGTTCGAATTCCAATTGAATTCCTTGCAATCACTTACGCACAAATACCCTTGGGAAAGGTATTAATCCGTTTCTTCCCTCCAGTTATGGATTAAATAATAGGACAGATTGGGTTCTATAGCCTTGGTCGGCAACCAGTCTACCGCAGAAAGCAATGGCAACCTGCTGCGGGATAATCTTCTGCCCAATCAGTCATGTCTGTTTCGAGACATGATCGCCCAAAGCGTGTATCACGTATGGCACTTAACTGACTGATTAACCCGTCTCTTCCTTCCAGTTATGGGTTAAATAATAGGAAAGATTGGGTTCTATAGCCTTGGTCGACAACCAGTCTACCGCAGAAAGCAATGGCAACCTACTGCGAGATAATCTTCTGTCACCTCGAAAGAGACATTAATGACTAGGCGGAAATTTTTCATGTAGTCAGTCAGTTACGTGCCATACGTGATACACGCTTGGGCGATCATGTCTCGAAGAGACATGACTGAATGGGCAGAAAATTATCCCGCAGTAAGTTGCCATTGCATTCTGCGGTAGACTGGTTGCCAGCCAAGGCTATAGAACCCAATCTGTCCTAATATTTAGCCCATAACTGGAGGGAAAAGACGTATTAATACCTTTCCCAAGGGTATTTGTACATAAGTGAATGCAAGGAAGTCACGTAGTAGGTTACCGTTACTTTCTGTGGTAGACTGGTTGCCAGTCAAGGCTATAGAAATCAATCTCTTCTGTCATTTAACCCATAGCCGAAAGGAAAAGAGATGGATTAAGGTTTTTCCCAAAGATATTTGTGCGTAAGTAAATACAACGATTTCAACTGGAATTCGAACTCGGCTCTCAGATTTCTCGTTCCGAGTCGATATTCACTGCACTACAAGGCACATTCGTACTGCGATTAAGTTTATAAAGTCTAGGTGCCATATTAGAAAATTCATCAGAACAATTATCATGAAAGTATTTATAAAAGAAAAAACAGAGATAAAACAGAGATGGTACATTACGGCAGTGAGAAAGTGACTGAAACCGAGGTGTCAGGTCAGGACCAATAATATTGCTGATTCTTCTTTGGATTTTATTAAGTGGGGTGTTATGTGATACCTGTCCTCTTATTATGGCAGATAATCCTGGACAATCTCCTCAAAGATGAAGGCGTGACTTGATGAAACAGAAATGTGGTGGTACAGAAGAATACCGATGGCACCATGAACCGCACATGTGAGCAAAGACAAGGTTTTGGTGACGATGCAAACGAAAGCGAAACATCCTGAAGAGACAGTTTCTTCAGCGCGTAATGAAGAGGGAGGGATTGGAGAATATAATACTCAGAGGACGGATTGAAAGAAAGAGAGACATGGGAAAGCAACGCGAAACATACTTGATTGGCTTGAACAAGTGGATGGCAGGATTTGGGAGAGATACCAAGAGGAAAAGTGTCAGGAGCAACAATGGATAGGGGTAAGTGGAGGTTCATGATCGCCTACATCCTGAAAGGTTACACAAGAAGAAGAAGAAGAAGAAGAAGAAGAAGAAGAAGAAGAAGAAATCTATAACAAGAACAAGTAGCAGTAATATTCAAAGTATGGAAGAGTGATAGACTTATTATCGTTGGATGTTAGTGTGGAAAGTTTTCTGAAGATATATGTTCATGAGCCTGGGCAGGACTATCATATATACAGACTAGCAGTATAGCCCGGCGTTGCTCGGTTGTAATGAAAGCTTTAAAACAAATTCATGGTCCTGGAGCTCAGATTCAGCCTAAAGAATATTTGTGTGAAGTTTGATGAGAATCGGATAAAAATTGTGGATTTGTATAAAGGACATACAGACAGATAAACATTTTCGATATTTATCGGGGGTACCTCGACACGAAACCTAGCTAAGAACACTCGCAGACGCTTATAGTACAGCTGTGTAAATTTTCAAGAAAATCGGTTCAGCCGTTTCGGAGTCTATAGGTAACCGACACACACACAGACACACACACACACGGACAAAGTTCCATTATAAATAAGTTTAGATCACAGGCTCAATTTTTATTTGAAGAACATTATTATTAATAATAGCAATATAATCCATGAGTCAAAATTAAACAATTGGAAAGCTAGAGTGTGTCAGAGGTCAAAATGAAAAATTAATCATCACATGCCAGCCAATATTTGGAAATGAAATTTGCATAATTTATGTAGATGAATCACTACACCTGGGTCGGTGATACCTGATGACTTATTAATCAATCATCAGTGTGCTTCTGCAACTAAGTCAGCTTCTCGATGCTGAGGAGGGTTCATTCGGATTTCTGTCTAAAGTTATTGTTCACTCTAGGTAGAAGGTTTCTATGTAAGGTGCACAGCTTATGCGGTTACGCGTAGAAGATACCGGTTAACCCTATACTTCGAAAGATTGTAGTGATAGGGAAAGCAACCTCTTGGGTGTCGATTCTCCAATGATTCGTGGGAAGAATCTGCTTGAGTGACACTTACATTTCACGATAAGGAAATAACAGTGGTTGACTACATTATGCGTGGCAAGTTTAGTTTTAATCATGAAGTTTAGGACTGTAAAGTTAATCTGAGAGAGGGCAGATGTCATAGAACAATTTATAGATTCTTGTTTTTTCCAGAGTTTTCGACTTTACTTTGTTTTTTTTGTATGCTTTAACTGCCAAAAATAGGCAGAAAGGGATGTTTGGTTTCGGTACGTATTCTGCCCTCTTTGCCAAAATGAAAAGTTGCAGATTATAAGGTTCCCTAAAAATAAAGTCCTGCTAAATCGTAGGGATGAATTAACGTTTTTATGTAAACATTGAAAAAAATTTTTCTTTAAAATGAAATTAATTACAATTGTTCATTTATAACTTATGCTCTAATATTACTTAAATCTTTTTACGAAAATAGATAACCCACACAATACTTGGTTTTCTTAACTCCAATATTTCTTAGTAGACCATAATTACATAATTCTAATTCTAAATTAAACAATAAGGTCGTAAAAACCAAATAAAAAAAACATAAATCCGACCTGTTGTTAAAAATTATTGTCTACCCATTTAAATAATGTATGATCCCTCTATGTATCTTACCCAGACAAAATTAGAAAGTGTCATGTCTTGACATTATGCTACTTTGCGAACCAAATGTTCAGCTCCATAGTTCAACCTAATTCTCACATTTGATTAAGCAATATTGACACACCTACAAATATATCGTTTAACTTACTGAAACTACTACACCTAACTTTTCTAAATAAACATGAATTCATCTTATGCTTTCTAAAGAAATCATTTTTACTATTTATTTTAAGATATCACCTGAAGAAGAACGGTATTTCAAATTCTCTGTGTGTAAGCTGGAGTGACGATCGAAGTTATTGCATTAAGGAATAGGTTTGTCAGACTTACAAAGCTTAGTGAATACTGGTAGAAGGCTATTGTCATAAGGCGCTCAGTGAGGAGCGGTCTCGATGCATATGTATTAGGTGCAGGGCGTTTAGATCATGAATGGCTCCAGATCTTATTGTTTACTTTCTTTTACTTTTTTTTTTTTTTAATCACATCACCCCAAGCAAGGCGGTAAGGCCACTGGTGTGCAGGGGGCTACGTAAGAGTGAATAGATTGGAAAAGAGAAAGCCGGAAACCACATCCTAAACAGGGAACAAGGGATGAGCCATTACACCTGTTCAATAGACGTGGGTGGAGTGTGAACCGAGCGATAGTTCAGTCTATCTACTCCAATTGAAAAAAAAAATACAAAAGAAAAGAACAGTGAAAAGATTGGAAAAGAGAAAGCCGGAAACCACATCCTAAACAGGGAACAATGGATGAGCCTTTACACCTGTTCAATAGACGTGGGTGGAGTGTGAACCGAGCGATAGTTCAGTCTATCTACTCCAATTGAAAAAAAAAAATACAAAAGAAAAGAACAGTGAAAAGATTGGAAAAGAGAAAGCCGGAAACCACATCCTAAACAGGGAACAAGGGATGAGCCTATACACCTGTTCAATAGACGTGGGTGGAGTGTGAACCGGGCGATAGTTTAGTCTATCTACTCCAATGTTCGCACTGTACGAGGCCCAAGAGCCAATCGAGCTAGAGTGTTATTGAAGGAGTTTGTTCAAGGAAGTTTATTGAAGGAGTTTGTACAAGGTCAGTCAGTTTAGTACCATACGTGATACACGCTCTGGGCGATCATATCTCGAAAGTGACATGACTGACTGGGCAGAGGATTATACCGCAGTAGGTTGCCATTGCTTTCTGCGGTAGACCGGTTGCCGGCCAAGGCTATAGAATCCAATCTCTCCTATTGTTTAGTCCATAAATGGAGGGAAAAGACGGATTAATACTATTCCCAAGGGTATTTGTGCGTAAGTGAATGCAATGAATTAAACTGGAATTCGAACTCGGTTCCCCGATTTGTCGTTTCGAGTCGATATCCACTGCACCACAATGCACATCCAAGGTACAAGGCGCAATTTGGAAGCATATACATAGAAAACGATGGCGCAGTACATCTCCCTATTTCAAAGTGTTCAACGACAGAACACGTGCGCATGCGTTGTTTTTCGTTACAAATTTTAGTCGCAAGAAGACCCACTACCAGTCCAGCTAAGAGCCCAGCTCAGATTCATGTCTCATTTGTTTTATTTATGAGCGTAACCACTTTAATTTAATTCGATGACCGCACCCGCTGAATTCATCCCCCTTTTCTCCTTCCCCCTCTTCGTACATCCGTCTTCCCTCAGTCTCCTTTCTCTCACCCTGGAATGTGTGTCAAAACTAAAAGGGGGCGTACAGTCAGAGAAAGGTCACATGGCTTGAGAGACCGTTAGGAAATCGTCCTCCTTTCATATTTTTTAAATTATTAATTTTCCATATTAGACACACACACACACACACACACACACACACACATATATATATATATATATATATATATATATATATGATAGAAATATAGGGTTATGGGTTGAAGTGCTCAATATCAGGGATAAAGCGTATGTAAATATAAAACTGGACATTGAAGTCAACACCCAGTGGCGACAGTGGGTTTCATCATGCTTTGCAGTTTGCTAACCTTTTTTAAAGCAATAAATAATTAGTTTTTTTTTTTTTATTCAGAATATCTACCCGTCTTTTCAAAAATAAATAAGTGGAAACAGACATATGCATACACACATATATACACACACAAACACACAAACAGCCCTCTCTGTCTCTCTCTGAGTATATATATATATATATGTGTGTGTGTGTGTGTGTGTGTGTGTGTGTTTTATATTGTATTTAGCCATTAATCCTACTTTGATGCAAATTTCTTTAATAAGGACAGACAAGATGCTGCAGGTAAATTTTTATATAGTTTTTCATGTGATCTTGTAACATTTCTTTTCAGAAGATAAATTATGTAAAAATTCTTAGAATGAAAGCAAAACATTTTATAAAGCAAAATGTTTTATAAAAATTATTTATTAAAAAGATAAAACAATAAGATCTCATGCAGCATTACATTAATAATTTAACAACAGCAAATTGTTTGTCTGTTTTATAGAAATGCCCACCCCAATGAAACAAACACTTATTCACGCATACACTAAAAATAAACAATAAGAATAAAAATGAAAACAAAAATGAATCAAATAACTACACAATAAAATAGATAGATAGATAGATAGATAGATAGATAGATTTAAATAGAGACTGAGATAGATAGATAGATAGATAGATAGATAGATAGATAGCTTTAAACAGAGACTTAGATAGATAGATAGATAGATAGATAGATAGATAGATAGATAGATAGATTTAAATAGAGACTGAGATAGATAGATAGATAGATAGATAGATAGATAGATTTGAACAGAGACTGAGATAGATAGATAGATAGATAGATATGAACAGAGACTGAGATAGATAGATAGATAGATAGATAGATAGATATGAACAGAGACTGAGATAGATAGATAGATAGATAGATAGATAGATAGATAGATAGATAGATATGAACAGAGACTGAGATAGATAGATAGATAGATAGATAGATAGATAGATAGATATGAACAGAGACTGAGATAGATAGATAGATAGATAGATAGATAGATAGATAGATAGACTAGATAGATAGATAGATAGATAGATAGATAGATAGATAGATAGATAGATAGATAGATATGAACAGAAACTGAGATAGATAGATAGATAGATAGATAGATAGATAGATAGATTTAAACAGAGACTGAGATAGATAGATAGATAGATAGATAGATAGATAGATAGATAGATAGATAGATAGATTTAAACAGAGACTGAGATAGATAGATAGATAGATAGATTTAAACAGAGACTGAGATAGATAGATAGATAGATAGATAGATAGATAGATAGATAGATAGATTTGAACAGAGACTGAGATAGATAGATAGATAGATAGATAGATAGATAGATAGATAGATAGATAAAGAACAAATAGAAAACTTTTCTTAATCTAACATGAATGACTTTTATTAAAGCTTCATCAGAGACTGATATCGATTGCAAAAAGGAAATTCTTTCTGATAATTGTTTTTACTTCTGCGTTGTTTGGTTTTCATTGGTCAATCTTGTTTCACGTGCATCCGACTTAAATAAACGTCAGTATAATTTCTGTTGTTACGAATTCAAGCAGTGACGACACGTCTATTCAATGTTTCAAGGAATTAACGGATTAATTGAAAGACCATAAATATTGTTTTATGTATGTAAGTGTATCATAATACTTGTTTGATTATGTGGGAATAGGATGATACATAGATATGATAAATTTAAATAAGTAAAATTATTATACGAGATTTTGTTGAAATATTATTCTGTACTACTTGGCAAAATTTGACTGACAAATTATCAAAATTTGGCGGACCTGTAACGACATTACCACCACCTGTAAATTTGTTGATTATCATTTTTTTTTTTTACTTTTTTCAGTGCAGTATCATCTATTAGACCCTAAACTTTCTCATTATCAAAACAAATTTGGAAAAATTTCATTAAGATTTTTAGGGAGTGTTCAGTTTCTCATACAACGTTATAGTAAATCGATCTTCTATTTTGGAAACACTAGCGTTGGGGCCGCTGAAACCATGTATAGAGAAGCTTACAATTTGAAGATCGAAAAACCCATGGAAAAATTTTCCCTACTTCATATCAATGAAAAATAAGTTACTCGAAACATTAAAACAACATTTTTAGACAGAGTTTCCTTGAAATAATTCCTGTTGTAAAAAAATTTGGAATGAAAAATATGACATTAAAAAAAAAAGTTGACAGAGAATCTTTAAAATAATTCCTATTTTTAAAAGAATTTTGAATAAAAACATATTCCCGGAATGATATTTTCCAATAATTTCCTACAAGTTTTGGGAAAAAAAAATAATGGGTAACAACTCGAAGCGAAAGTTTCCAAAATGGAGGATCGATTTACTATTGCGTTGTATGAGAAACTGAGCACTCCCTGAAAATCTTTAAATATTGAATTTTTTCCAATTTTCTTTTTGAAAATCTAAAACTTTATGTAATAACCGATAAGAATACACAAAAAATTAAAAAAAAAATGATATTCAACAAATTTACAGGTGGTGGTAATGTCGTAAAGATCCGCCCAAATTTTTTTTAAGAATTCCTATTTGGTCAGCCAGACACCTTGTATATAATTATGACTTTGCTATGAGTTTATCCGCAACACTGAGTAGACTCATTAACATACCAAATATTGGACGGACATTTGAATACCTTGCTGCTATGTTTTTAGTATTTCTATTTGTGTCGATTTTTTTCTTTTTTTTCCATTTTTCTTTCTCTTTTTTTCTATCTATTCTCTTTACAGTTTGAGGATATTAAATATATACATATATATTTCAAGGGTGTGGGTATTTAACTAATATACAGGGTGAGATGACTAAATTGAAGTCTGAACGACGTAAAAATGAAAATGACACTGACAACACAATTTAACAGATATAATTACCAAAATTACAGAAAAATATTTTAAAATACGAAAGAGCAAATTTATTCAATGAAATCGTCATCGGGTTCAACCACGGCCTCCAGGCAACTTCGGAATCTTTTGCAACTCTTCTGGATAGTCTCCTTGGTTCAGTTGGTGAATTCTGCCATAATCCTTGCCTTCAGTTCATCTTTGGTGTTACAAGAAGTTTTGGTCCTGGGTATGACGTTAAACTGCATCCGGCAGCAAGGCCTATGATTGGGAGGTTGTGAGGCGCATGGAACCACCTCTTAATTGCTGTTGTTCCCAGGTCCACCCTGACCCGTAGTGGAAGCACCTGTTAGAGTCCCAGTTATGGGCAAATAGTTAACTGGGGTCAAAACATTATGAAAGTATAAAAATAGACTTTTATAGAAAAATATACATTTTTGAAGGAAAAAAAATTATTGCCAGCAATAGATTTTTGAACACAGAACTAGAAGACATCTTCGGTTTTCTAAAAGGAAAAATAAAATAAAAACAACTTTTTCATCACAATTTGACTAAATCAATCTTCTCACTATAAATGAACATTAAAAAATAGCATGCCTTAAAACCCATCTTTTTGGCATTACATAACTTGATATACCGTTAAACAAAATTCCCTCACTCACGACAAGAAGTTTTGTTGGTCAATCGCTCAACTGCGCACCAGACATGATAATCAAGGGTTGCAGTCTGGGGAGTTAGGAGGTTAAATTTAACGGGTGTTGTAGTCGCAGAAATTGTCTGATAGCCATGACCGGGTTCTCCTACTTGTGTCGTATCGTGCAGAGTCCTGCGGCCAGACATAGTGTTTTTCAGCAGCCACCTTCTTGACCCAGGGCAACATTACCTTCTCAAGACATTTGATGTCGGCCTCCGTCTTCAATCTGAGACCCTCTGAGAAGAGGACTGGAAACATAATTTTGCTATCGCTAGTGATCACTTAAACGAATTCGTAATCATCATTAGATTCATCAAACCCTTTTCGTAGTTGAATTTCCTGGTGACTGTCAAGCAGTACAGCATACCGTTTCCAAATTTCTTTAGTGAAATGCGTCATGGTGCTCTTTTTTTTTCTCGCAGACGGTGCCCAACAGACTCTACTATACTGTACAGTCGACAAAATCAAAAGCAAAAAACGCGCATGTGCCAAATTAAAATAATATAAAATTTTCGACAATTTACCAATCGCACCCTGTATTTAAAGCGTGGGAACACTCATGCGGGAAGTCATATCTCTCTATGTCCGCTGATAATCCTCCACAGATATTCTTTATAACAGGATGTCATTCACGAAATTGTTTCAATTTTCGTTTTTTACAGACAATGGTCTTATAGAGTATCAGTCAGAAGGATCGTCTCAGACAGCCGCAAAGCAAGAAACTCACTGTAGAAACTAAAAGACTGAATTTGAGAGACATTCTATAGAAAAAGAAAAACAGAGCTAAAAGTAAGTTGGACTTATTTTTCTTCATTCTTCTTCTTTAGTCTTATTTGCATTTCCAAAACTATCGCCCGGTTCACACTCTACCCACGTCTATTGAACAGGTGAGGCTCATCCCTTGTTCCCTGTTTAGGATGTAGTTTCCGGCTTTTTTTCCCCAATCTTTTCACTCTTTTCTTTCTTTTTTTTTTTTCAATTGATGTAGATAGACTAAACTATCGCCCGGTTCACGCTCCACCCACGTCTATTGAACAGGTGAAGAGGCTCATCCCTTGTTCCCTGTTTAGGATGTGGTTTCCGGCTTTCTCTTTTCCAATCTTTTCACTCCTTTTTCTTTTCAATTGGAGTAGATAGACTAAACTATCGCCCGGTTCACACTCCACCCACGTCTATTGAACAGGTGAAGAGGCTCATCCCTTGTTCCCTGTTTAGGATGTGGTTTCCGGCTTTCTCTTTTCCAATCTTTTCACTCTTACGTACCCCCCTGCGCATCAGCGGCGTTACCGCCTTGCTCGGGGTGATATGATTAAAAAAAAAATCAAAATATCATCTTCACAATCCATTTAGCACGATATTTCTTTGATCTTTAAAACCTGGTTAGAATCAAATACGAACGTGAGCCAAACACCAGATATTCATTTATAATTCCTAAAAATAATGAGATGAGAATATTTTCAATTAGATATTCTGTTTATAATCAAACAGTATTATATATTTATTTCTACTGGCCTGATTATTTACGATAAGTTTTTGTTAAGAAAACGTGTGTCATTCGGCAGATATGGTTATTACGTTGAATCGGAAATTGTGTAATCGGCTTAATTTGACTTCGTTAGACTGATCGTCATTCGTTATCGAGAGGTCTAAGACGCGCTAGATCACTTGGTGGCTTCCCCTATGTGGATAGGGGTCGCAGGTTCGAATCCTGCCGAATGACACATTTTCGTAACAAAAATTTATCGTAAATAATCAGGCCGGTAGAAATAAATATATAATTTCACACACAGACATATATATATATATATATATATATATATAGAGAGAGAGAGAGAGAGAGGAGGGGGATGAGGGGGGAGAAATAACGAGAAAATATTCAAAAGTAAAGCAACGAAAAGGTGCGAACCTCAGTAATATATTAGAAGCAGCATTGATATCACCAATCAACCTCCTGACATTGCTCGTTCAGATTCTGAATAGTACACGATGATGAGGAGATGGATGATGATGGAAGTCGTTAAAGATAATGGACTTGACGGGAAGCTCCTCCATCATTTGCGGAAATGTGTTAAATGCTAGAAGGTCAATAAAAATACAGTCACAAAATTATGTGTCGACCATTTCTACCGTCTTCTCCTTGCAAATCATATTTCAATTGCTTATAATTCTACTGTCAGTAAGCAGCTGTCAACGACTACTACGATTGCCGAACTAAAGACCTCTATTAGGAATAAAGCGAAAAGAAAGGACTATATATAAACTATAAGAAGAGAGAATTGATAGTTGTCAGGAAAAAAAGAAACCCCCAAATCTCATCTATAAGTCGGGGATACTAAAATCAAGCAGGTACAGCAATTTAACTAACTGGGAAGTGTTCTAACAGAGAACGGTAAGTGCGACACTGAGTTTTGAAGGCGTATTGGCATGACCAAGGATGCATTCCAGAAGTTGAGTCGAGTATTGGGAGACGAGAAAATTTCGCTAAAAACAGAGTATTGGATTCTTATGTGATATCTGTCCTTTTAATATGGTAGCAAATAGACAACCGGAATAGAAGACCGGAAGCAACCGAAATGTACACTACCGGCCATAATTATTTAAGTGTTTTAAAAAATGATGTATTTCATACTATTTTTCAGTATTTACTGCCAAGGGAATAATCGTAAATGAAAATGGAATGGTTCTTTTGTTAATACTGCACAATAACATGTGCATCAAATGAATTTATAAATATTTAATAATTACCTATATTGCAGTTTCATCGACGAAAATGTAGGGTGATTCGGACGAGTTCATGTTTGCTTTCTTGCCTTTTAAAATTTTGCAAAGTAATAATAACAAAAGAAACATTTTATTTTTCATTTAGAATTATCCACTTAAAAATAGTATGAAATACATAATTTGTTTTAAAATCCTGGGGTGGCCTAATAATTATGGCCGGTAGTGTAGTTCTACAGAAGGATGTTAAGGATAACATGATCCGAAGATGTGAGCAACGATTAGGTTTTGGAGAGAATGGAAACGAAAAGGAAACTGATCCTTAACACCAGGAAAAGACCGCTGTAATTTCTGGGACATGTAATGAGGAAAGAGGGCTTGGAGAATTTGATAGTCACGTGACGGATAAAGGGAAGGAGAGACAAGAGAAAGCAACACGTGACATATTTGATGAACTTGAACAGATAGATGGCGGAACAGGGTAACAAGGAGTGTTAAGAGCTATAGGGAAGAGGGTGACATGGAAGGCCATGATCGCCTACGTCCTGAAGTAACATAGAAGAAGAACTTTTTATTTCGATCCTAAAAGTGTTTTATAGGAGCTGCGTCCAGCGACATGTGAGATATAGTTGAACTGTTAGAGCACGGGGCTCGCATCTAGACTAGTTTATTTATTTATCCAGCACCGATCTTGTAACTGAATGGCAATAAACATCTTATATGCCGTTTCTCTTTAAGACATAGAAAATCATGGCCCGCCACATCTTCCTGTCCCTTGTTGCTCTTAATATATTTTGTTCTTTTATTTTTCTAAAGTTGGATGTGCGTTGTGGTGCCTTGGATATCGGCTCGGAACGAGAAATCGGGGAACCGAGTTCGAATTCCAGTTAAATGATCTGCATTCACTTACACGCAAATATCATTGGGAAAGAAATTAATCAATCCCTTCTCTCCAGCTATGGGTTAAATAACAGGACAGATTGGGTTCTACAGCTTTGGTCGACAACCAATCTACCACAGAAAGCAATAGCAACCTACTGCGGGAAAACCTTTCGAGACATGATCGCCCAAACGTGTATCATGGATGGCACTTTCTCCAAAAATCTGTTCTGCCATTCATTTAACCCTCTAGGGCCATTCGTATCATATTTGATACAGTATGAAAACAAGCCTTGAAAGAAACATTTTCCTGAAAAATTTTTTAAAAGAAATATTTTATAAATTTCAAATGAAAGCAGTACTGACTGCTCAGTCAATGAATACCAAATGTTTCCTTATAGGGAAATACCAAATGTTTCCTTATAGGGAAATACTGTATCAAATATGATACGAATGGCCCTAGAGGGTTAAGCCCGTCAATTATGTCACGCACTTTTCTTTATCTCCCCCATGTGTATCATTGTGTCCCCGAAACTTCAGCTGTCTCCCCCGGATGTTAAGAATAAGTTTCCTTTTCTTTTCTAATTTTCTCAAAAGCCGCTTCGTTGCTCGCATGTTCGGTCCATTGTATCCTCAGTTCATCATTCTAAAAAAACAAAAATTATTTTCTGGCATCAGAGTTTGAACTTTTGCCCATTGCAGTTAATATTAATTCGGTGATATCCTTTTGCCATTAACCGGGTCTTCTCTTACTCTGGACACTTTTAACATGATATATCCTTTCATGACGTAGGCGGTCATGGCTCTTCACATATTCTTTTTCTTTATCCATGCATCCATTTTATTACGAAAGATATTGAATTACTTTCGCAACAGTTTCAAATTAAAAATTCTCCATCTTTTAGACTGATTACTATTCATCGGCTTGGAATGAGAAATCGGAGAGCAGAGTTCGAATTCTAGTTGAATTCCTTGCATTAACTTACGTGCAAATACCCTTGGGAAAGGTATTAATCTGTCTCTTCCCTCCAGTTATGGGTTAAATAACAGAACAGATTGGGTTCTATAGCCTTGGTCGGCAACCAGTCTACCGCAGAATGCAATGGCAACCTACTGCGGGATAATCTTCTGCCCAGTCAGTCATGTCTCTTTCGAGACATGATTGCCTTAACGTGTATCACGTATGGCACTTAACTGACTATTCATGTCTAGAAGGCCCGGTGTATACTGCTATTTCGATCACAGCTGGAAGGACAGAGAAGAAATAAATTCTTGTATTTCCCAAAGTATATTTGTCTTGGAATTAAGGAAAAAATAAATTCACAAGCAAGGCGATAACAACGCATGAATCTACGGAAAGTGAAATAAAAGCCAAAACCCCTTAGTTCCACCAGTTCTGGTCTTCACTGCTAAAATCGGCCATGACACGTATACCGCTGCGCAAGACCCTCATTCTCTTTATATCCTCCCTGGTGAGATGTAAGTTTCACCCAAGCAGCTTCTGCTGCCTTGAGGAACCGACTCTCAAGAGGCTGCTTCCCCGATCACTACAATTTTAAACTGTTCAAATCTAGAATTAACCGTTATTTTACACACATATCTGTATAAGCTTTACCTCTACTGCTATAATAACCAGATCACACCGGAAATGAACTACTTCTGCTATATGTGGGTGGCAGTCTTCACATTCCAACCTCGTTAGAGTCCAAAGGAGTCTCCATGTCCTTTTAGGCGACGAATTATTTTCCACCCTACACCCACTTTTCTCACAGACGAAACATCGCAAGCCTCTCGCTGCTCTATCGCTATTTCTATGAAGAATGTTCAGACGAATTACACTTCTTAGTTTCACAAGTTCTAACCTTCACGACTAAGACCCGATTTACCACACACATTGTAGCGAACTACCCTCATTCTCTTCATATTCCCCCACGAGCTGCTGCCTTGTGGAACCGACTCCCAAGTGGTTGTTTCCTCCATCATTAAAATCTTAACTTGTTCAAGTCTAGAGTTAACTGTTATCTTCTCCACATATCCTCATAAACTCTACCACTTACTCTGTAACTCCTCTACCACGAGTGGCTCCAAGGCCTTGTACAAGGTGAACATAACTGTTGAATAACGTTTTATAAAGATGCTCTTATTTATCAATCTCTATATTGTCTAGCAAAACAGTCGAATAATAAAAGCACATAGGTGGTAGTTAGTCTTCACATATACTGATCGTGTTCGATGCTGTTTAATTTTAAGATTTATCAAGAAGCTGTGCTTTTTAGTGTGGTTAGATCTGGTCGATGATGTGTCAAATAAAAGTGGATTAATTTGCATTACTGTCGTTTTTAGATATTGTGTTCGGTGTAAGCATCACACTGATGCAAATACGCCTTTTCGTACAGAAAAAAAATATTTAAATTATTTTTAGAGAAATGCAAATGGCTGACATTGAAGCTAAATAGCTCTCGTAATAATATGGCCACTCTTTCCAAAATGGCTTCTGTATAAATGCTTGTCGTAGCTAAAGGCCGAAAAGAACATCTGCCGACGAAGTTTATTGACGAAGATATTATCGCTCGTGTAAATATCAACGTTTATGGCAGTCAAAACAATTCCAGAGAGCTAACAGGTACTAACAAGGACACAGACTGACACAAAATATAATCATATAAGAATTTGGTCACGCATCTGGTATCGTCAGTCAGTTAATCAGTTAAGTGCCATACGTGGTAAACGCTTGGTCGATCATGTCTCGAAAGAGACATGACTGACTAGGCAGAAGATTATCCCGCAGTAGGTTGCCATTGCTTTTTGCGGTAGATTGGTTGCCAGCCAAGGTTATAGAACCCAATCTGTCCTGTTATTTAACCCATAACTGGAAGGAACAGACGGATTGATACCTTTTCCAAGGGTATTTGCGCGTAAGTGAATGCAATGAATTCGAATGGAATTTGAACTCTGCCCAGTCATGCATGTCTCTTTCGAGACATGATCGTCCAAACTGACTGACTGATTATTATTATTGCGTTGTGGTGTGAAGAATGTCGGCTCCGAAAAAGAAATCTGAGAGCCGAGTTCGAATTCCATTTGAATTCGTTGCCTTCACTTATGCCCAAATATTCTTGTGAAAGGTATTAATCCATCTCTTCTCCCTCCAGCTATGAGGTGAATACCAGGGCATATTGGGTTCTGCTGGCAACCAGTCTACTGCAAAATGAAATGGCAACCTACTACGGGAAAATGTTTTGCCTAGTCAGTCTCCAAAGCAATAGCACATAACTGACTGACTAATTATTTCAAAGTACGATATCAGATGTGTAGCCAAATTTTTAGACTTGTATAAGACTAAATTAAGCTCAAGATAGATAGATAGATAGATAGATAGATAGATAAAGACTGAGCATACGAAAGTAGAAAGAAAGAAAGAAAGAAAGAAGAGGAAATCGTACACCAATCTCATCACTAGTTGACCCTAATTCGAATGCAAATCTCTGGCTCCAGTAGAGAACTCGTAATTATCTGAACCACGATATAACACACCCAGACACAAACATATCCAGGCACACACATCCCGACACATATTGTTGTCTCAGTAATCGAGTATGACTATTTCTAATGCATTAATCTATAAGTTAAGACATCTGTTACATTGAGAATTTAAGCTATTGTCATTAATGGCTGGCCGCTCGCTTTCGGATATGCCTATCGCCTAGTTGCAGAAAGTACAATTGTGTTTATTCAACATCCACCAAGCTCCCATGTGATTTATGCAGAAATTATGCTGAACGAACTTTAATTGTATTTTACGGGAGAGAAGGCATCGTCTGGCGTAATCGATCGTTTGAACATTACCCGTACGCGCAAACCCTCGGTGACGATTCGAGAAAAAACACCGATGAACAATACCTTCTATTCAATTAGTAACAACTAGTATTATAATTTGTCAAGCATTTTTCAGTACTTTACATTCGTATCGCCTCCTCGTACCGATACCATCAGATCTTGACAAAACGACCATAATGGCATTCGAAGCCTGATCCCAGCGTCGAAAAGAACAATTTCTGACCACTCTTTTTATTGACCTTTTAAGGGTAGCTAAGATGGAGCACAAAGCCGTAAGCAGACATAAAACAAAGCATAGCTTATCTTGGGTTTTAAGTTACATGAATATAGTGAGAATGGAACTGACGGCTTAATGAACAAGTAAGACAAGTTTTTTAACCATCAACCTACATCGAAATGACCAGATATATCTGGTTAATGCAGGACTCTATTTATATATTCTGTTACAGGATAAATCTTAAAAATATCTCTGTGCACACACACACACACACACATATGTGTGTGTGTGTGTGTGCGTGTGTGTGTATTTTTTAAAGTTATATTTAAGTTATAGTTTCAGAAATTGTAAGAATGATAAATTAAATTTCATACTTTTTATGGTGTTTTGTTTTTGTTTGAGGGGTCACTATTTACCCATAGATCGGGCCGTGACACGTACTACCACTCCGGGTCGGAGTGTTCCTGGGAACACCAGCGATTAAGCTCTAGGCTGAAAGTATGGTTGTACCTAATGAGAATCGAACTCATTACTCAACTGTAATGATTCTAGCGAGACAAGATTGCTAACCATTCTTCAAATTTCCAGTCTCCTAACTAGATGGTTTGCTGCTGGATGTAGTTTATCGTCATACCCGGGGCGATCAGATTCTTTTATTTTTTGTCTTTGAATGGGCTTTGTACTCCCCAATAATTTAAAAGGAAATATATAATTATTTGATGTATAAAATTTATATAAATACTTAAAAGGGAAATAAATAAGTAAGATTAATAGGTGGGATTGTTTTATTTACTTGCTTCTTTTTATATTCTAAAGTCCGCAACAACTTTGCTTTTTGCTAAAGAAAACAACGACCCTTTCCCAAGTGGTCAGTCTTGTAGCCGTAATATTTGCCTCACTGACAAATTCTAGGGCCAATGAATTTATCATCGCAGTCTATTGACCAGTCAGTCAATTAAGTGCCATACGTGATACACGCTTGGGCGATCATGTCTCGAAAAAGACATGGCTGACAGGGCAGAAGATTATCCCGTTGTAGGTTGCCATTGCTTTCTGCGGTAGACTGGTTGCCGACCAAGGCTATAGAACCCAATCTGTCCTGTTATTTAACCCATATCTGGACGGAATTAATACTTTTCCCAAGGGGATTTGCGCGTAAGTGAATGCAAGGAATTCAACTGGAATTCGAACTCGGCTCTCCTGATTTCTCGTTCCGAGCCGATATCCACTGCGCCACAACGCACATTGACCAATAGAACCTGAAATCCAGAATTTAGCGTTGTCTGAAATCGATATTATTTGTTTAATGTAACAATCTGATTCTACAAGCTTAGAATTAAATAGAAAACCGTTTATACCTCTGACAATGTTCTATTGTTTTAGCCATTAAGTTAAAATGTTCTGCACGGATTTTACAAGTGTACGTAAACAATATAAAATTCCCAGTCGGTAAATTTTACAAATATGGAGTATTGCTATGGTACTTTTCATTTTTTTTTTGTTTTTTGCAATACCGATCTCATTTATTTAAGCGCATTACTAGATTGAAAGGTCAGACTGTCAGTTAAGTGCCAGTTACGTGATACACGCTTGGGCGATCATGTCTCGAAAGAGACATGACTGACTGAGCAGAAGATTATCCCGAAGTAGGTTGCCATTTAATTCTTGTGGTAGACTGGTTGCCAGCCAAGGCTATAGAACCTAATCTGTTTTGTTATTTAACCGATAACTGGAGAGAAGGGGTGTATTAATACCTTACCCAAGTGTATTTGAGCGTAAGTGAATGCAGGGAATCCAATTGGAATTCGAACTCGGCTCCCCGATTTCTCGTCGATATCTACTGCACCACAGCGTATATCCGCAATTGTTGTTAGTTTTATGGTAATTGTTTTTTACCCCTCACTCCTCGCTTGTAGAATTCTCATTAACTTTCTTGCTTTCTGTTACAAAGTTCGTATAATGTTCGTAGTTGCCGGTTATTAACACTGTAATAAAACGTCTGAAATCAGAGTTTTAGTGAAAATGGTTTTGGGTCATGGCGGCATCACCCACAAAGGAATGAACTCTTCCAACCAGTACATATACCTCCCCTCACAAGAAGCGAGAGTCAGTAGCCAATGAGTCGCTAGTAGATAGCCGAAAGTCCTCTACGAACACTGATAACGTAACGACCATTACGAGTCCCAGTTCGAGGGTCGATTTTTTTTTGTCATATCACCCTGAGCAAGGCGAAAACGCCACTGATGTGCAGGGTCTACGTAAGAGTGAAAATATTAGAAAAGAGAAAGCCGGAAACCACATACTAAATAGGGAGCAAGGGATGAGCCTCTTCACCTGTTCAATAGACGTGGGTGGAGTGTGAACCGGGCTATAGTATTACTAACCGTATTATCGTTCTAAGTTCCAAGTGTTGTATTTTGCTGTGTTTGATATATATTCGTTATTTCCTATTTTGGTTGTTCTGTGTTATTCTTGTTGAACATTTTACCGGCTCCAAGACAGGTTGATTACATGAGAGTACGTATTGAGAATATAGTAGTTCAATATGACAAGCATACGACTGAAAGACACTACGCCTTTTCAATCCACTTTGTTTTCCATTACTATGCGGATAGACTAGTCTCAGTTTCAATAATATTGAAGTGACCGTTAGATAATCAACCAGGTGTAATGGCTAGCAAGCTCGTCTCGCTCGAATCTTTTACAACTGAGTAGTGAGTTCGATCCTCACTGCGTGCTCTACACTTTCGGCCTTGTGCCACATCTAAGCGGAGTTTAACAAATCAACTACGATCTTCCAGAATTTATATGCAATGTCAATCGACATTTTCTGTCTCTTTGTATAACGTTTCTTTTATTGTACTTCCTGTTTTGTCATCTCCCAGTAATTCCTTGCTTTCTAGTGAAATGATAAAAATAGCGTCTATAGATTTTGAATGAACTCATTTCCCAGACATTCGTAAACGCTGGGGATCTTTGTTCTTTTTCACTGATCCACTATAGTACATTTTAACCAACCACCTACGACGAACTCTGATTTGGACAGACCAATATCAAGCAAGTACCAACATTTGAATAATTTGGCATTTTTCTAACAGAGGATGGAATACGTAACACTGAAATCCGACGGTGCATTGGAATTATGAATGATGCCTTCAAAAGGTCAAACAAAGTATTAATAAACATGAAAATTTTATTAGAAAGAAAATAATATCAGCCCGTCTACATTGAGTTTGAACAATTTCCTTATAGATGAGGGTGACTTGAGGCAAGGAAGATGTGATTCTACAGGAAGATACTGAGAATGCCATAGACGGAGAATGTAAGCAACAAGGAAGTTTTAAAGACAACAGAAACAAAAAGGATGCTTATACTTTGAATTACTAAAAACTTAGAAGTTGCAGGGGTCAGTGATCTCAGCCACACCGTAAAGGGAGATAACACACAGAAAAAAAAAGCATATCTGGAAGTTCTAACACTGTGGCTTGTTAATTTTAACAGCTTGAAAACGAAACTTCAATCTATTAAACACCCGAGAGACCAGCTTTCTACCTAGCATTATCCTGACAGATGCTAACCTCCAGGCAAATGACTCGTTGCCCATTTTTTGACAGGAATGTTCTCTGTCTAACATTCATGACAAAAAACTGGGCAGATTACATTGAAGCAACTCCCAGGTCTGCTACTAAGAAAGTTGGTTCACTGTGTCGTACTAGACAATTTTTCTTTCCGAGATTTATGTAGAAAGATTTTAAGACCACCATTCATCATTGCTTTGAATATTACCACCACATATCTCCCAGCGCTCCTGCTATATATTTAGAGATTCTTGATAAAATCCAAATGGTCAGCAATATTATTGATGCTGACTTGGCAATTCGGCTACAGTCAGTTTTCCACCGACGTAATGTAGCTTTCCTGTTACCTTTCTATTAATATTTCTTGGTTATTGTTCGGATGAAGTCTCTGCTATGATACGTAGACTTTTTGGATTTATGTGCAGATTGGCAACAAGATCTCATTAATTTACAATTGTTTTGGTTAAATGTAACCGTAAGTTCTTTGCTAACAGTTTTTTTCTATCACACTTTTTGCTTGTGAAACTCTCTTCCAGCTTCTTGCTTTCAAGTTCACTTTGCTCTTCAAAAATTCAAATACAATGTCAATCGTTATCTGCTGTTTTCATAATTACTATTCATTTACTGTTCTCGATTCTTATTCTTCCATATTCAGTAAACCCTTTTGACTTAGTGGCTTTCTTGCCTTGTATGGTGTGAAATGATAAAAAATATATGAATCTGTGAACCAATAATAGGAACGATGGAAAGTCGACAAAGAAAGCGTGTCATAATATAACATTCTTATCCGTCGATAAAGTTCCATATGTGATACACGCTTGGGCGTTCATGACTGACCGCAGTTGGTTACCATGACTTTCTGCAGTAGACTGGTTGCCAACCAAGGCTACAGAACCCAATCTGTCCTGTCAATTAACCCATAGCTGGATGGCGAAAAGACGAAAGGGTAGTTGCTCGTAAGTAAATGCAAGGAATTCATTTGGAATTCGAACTCGGCCCACCGATTTCTTGTTACTAACCGATATCCCCTTCACCACAAGGCACATCCTCGTTCTTACAATCAGCTCTTTTAGGGAAATAGCTCTTGACTCGGAAAGAAAACTACAAGACCTCCTACAGAAAGTAAATGAGGAGAGTGACAGAAAAGGACTACAAATAAAATGCAAGAAAACTGAATGCCTGGTCATCAGCAAAAAGAGCAAACCAAAACGCCAAATACAAATGGAGGATACTAGAACCAAGCAAGTTTAAAAAATTAAATACCTTGGAAGTGTTCTAACAGGAGATGGAAAGTGCGACACAGAGATCCGAAGGCGAATCGGCATGGCGAAGGACGTGTTTCAGAAGCTGAGTAAAGTACTAAGATACAGGAAGATTTCACTAGAAACAAAGAAGAGAGTGCTAGATTGCTTTGTGATGTCAGTTCTTCAATACGGCAGTGAATGCCGGACAATATCATCGAAGATGAGGAAAAAATGTGAAGCAGCGGAAATGTGGTTCTACAGAAGGATGCTGCGAATATCATGGACCGAGCATGTGAGCAATGATGAGGTGTTGGAACGAAAAGAAAATTAATAGTGAGTATCAGGAAGAGACAACTAACGTTCCTGAGAAGGAGGGTTTGGAGAACCTGATACTGACAGGCCAGATAGAGGGAAAAAGAGACAGAGGAAGGCAGCGGATAACATATTTGAAGGGTCTGAGCAGGTGGATGCCGGAACAGGGGTTGCATGGTGTAACAGGAGAAGACGTTCTAAAAGCCATTGGGATAGAGAGACGTGGAAAGCCATGATCGCCTACCTCCTGAAGAGACAGGGCACATAGAAGAAGAAGAAGAAGAAGAAGAAGAAGAAAAAGAAGAAGAAGAAGAACAGCAACAACAACAACAACAACAACAAGAAAAAACAACAAGAACAAGAACAACAACAACAACAACAAGAACAAACCTTTATCTGTATACGAGGAGAGAGAGCGGGATAAAATATTTTTTTAAAAAAGCCATTTTGGTTGGGTGTCTCCTGATAAGTTGTGAGCACTCATACGTGTTACTGAAGGTAATTATGTTGTTAATATGGTATCCGACCATCTCATTTCTTTCTTTCTGTTGACTTGTCTGTGTCTCTTTTCATTTCTGTCACTCATCTCACCACACACATTTGTCTGTGTGTCCCACGTATAATTAAATGTTCTTCACTGTCTCTCTCTATCAGTATGATTAATTCTTGCATCTTTCCTTTGTCTAGTCATTCATTTTTGCTCTCGATTTGAAACCACACAGACATATTCGCAAACATAGTTATCTGTATGTCCGACATAAATAATGAAAAGTTCCTCCTCCTCAAACACTCATTTTTGGCCCCTATTAGGACCCACATACATAGACACTCCCATTAATATTATATATATATATATATAGTAGAATACTTGGTATATAAGTCCGGTAAATTTCAACAGAGACGAACTCAAAAGAACTCAATGCTAAATTTATTTATTTAATTTAATAGAGTAATATAATTGAGAAAACTTTTTAGGTATTCTACATTTTCATTTAACTGCTATATCTTCTGGGTTTGACGAGCAGCTTTTTTCCTGCTGTGAAATACGTATTACCCATGAAATTGTAGAAATTGTAGTTCATATATATATATATATATATATATATATATATATATATATATATATATTTGAAAACTTCTAAGTTTATCAAAAACAACACTTCACTGACAAAATCAAGACTACATTAGACCAACATTATTTAATAATTTAGATGTCTCATAGAGAATTGTTTCATAGAGAAGACAAACAAAACTTTTAAAAAAATTGTTGAACACACCACCACCCACCTGCCGAGACGCCCGATGGGATATCTTTCCAATCAGAGTTCAATACGGACACACATTTTTAAACAGCACGGAATTGTAGCAAATTTACTATGAAACGAACTCTTTGTTACAGGAATGCGGCACGTGCCTCCTACCGCAAAAAGCGTTAAAATTATGGAAGCCATTATTAAATAAAAAAAAGTAAACCAATTCGTAATTACATTATGAACATGGCCCCAATGTTGTAGTATAGAAAAAAGTGATTCAGTTTACCAGAAAGCGTTCGAAGCAAACGAAATTTGGGACAAGTTTTACATTCATTCAGTCCAGAAAGGAAGACACTGGTAAGTATAGAAAAAAACAATTCAATATTCAATGTAAGAAACACTTTTTTAAAATTAATTTGAATTTTTACCTATAAGTTCACATGCCTTCAAAGATCTATAGCTTGAAAAACATGGCTAAAAGTCCCCAACTGTAGGGCTAGGACGTATGCAAATATAAAAATGAGACTGAAGTCCACACCAAGCGACGCCAGTGTGTTTGATGCTAACACGCAATATTCAGGACTGAAGATTACGTTGAAGCATCAGAGTGTCGCTCCTTGGTGTTGACTTCAGTGTCCACTTATATATATATATATATATATATATATATATATATATATATGTGTGTGTGTGTGTGTGTGTGTGTGTGTGTGTGTGTGTGTGTGTGTGTAATAATATAATTATAACAGCAGCATCAATCTGTTCCATGATTAAACGCAATCATCAGGTCAATCGGTGACCTAACGATTGCTTTGAAAAATGAAAAAGTCTGTCGCCGCTAGATGTTGAACTTAATGTCAGCTACAGTCAGTTCATTACCATACGTGATACACGCTTGGGCGGTCATGTCTCGAAAGAGTCATGACTGACCGGGCAGAAGATTATGCCGCAGTAGGTTGCCATTACTTTCTGCGGTAGACTGGTTGCCAACCAAGTCTACAGAATCCAATCTATATAACTATTTAATCCTTAGCTGGAGGGAGAAGCGACGGATTAAAACATTTGCCAAGGGTATTTGTGCGTAAGTGAATACGAAGAATTCAACTGGAATACGAACTCGGCCCCCAGTTTTCTAGTTCCGAGCAAAATTAGTTCCGATTAGAAAGTAATGGCAACCTATGGCGAGAAAAACTTCTTTCGGGTTAGTGATATCTCTTTCGAGACATGATCTCCCAAGCGTGTATCATGTATGGGACTGAACTGACTGATGCAGATATATATATCAAATGCACTTTCTTTTTTACTTTTCTTTTTTCTTTTTATTCAGTACGATAAACTCTTACTATTCTTATGTAAAATCTACCACGACTTCAAACAATTATTATGGCTATAAATATAATAAGAGTCCTTGGAAATATTTAGAGAAATGAAATCAGCTATAAACCCTACATGATGTTAAACATTTATTCGGAAATCTTTTTACATATTCCTATAAAAAAAAGGAAATATTTCGTTACGTATATAACTAAAAACAAAGTTTCTTTAATATTTTAACTTGCATTTAAATTCAAATCATTTTCTTAGAACAGACTGAGATATATAGATTTGGACAGAGATTGAGATAGATAGATAGATAGATAGATAGATAGATAGATAGATAGATAGATAGATAGATAGATTTGAACATACTGAGATATATAGATTTGAACAGAGACTGAGATAGATAGATAGATAGATAGATAGATAGATAGATAGATAGATAGATAGATAGATAGATAGATAGATATGGACATATTGAAATAGAGAGATATGAGGCAGGGCAATTTTTATCCGTGGTAAAAACGAAATAGATTTAAGAATGTAGTTAAGATTGCCTATATTCTTCTGGGCCTAAAGCACCTCAGCAATGATATAAACTTCTCTCGCTCTGTGTCTTTCAATCTCTCTCTGTATCCCTCTCTCACTCACTCTCTCTCTCTCTCTCTCTCTCTGAGCGCGCGTGTGTGTCTCAATTACAGATACCTTGACTAATGTGATGACTGACGTAGAAAAGAATGAGTGACTGAGCAAATGGTTAAACCATACACATATCTACTTTTCCTGCCCACCTACTATCAACAAAAGGCTATTACTAACATAGTTACTCTTCAAAGAGAACAATCTACACCTCCAGCAGTATATATATATATATATATATATATATATATATATATATACACTAGCAATATAGCCTGGCGTTGCTCGGGTGTAATGAAAGCTTTAAAACTAATCCATAGTCCTGGAGCTCAGACTCAGCCTAAACAATATTTGAAATAATAAAATAATTGCGACAATTTACCAATCGCACCTAATATATATATATATATATATATATATATATATATATATATATATGTTCATGAGCCTGGGCAGGACTGTCATATATACAGACTAGCAGTATAGCCCAGCGTTGCTCGGGTGTAATCTAATCCATGGACCTGGAGCTCAGACTCAGCCTAAGAATATTTGTGTGAAGTTTGGTGAGAATCGGATAAAAATTGTGGATTTGTATAAAGGACATACAGACAGATAAAAAGACACACACACAAACATCTTGCCTCTTATATATATATTATCGATTTTCTGCACTATTGTAAGAACTGCAACCTCGAAACTTCTGAATATCGTTTCTTATGCCTTTGTCTTGGGTGTATCAAATTTGATTAAAATCGGACCACTCCTTCTATAACCCGATTTTTCGATTATCGATTTTCGATATTTATCGGGGGTACCTCGACACAAAACCTAGCTAAGAATACTCGTAGACGCTTATAGTACAACTGTGTTCATTTTCAAGGAAATCGGTTCAGCCGTTTCGGAGTCTGTAAGTAACGGACACACACACACACACACACACACACACACACACACACACACACAGTTCCATTTATAAATAAGTTTAGATACTTTAGATATTATTATATATAATTAAACTTAAAAACTTAACCAGAGCAACTCGTCTGTCATTTTTAACGAAACTATATATAATTTTTTTTTCGTTAAAGAAATCTTGCATATATATATATATATATATATATATATATATATATATATATATATATATGTATAGGCAAGTTTTGTTACAAATGACAGACGAGTTACTATGGTTAAGTTTTTATATAAATTTTCATGTGATCTTATTATTTTGCTTCTCTTAAGAATATAAATTATATAAAAATTGACAGACTCTTTTAATTCTCTAAATGCTTTCGGATATATTTTTAGCCATTATCAAGGACATTTTTATGTAATTTATGCTCTGAAAAGTAAAAAAAAAAGATCACATTATTGAAGTTGACTGACAACGCACTGCGATTTCTGTTTTATTATACCTTTTCTTCTACAAGAGATTTCGATTTTGGACTTAGATTGCGTAAATGACACTACAAGATAAAGATTATGAAAACCTTAATTGCTCTTTATAATTTATATTTGGGCAGCAACTTTTCTTACAAACAACTTTCATTAAATACAGCCAACAAGTAAGATTTAATTAACTTTTTATTAAGTTTTTCCCTCATTCTAACATTTTTTTCTTTTTAAGAAATATCAAAATTGTCCAAATATTTTACTAGTATCATAGCCCGGCGTTACCCGTGCAACTCAGAACATTTTAGGAGTAGGAGAAGATGCCACTTTTTATTTTACATATTTTGTTTTTGTTTGAAAAATCACTTTTTTAAAAAAATATTTCTTTTTTCAAAATTACGGGGGAAAATATTCACAGTTTTTGTTGACCAAATGAATTTTTAAAACGTCGGAATAAAATTAAATATAAAGGCTTTTTTTTTAATAAAAAATATTTTAGTCGCGTTTGACAGGTGTGATTTAATTTCTGTGACGTAATCTGGCAACCATCTTAGATCTTAGATGTTTTATGGAGCAAATGTAAACAATCGGCTCCGTTGGCCAAAAAGTGCGAAAGGAAAAATTGCTGAACTTAAACTCAAAAAGTATGTGTCGACCTGGCTTCCCTGTAGATATGTGTCCCTAGAAAGTTTGAATGGGGTAGCTTAAAAAATGTTGGCGTGCATAGGGAACAGCCACACAGACTCACAGATTGCCATTTATATATATAGATTGTTCATTTCTATAGCCATTTTCAAGAGTGTATTTTTCTCTTTATTTTCGAGTTGTTTTTTTAAAAAAAAAGTATCTTTCATTCTAAGCCTCACGTGTCCAGCGTGATTGGAATTCATGTGAGCATCTTTCTATTCTTAAAAATCTTTTAATGCTTCATTTTTCACGATTAAACAATGTAAGGTTGAAGGTAGGAGAGAAATGCTTGATATATATTTCCTCACGAATAACGATATGTTTCTGATAATGTGATTTATTTAGAATTCTTGTATTTTCGATCAGAATTTTCCTAGGGGTTATTGAAAATAGCATATATATTTACAGTATATATATATATATATATATATATATATATATAGTACTGTGCAAAAGTATTAGGACAAGAACTGTTTCATCTTTTATGAGGCATCAAAATAATTGCGACAATTTACCAATCGCACCTAGCATATATACAGTACTGTGCAAAAGTATTAGGACAAGAACTGTTTCACCTTTTATGAGGCATCAAAATAATTGCGACAATTTACCAATCGCACCTAGCATATATACAGTACTGTGCAAAAGTATTAGGACAAGAACTGTTTCATCTTTTATGAGGCATCAAAATACAGTTTAAAATCACACTTGTCCTAACACTTTTACACACTACCGGTAGTTTGCAAAAGTATTAGGATAGGGGTGATTTTCCTAAAAACCTCACTGAAATTCAAATACAGGGGGAAAAGCCAAGTAAATTGCTAATAAATATTGATTATTTAAAACTAGGTGTAAAAGAAATGTATTAAAAAGAAGTTATATTAATTTTGGCCTATTTTCTATTAAACAAGTTATTTTGAAACTACGCTATTGAACATCTATAGGACATTTTGGATAAGAAAATTGATAAATCTAATGTTACTTCGCAAGACAAACTTTGGGAACAAA
Organism: Ascarosepion bandense; assembly: GCA_037127315.1. Taxonomy (NCBI): domain Eukaryota; kingdom Metazoa; phylum Mollusca; class Cephalopoda; order Sepiida; family Sepiidae; genus Ascarosepion; species Ascarosepion bandense. The sequence continues at coordinate 3,461,661 of JBBBDQ010000941.1, forward strand.
TACAAGCTGCTTGGCAGGAGATACCATTAGATACATTGAAGAAGTGTGTGCTGTCAATGCCTGACAGAATGAAGGCTGTGATCAAAGCAGAAGGCAATTATAATAAATATTAAATTTATTTTGTAACAAGTATTTTTTCTTGGTAAAGCATTTGTTGAGTAAATCAAACAAAATAATTTAATTGGATTGTTTATTTTATGTCAATATATAATAGTCCTTGTTTTAATACTTTTGCAGAGTACTCTACATAACGTAAGAAAAGGGAAAGATATATATATATATATATATATATATATATATATATATATATATATTTTATATATATATCCAATATATCCATATATATATATATATATATATATATATATATATATATATATCCAAATGAATAAGAAGCGGAGAAAATCTTGACAACGTTCAAAATATTAATTTAAAAAGTGCTCAATATAGAAATAGAGATATGAATATTTATTATAAATTATAATTCAGAACATGTTCAAATTACAATCTACAAAGCGTTGTAGATTGTAATTCGAACATGTTCTAAATTATAATATATATATATATATATATATATATATATATATATATATATATATATATTATCATATCGCCCCAAGCAAGGCAGTGGTTACATAGTAGGAAAGTTATGGGAATGAGTGACAGGTTATAGCGGGTATCAGGAAGTGGGTAAGAGAAGGATGGGAATACTGATGAGAGTGGAGTGGACGGAGAAAGGAGCATGAGAGAGAGGATGTAAGTTAGTGATATAGGAGAAGACTATTGACTTTACATTTAAATTCTTATAGATTGTAGCTGTCGGGGAAGCAAGTAAACGGAAGGGAATTCCACAGGTGAGAAGTGCGAGAAAAGAAGCTGCGGGAGTAGAATTTGCGTTTGCATTTTATTGGTTTCACAGTGAAAGAGTGTGAAAGAGTTATTTGTCACAGGACTAGAGTAAATTTATGTACAGGGATTTCTATACAATATAGCATTTGTAGAAGAGGCACATTAGATTACTGACAGTTTGTCTCTACTCAGATAGATAGATAGATAGATAGATAGATAGATAGATAGATAGATAGATAGATAGAAAAGAAAAGAAAAGACGAAAAGAAAGAGAATAGAATAGAATAGAATAGATAGATAGATAGATAGATAGATAGATAGATAGATAGATATCCAGGTACAATAACTTAAGCGAAAAGAAAACAATTTTGTTTATCTGAATGTGTAAATATATTTAAATGTCATACTTCGTTCTTTGCTTAATAAGTTCAAAGTACTGCAAGTTGTTGACTTGAATCATAATGAAATAGCTTAGAAAGATAAACAGATATAAACTAAGATACAAATACAAAAAAAAAAGATTGAGATAAAAAAAAGTCATCTCGATTAGAGTCGAAGTAATAAAAATAAGTGCCTATAGTGATGTATAATCCGTATTTTATACACTGGTCGAAAACCCGTCCTACACAGCCATTACATTGCGCCTGAGGTGTGCTCTAAAAGTGGAATTGCTGAGAGGAATTGAGCAATTTTTCCATGGCTTTCATGGCCAAACATGAAACTTTCACTTTAAGTCACATTCTTCTATGACGTAGGCGGGTACAGAAATAAAAATCTATATGTTAGCGCTACAGATATGTCTCTTTAGTTCTATTTCATGTAAAGGGAGTGTTTTTTTAGTTGGTTGGTATTTTTAGCAGTATATCAACCTCTATAGGTTATTTAATGCCAAAATCTAAATATTTTTGTACGCGATTCTATATTTTCTTTGGAGATAATAATGATTTTAGGGATACAATTTTTACTAATTAACCCTTATCGAGGAGAAAATAAGTGGATTTATACTTTTTTCCAAGGATATTTGCGCCTTATTGACTGGACAACTGAAATTAGAACTCGGTACTCCCGTTAACAATTCTGAGTCGTTATTCATAACACCATCCGCACATCGAAGCTTAAAGGATCTAGTATTCCCTAGCGGTGACCCATTTAGGTGTTGGTCATATTGGTTAACTTCGGTGATCATACGGGAACTGGTGTTTCAACGTAATACGGCCGTATGACCTGTAATGGATGGACACAGACACAAAACTTCACTGTCACGAATATGTGTAAGAGAATACCCGCCTTTTAAAGCCCTTAAGAAAATTTACGAAGATTATGCGAAGCGAATATGTTTCAAGTTAGACCTTCGTGAGATTGTACGGTATTTTAATAAGTCTTTCAATTAGTGTAGATTCATTGATTCGTTTTTACGACTTTTGAAGGTTATTTAAAATGGTGGTAAAATATACCTTTCTCAGGAGTATGTAACTGTTTTGCGGACAAACATAATCTCGCTGCTGAACTTGAACGGGATCTACACTCTGTGGTGAATTGGGGCAAGAAGTGGCTTGTCAATTTCAATGGTCTGTAGTCTGTCAATCATCACAGGCAACCTCTTCTGACTTCCATAAGCATGGACCAAGCGATTCTCCCTGAGAGCAATACACTACGCCTCCTCGGCCTTACCCTCTCTTCTGAACTCAAATGGAACCACTACATCGAGTCTATAGCTAAATCCGCTGCTAAGAAGGTTGGGTCACTGTGTCGGGCCAGGATGTTTTTTTCCGCCTGAATCCATCCTGCATATATACAAATCAACCATTAGTCCGTGCATGGAATACTGCTGCCATATATGGTTAGGCGCCCCTGCCGTTCATCTCAGTGTTCTGGACAGGCTCCAAATGTGATAGGTACTGACTTGGCGGTTCGACTACAGCCACTTCCCCACCAACGAAATGTGGCCTCCCTTTGTCTGTTCTATAAATACTTTCATGGCTTCTGCTCGAACGAACTTAAGTCACTGGTGCCTCCTCAGTAGGTGTTTACTCGTGTAACCAGATTGGCAACTTAGTCCCACCTATTCACAGTTAGGTTAGCCAAATGCAGACGACAATTCTACTCCTTCAGCTTCTTCTCTCGCACATCCTGCCTGTGGAACTCGCTCCCATATTCTTGCTTTCCTGACAGCTACAACCTCCAGGAATTTAAATGCAAGGTCAATACTCATCTATTAACCACTTGTCTCTAGTTCTTTCGCAACCCTGTATATCCTTTCCTTTCTCTCCACCTTTGAAACTGTCATCACACCTGCATTCTCATCTTTCTATTGCTCCTTTCTAACTGGTTCGTCTTCCTTTTCACTCTCTTCAAATTAATCTTTTTACACTTATGTAGCCCCATGCACATCAGTGGCATTACCGCCTTGCTCGGGGTGATACGATTAAAAAAAAAAATTAATCACTACAGAAAGTTTTTTTCTGTCTGCCATTGGCATTGCTAGTTTCTAAACTCCAGGAGAGCAACAATCTGAGCCTTCTTTGCCTTACGATTGCCATTCTCATGAGGTGGATCGATTATATCATACTAACTGAAATGGCTGTTGCAAGGAAAGTTGGTTTATTGTCTAGTATCAGAAAATTTTTCTCGTCAAAATCCAACTTGCATATTTATAAATCTACCATGCATCTGTGCGCTGAACAATCTTACTACCTGCCATAATTATTAGGCCACACCAGTGTTTTAAAAAATGATGTATTTCATACTATTTTTTAGTATTTATTGCCAAGTGAATAATTCTAAATGAAAATAGAATGGTTCTTTTGTTATTATTACTTTGTAAAATTGTACAAGGCAAATAGCGACAATTTACCCATCTCACCTCGTAAATTTGCCATAGATTTTGTTATACACATGACAGATTGAAAGCAAGAGGGACAGAGTGAGACAACGCTTGATCTACACTACCGGCCATAATTATTAAGCCACCCCAGTGTTTTAAAAAAATGATGTATTTCATACTATTTTTTAGTATTTATTGTCAAGTGAATAATTGTAAAGGAAAATAGAATGATTTTTTAGTTAATATTGCACAATAACATGTGCAGCAAATGAATTTATAAATGTTTAATGATTACCTATAATGCAGTTTCATCAATGAAAGAATGAAGGAAATTTAGGGTGTTTCGGACGAGTTCATCTTTGCTTCCTTGTCTTGTAAAATTTTTCAAATTAGTAATAACAAAAGAACCATTCTATTTTCATTTGGCAATAAATACTAAAAAGCAGTATGAAATACATCATTTCTTATATATATATATATATATATATATATATATATATATATATATATATATATAAGTATAAAGAGTTTGTCTCTTTAACTGAGCAAATTTTTGCAGACTTTGAAATTTTGTGAGGACACCGTTAGGATGTTCTCACTCGTCAGGGTTATGTAATATGAATCTGCTCTGTTAAAGAGAAACTCAGTGTATTTATAAACGCTTTATCTACACCTCAATATCGAGCACTTTACGATAAAATTCGGCAAAATACTTTTTTCAGTAAAACCACTGAAAAGCAATCTTGGCGCTAAGCATTATCACAACTCAACACTGTACGAGGCGATGTTGAAAGATTTTAATTCCGACCAAGAAGGATTGCCGATCAAAAAGTTTTGTTATTTTGTCCCTTGGAGTCGATCCTCGTAAATAATTACAGAATTATTCTTGTTGCCAAAACGCCACTCCAAAAAGAATAATGTAAACGACTTCTTTCATGTTCGTGTAAAATCCAGTGTGCCCAAATGATTTAAATATCTAGTATTTGTGATCTGAACTGTTCACATAGAGTAAATTGGTATGTCGGTTATTTGTGAACTTTATTTTTGTCTACAGTTCACTAAATACCCCCCCCACAACTGCCACTGTTAAAAAAAAGTGGTTGGCCCACATTCCCGTTCGACAGAGGAGTGAGGGACTGTAGCTGGTGTTCAGTGGAATGCGGAGGGAGTGTTGCATGTTCAGAAACAATAATGAAAATGTTTGAGTAGTAGAAACAGAATGAGAGAGACAGAGTGAGAGAGAGAGAGAGAGTCAATCAAGAAAGAATTCAAAATGAAAAAAGAAGTGAAATGCTGTAGGTGTGAGAATGAGTTTGAAGAAAATCTGATGCGAAAAATTGTATAATAAAAACCTCTTTACAGAAAGAAGGAGAACTGGAATAAGAAAAGAGAAACAGAAAGAAAGAAAGAAACAACCAAAGAAGAAAGAGAGGTGAGAATGAAAAAAAGGAAGCAATGATGGAAAAGAAGGAAAGAGAGATTGTCAGACGTAAAGAAGGAAGAGAAGAGGGAAAGAAAAGAGAAAAATGAACAGAACGAGCGAGAGAAAAAAGGAAAAAAATAAGCTAAACAGAAAGAAATAGACGTAGCGAATGGAAAAAAAGAAAAAATAGAAAAAAAAAGAAAGCATAAATCATGCAAGAAAAATGAAATTGTTTAAAATCATTTAAACAGAACATGAAAATGTAGGAGTTTTTTGAAAGAAAGAAAGAAAGAAAGAAAGAAAGAAAGAAAGAAAGAAGCACGGCAGAAATAACGCAAAAAATGAAATTGTTTAAAATCATTTAAACAGAACATGTAAATGTAGGAGTTTTGAAAGAAAGAAGGAAACAAAAAAAGAAAGAAAGAATGAAAGTAAAAAGAAAGAGAAAGAAAGAAGAAAAAATAAAAGGAGACAGAAAGAAAGAAAGAAAGTAGGAAACAAAAAAAGAAACAAAGAATGAAGGTAAAAAGAAAGAGAAAGAAAGAAAGAAAAAGAAAGAAGAAAGAAATAAAAGGAGACAGAAAGAAAGAAAGAAAGAAAGAAAGAAAAAAGAAAGAAAGGATGAAAGTAAAAAGAAAGAGATAGAAAGAAAGAAAAAGAAAGAAGAAAGAAATAAAAGGAGAAAGAAAGAAAGAAAGAAAGAAGAAATAAATAAATAAAAGGAGACAGAAAGAAAGAAAGAAGACAGAAATAAAAGGAGAAAGAAAGAAAGAAAGGGATAATGAGAGAGAGAAAAGCACGACAGAAATAACGCAAAAAATGAAAGGACAACAGAAAGAAAACGACAATGAAAAGTAGTAGAACCAAACAATTAAGAAAAGAAAGAAAGAAAAAAGAAACTAAAATGAAGAGAGCAAAAAGAATGAAAGAGATAAGAAAAAAAATGAAAGCAGTACAAAATAAAAAAGAAAGTAGGAAAGAAGGAAAAAGTCGCACGGAAGGGATAACAGAAGAAAGAAGGAAAGAAGACCAAAGAAAAAAGAAAAGAAAGAAAGAGAGAAAGAAAAAGGAAAGAAAGAAAGAAAGAAAGAAAGAAGAGTGAAAAGAGAGGAGTTAAACTAACGAAGGGAAATCTGCCGAATGTTCACGAGAATCAGACGTTAAAATATCCTTTTCTTCTTCTTCTTCTTCTTCTTCTTCTTCTTCTTCTTCTTCTTTAATTAACCTGAGATAGGCAGTGCGGTTTGAGTGATACCCAGTAAATTTACTAGCGGAACCCGTGGAATTTTCACGGAAGGATAATTATGATTTCCTGGAAAAATTTTACTTTGTCATGCTATAAATCATAGTAACGTCTTCAAACATAAAGGTATTGGATAGTAAAATGACGATAACACAGTGTAATTTTATTAAAATATCTATAAAAGTAATGTCCATAGAAGCTACTTTACTGTAATCTTATATTAAGTGGCGTATGCACAGACCATAACCAAAATACTGTATGCTATTTTGTGAGAGATTTTGAAAGAGAATTTTTTTATTACTGAAAAATCATGGCTTCTGTGTCCATTGTAAATAGAGTAAAAAAAAACAACTGAGTAATGGCCAATGGTGTAGAGGCCAGGAATTTCGTAATTAAGTCGCGGAATACGAGAACAAACCTACCTATTTTTAATATATTGTACAGTACACACACATATACACTCACACAATTACTGCTACAACCACCAGCCTAAGCTGCTACTGATACGGTAATGTTATAGGCTTTCTCTCCTCCAACTCTCTCACTCTTTACTACCCTTCCGTTTGGCAAAGGTGAGAGAAAGGCTGAGGAGAGTAAAATGATAGAGGGAAAGGAAACGCTCGTGTAGAGAGTGTGGCGTAACGGACGGAGGAACTAAGTAACTAACTAAGGAATGAACAAGCAGAATTTTTATATGATTCTTCATCTGAAGCCAGCCGTATTTTTCTCTTTGTTTCTACAATATTCAGCAAGAAACAAACTCCGGATAACAACTTAGTCCGATCATGTGATTATTTTTCCTTCATCATTTTACATGCCGTGTCCCTTCGGGTCGTGAACGATCATAGTTCTTTACACCTTCCTGTCTATTGTAATTCTAGGTAAACGTTTGGACCTTTGCTATCCTTCTTTTTCTTCGTTCTGTCAACGCGGTGCAGGTTACCCTCTTTCCACACACACACAGGGACGGAAAAGGCTAATGAAATAATGTTCTCCCCTCATATGCAGGCACCCTTTCACTTGCTCGCCTGTGTCCGTCTTTAATATTTTTTACGCGTGATATATTTTGGCGAAATTTGCATTGCTTGACGTAAACATATTGCAAATTCTTTGAATAAACAAGAATATCTCTCATTTTGTCTGTCAATAAATTATTCTTTAGGAAATTTACTGTTTATTGCAAACTAGGTATGTCGGATGTATGTTGTGGTGCAGTGGACATCGGCTCGGAACGAAGAGCCGAGTTCGAATTCCAGTTGAACTCGTTGTATTCACATAAGCGCAAATACCCTTGGAAAAGTGTTAATCCGTCGCTTTTGCTTTCAGTTATGGGTTAAGTTGCAAAACAGATTTGGTTCTGTAGTCTTGGTTGGCAACTAGTTTACCGCAGAAAGTAATACCAAAGTACTGTGGGAAAAACTTTGTTACAGTCAGTTATGTCTCTTTCGAGACATGATCATAACATATGGCTCTTAACTGACTGAGTGAAGTTAGTACAACTGTTGTAAAACAAGACTTTTTTTTTTTCTAACCAGAATTATAGAAATAATACAATCGAATTAAATTCGTCATATCAATATCATTTCAATTCCTCGAACTATTTGGAAGTTATAACAGCTACAAAATTAAAATCACTGCTTTATAAAAAAAAAAAAATTAAACATTCTGAATTGCCACTGGAAATTTCTTCACACACATACACACACACAGACATTTATATACAGATATATAAAATTTCACACATTGAGTGTTTGTGGTAATAAAAGAGCGCTTGATGTATAATGCATATTTATATCTCCTTTATATTTATATCTCCTTTATATTTATATCTCCTTTATATTTATATCTCCTTTAGGTAGGGAAGATCAGCCAGTTATGCCACCATGTTTTCAAACTTTTCATTAGTCGATTTGTTTTGGCTGATGTCTTAACGGTTAGGATGTGCGTTGTGGTACAGTGGATATCGGCTCGGAACGAGAAACCGGGGAGCCGAGTTCGAATTCCAGTTGAATCCATTGTATTCACTTACGCGCAAATACCCTTGGGAAAGGTATTAATCCGTCTCTTCCTTCCAGTTATGTGTTAAATAACAGGACAGATTGGGTTCTATAGCCTTGGCTGGCAACCAGTCTACCGCAGAAAGCAATGGCAACCTACTGCGGGATAATCTTCTACCCAGTCAGTCATGCCTCAAGAGAGACATGATCGCCCAAGCGTGTATCACGTATGGCACTTAACTGACTGACTTAACGGTTAAGGCTATTGTAAGTTCATGAATGTAGAAATTGCTATGGGGAAACGCACCTATTCCTCAGATAAAGAACTCTCCCTCCTATATCAATTGGAGTAGATAGACTAAACTATCGCCCGGTTCACACTCCACCCACATCTATTGAACGGGTGAAGAGGCTCATCCCTTGTTTCCTGTTTAGGATGTGGTTTCCGGTTTTCTCTTTTCCAATATTTTCACTCTTTTCCTTTTTTATTATTTTTTTTCAATTGGAGTAGATAGGCTAAACTATCGCCCGGTTCACACTCCACCCACATCTATTGAACAGGTGAAGAGGCTCATCCCTTGTTTCCTGTTTAGGATGTGGTTTCCGGCTTTCTCTTTTCCATTCTTTTTACCCTTACGAAGCCCCCTGCGCATCAGTGGCGTTACCGCCTTGCTTGGGGTGATATGATTAAAAAAAAAAAAAAGAGTTAACGGTAGGTTCATAGGAGTTCTTTAGACTTCTCTTACAGTTCAGTAGAACTACTAGGCGGTTGATATTAGTCGACAGTTAGCCGAATACAAAGGAGTCAGCTTTTAGTGGAAGATTACAAAGTTCCTAACATTTTGGGTACGTTAAGTCGATTAACGGAGATAGCACGATTATAACCTTCAGTGCGAAAACTATTCCACAAGAGAAACCATGGTGGCGTAACCGGCTGATCTTGTCAACCTAAATATCTAAATACTCTACACTTTGAATCTCCGTCTCCTTCAAACATGTATTGAGCACTTTTTAAAACAAATGTTTGCTGGTCTAATTTAATTCAAATCTGACTTATACCTATTCAGTATATATATATATATATATATATATATAGTACTGTGCAAAAGTATTAGGACAAGAACTATTTTGTCTTTTATGAGGCATCAAAATAAAGTTTAAATCTCCCCTATCTCAACACTTTTGCACACTACCGCTAGTACTAGTGGTACATTTGTATAAAACGTAAGTAGAAATATACATACTTTTAATCTGGCAATTATAAAAATCTACAATAGCCCAAAGTGAACAAATACATTTAAACGATAAAAGTACATTTAAATTTGTTTTTGTAACGGAACAAGATATTTAAAGTTCAAGAGTCAGGGATACTTATTCAAGGATATATATATATAATACTGTGCAAAAGTATTAGGACAATAACTGTTTTATCTTCTATAAGGCATCAAAATCAAGTTTCAAATCACCCCTGTCCTAACACTTTTGCACACTACCGGTAGTGTGCGAAAGTAACTATAAAATAACAGGATAGATAACCTTGGTTGGCAACCAGTCTACTGCAGAAAGTAATGTCAATAATCTTCTGCCCAGTCACTCATATCCCTGTCGAGACATGATCACCTAAGCGTGTATAGCACGTAACTGATTGACTAATTGGCTATGTTAAAGCTTTGATATAATGAAATACAGTTTTTGTAGGGGTTTCTATCTATTTTGCTTTGGTGGGGTTGTGCGAAGCTACATCTGCGATATCCAATTCTAAATTGAATATCTATTTCTCCTATACTAAATTTTTATCACCGACCCATAAGCCGAGGTATCTGTAGTGCTTAGGATTTACTTTGTACACTTCTATCAGTATGTGATAATTACTGTCAAAAAATCCTAATGTCTAAAAAAAGCATTTTCTAGATTTAAGTATGCTGCAAAATGTTGATAATCCGTAAATATTAATCAGTCAGTGTAGCCATTTATACTCGTACCTTTTGCTGTTTAAATCCTATTTTTTTAAATGCTTTAGAAATTTCATAGTGATAAAGTTATAATGAAAGAGGAAAGTTAGAGGATGCCAGTAGAAGTCCTTAGCTTAAGTTTTCCACATGGAAATAGTTAAAGACCGTTCCTTGTGATTAAGTAGCACTAGTCTACGGGATTTGAGGAAGAAGAGTCCCCTCGAAGACTCACATCATTGCTTCGCCTGAATCTATGCTTCTTCCATCAATCTGAGATGAGAAAACGGTTGTATCTGATTCTGATCTTCTTCAATGATCTTTCTGATGTCATCAGTTTCTAAGTAGGCTTCTATGCAGATGACATCACCATCTACTCCTGTCTCAACAGGAAATCCGCCAAAGCTAACAAAGTAAATCTGGCAGCTGCTCTTGAAAAGAACCTCCAATCAGTGTTTAACTGGGGCAGGAAATGTAAATTTTAATACCTCCAAAACAAGACTGCTCTTCTTTAACCACTATGGACAAACTATACTACTTCTTGTCAATATGGACTACTCTAGTCTCCCAGAAAGCAATACACTGTGCCCCCTTGGTCTCACTCTCTCAGCTGACCTCAAGTGGAATAACTACATGCAATCAATAGCTACAGATACTGCTAGGAAGGTCAGATCACTGTGTTGGGCCAGGAAGTTTTTCTCGTCAGAATTCATCTTGCACATATACAAACTTAACATTAGTCCATGCATTGAATACTGTTGCCATATCTGGTCACGCACACCTGCTATTCATCTTTGGGTTCTTGATAAAATCCAAAGAAGAATCTGCAACAATCGATCCCTATTTCGCGGCTCGACTTCAGTCACTTTCTCACCGACAGGTTGTGGCTTCCCTCTGACTTTTTTTACGAATATTTCCACCGATTCTGCTCTGATGAGGTTATCTCCTCGGTGCCTTCACTACCCCAATCTTATTGGTCATCAATTCCAAATCAGACATCTATGCAGATGCCAACACCATTTATTATCGTCTCAATAAAAAAATCTACAAAAGCTGACAAAGTAAATGTGGCCGCTGGTTTTAAAAAGGACCCCCAATTAGTGTTTAACTGGGACAGGAAATGAAAATTTGAATGCCTTCAAAACAAAATTTCTCTCCTTTAATCACCATAGATAAACTTTCCTGCTCGCCATCAGCTTGGTTGGTACTCGTCTCCTGGAGAGCTAAATCCTGCGCCCCACTTTTGGTCTCACTGTTTTAACCGAAGTGAAAAGACTTCATCGAGGCAATAGCCGCAATTACTGCAAGAAAATTTGGGCCAGAAAGTTTTTCTCATCAGAAATAAACGTTCTGGACTGAGTATTCTCTTGCATGTTTCTAAAACTCCCATTCGTCGGTGCATTGAATATCGTTGCCATATCTGGTCGGGTAGTCCTGCTATTCATCACAGGTTTCTTATTAAAATCCAACGAAGGATCTGCAGTGTAATCGGTGCTGACTTGGCATCTCGACTTCAGTCACTTTCTCACCTTTCGCATCTTTCTGATGACTTCTCTGTCATTTCTACAAATATTTCCATGACTTTAAATGTTCTACAACATTGGCCCCCAAGTCCCGCTCTTTCACCGTTGAAAAAGTAAAATGTAACTTTCACTTCCACTCAAATAGTTTCTTTTTTCACTTCCGTTTACTTGCTTCTCTGATAGCTATAATCTCCAAAAAATACTTACAACATCAATTGCCATTATCTGTCTTGAATTCCGTTTATTTTTTATCCTTTCTTCAATACTCACTGTACACATTCTTTTCTCTCACTGCAACCCTCTCCGCAGTAGTAGCGGTCTCGCCTTGCTTGGCAAGAATTGATTAATATATATATACACTACTGGCCATAATTATTACGCCACCCCAGTTTTTAAATATAAATTATGTATTTTATACTATTTTAAGTGGATAATTCTAAATGAAAATAGAAAGGTTCTTTTGTTATTACTAATTTGAAAAATTTCCCAAGGCAAGGAAGCAAAGATGATCTCGTCCGAAGCACCCTAATTTTTCTTCATTCTTTCATTGATGAAACTGCAATATAGGTAATTATTAAATATTTATAAATTTATTTGATGTAAATGTTATTGTGTGAGATTAACAAAAGATTCATTCTATTTTCATTTACAATTATTCACTTGGCAATAAATACTAAAAAATATGAAATATATCATATTTTTAAAACACTTACGATAAATTTTTATTACGAAAATGTGTGTCATTCGGCAGGATTCAAACCTGAGACCCCTATCCACATAAGGGAAGCTACCATTTGATCTGGCAACGTCTTAGACCTCTCGACATGTGTGTCACTCGGCAGGTTCGAATCCTGCCGAATGACACACATTTTCGTAATAAAACTTTATCGTAAATAATCAGGCCAGTAGATATAAATATATAATACTGTTTAATTAAAAACAGAATATCTACTTAAATATGAGTATCGATCAAAAATAATGTTCAAAGAAATCATTTCATATATATATATATATATATATATATATATATATATATATATATATATATATACACTCATACACACATACACATATATATAGTCATCCGCAGACAGATCTGTTTTGCTGTATAATTACTGAATGAACGATGCGTAAATGCGTTTTTTCAAAGTCCACCATTCTTTCATAGAGCTCAATCAGAGTGTGAAAGCGTTCCTACGTCTATGACACGATTCGGAGTTTCAATAGCTGAACGAATTGGACGCCATGCCTAACATCCTTGACATAATCAGAGAGTTTAGGTCGGACATGGCTTTTCTTAGAAAACATTGCAGTCCATAGATAATAAAGGTACAGAATCTCTGAGCGGATGCATCCAAATAAGATCGTAAATATCCTCCATAATATGTTCTCTTAATTCAGCGAAACAGAAAATGCTGACACTACTTGTGGAAGAGAAGAGACGAGATATGCAAAACCAAAAATCCATTGCTGTGAACGAAAAAAAAAAACAGCTAGCTAAATAAATCATGACCAGTTTCATAAATATGTTTTTTTTTTTTTAGAAGACCTCTTGATTTAGAAAATAACTTTGAGTATTCTGGAAGAGCTGAGGAAGGGACAGAAATACAACCAATGTATTCATTTTTCCAGGTGAAATGCAGTAGAAGCTCGTCGCGTTCATGTATACAGGTGTCTGGCCCTTGGCAAGATTTTTAACTGTTTACTGTCAAGAGAATTGCCGATTTAACAGACAGAAGAGGAGTCTGAATTCTTTAAAAAAAAAATTAAAAGTAAATTAAGTGCAAATGAACAAATATGAATAGAATCGCAGATGTCAACAGTTTATTCCTGTATCCAGCAAATCAAATTGATGCTTTCTTGCAGATGTTTTTGCCAACGGGAGTTTTCATGTTTCAAATGGACCAAGTAATTTAAAGTATTAAGGCACAGGAAACTTTTACTAGAAACAAAGAAGAGAGTACTGGATTGCTATGTGATGTCAGTTCTTCAATATGGCAATGAATGTTGGACATTATCAACAAAGATGAAGGGAAGACTTGAAGCGGCGGAAATGTGGTTCTACAGAAGGATGCTGAGGATATCATGGACCGAGCATGTGAGCAATGACGAGGTTTTGGAAAAAATGGAAACGAAAAGGAAATTAATACTGAGCATCAGAAAGAGACAAATGAAGTTCCTGGGACATGCAATGAGGAAGGAGGGCTTGGAGAAACTGATACCAACAGGCCAGATAGAGTGAAAAAGAGATAGAGGAAAGCAGCAGATAACATATTTGAAGGGCCTGAGCATGTGGATAACAGAACGGGGGCTGAGAGACGTCACAGGAGAAAGCATGCTAAGAGCCACCAGGAATAGGAAGACGTGGAAGGCCATGATCGTCTACGTCCTGAAAGAACAAGGTACATAGAAGAAGAAGAATTTTTCTGCAATTCTTCTTCTTCTTCTTCTTCTTCTTCTTCTTCTTCTTCTTCTCATCATATCGCCCCAAGCAAGGCATGTTACTGCCACTGTTGTGCAAGGGGTTACATAGCAGAAAAGTTATGAGAAAGAGTGAAATGTTATAGGGGGTGTCAGGAAGTCGGTAAGAGAAGGATGAGAATACTAATGAAAGTGGAGTGGACGGAGAAATGTGCATGAGAGAGAGGATGCAGGTTAGTGAGATAGGAGATGACTATTGACATTTAAATTCTTGGAGATTGTCGCTGTCGAGAAAGCAAGTAAACGGAAGGGAATTCCACAGGCGGGAAGTGCGAGAAAAGAAGCTGCTGGCGTAGAATTTGCGTCTACATTTTATTGGTTTCAAGGTTAAAAGGCGGAACCTCGTGGCTAATCTTGTAGCTCGAGTGAATTCATATATATATAATATATTCTTCTTCTTATTATTATTATTATTATTATTATTATTATTATTATTATTATTATTATTTCCTTGGGTTTCTGCTGTATATACATTTTTTCTGGGTTCCAATCAGAGACCTAATGTCAGAAATGGTTTCATATGTTCTACAGACCATTTTTGTGTCAAAGATCATACCCATTTTGCCTAAAGTCCCTCGTAATTTGTGAGCCTCTACTTGCGAGTACAATATTTGTACTTCGTTGTTATAGACTACCAAGAATACCTTCAACCTTCAATAAATCTATCCAAACCAATTCCAATCCGAGGACTTAATTGGAATTACTGATGTCCTCATGTGCCAATTTTTTTTCCTTATTACCAATTCAAAGGAACATCACTATCTGCAGGGGCTGCCAGGTCAAGAATAAAGCACATTCTGTTTTTGTGGAGTTTGAACATGATGTTTCGGCCATAGTGTTGATTATTATTATTATTATTATTATTATTATTATTATTATTATTATTATTCTCTTCTGTATTCTTCTTATTTCCGTTTTTGTTGCTTTTATTTATTATCTTTCACCAAATACAAGGCACAAGAGTCTATTAAGTTAGAGGTTGTTAACGAGGAATTAAAGCAGACATTTATGTCTTAGTAATGGGGATCAGACTTCGAGACATGTTCACTCCGATGGAAGGACTAAAAAAACGGGATTAAAGAAGCTGCTCGGAAATAAGCTGTATCCCTACTCTTGTTTCTTTTATTGTTGTTATTACTGTTGACAAATCTAATTTCAAAACAAAAGGGGCGTCATTTGGGTACCTTATAGTAAACTGTTATCTCTATTGGACTATTCCAAAAAGTGTGATTCGTACGTATGTATGTATGTATACTAACGGCCATAATTATTAGGCCACCCAAGTGTTTTAAAAAATGATGTTTTTCATACTATTTCTTGCCAAGTGAATAATTGTAAATAAAAATAGAATGGTTCTTTTGTTAATACTGCACAATAACGTCATCATCATTTATCCATCACACCAAGATGGTGCATAAAATAAAAAGATGGTGTATGAAATACATTATTTCTATTTAAAAAACTGGGGTGGCCTAATAATTATGGCCGGTAGTGTATGTATGTATATGGATGGGTATATGGTCAATTGGTTAAAACGTTTGCTTTCTGACC
>JBBBDQ010000941.1:3482500-3507500 GCA_037127315.1 Ascarosepion bandense
CTGGTTGAGTTGCGTCATAGTGCTCTTTTTTATTTTTTTTACAGACTGTGCCCAACTGACTCTACTATAATGTGTAGTCGGCACAATAAAAAACAACGCGCATGCGCGAAATTAAAAGATATGAAATGGTGACAATTTGACCATCGCACTCTCTCTCTCTCTCTTTATATATATATATATATATATATATATATAGGGTACGATGGTTAAACTGTCAACATTTTTTATTTTTATTTTATTTTATTAATATATATATATATATATATATATATATATATATATATATATATATATATATTGTCTTTTCTTTTCATCTCCTAAAAATTATATTTTATTCTGCAATAATTCTGACTAATTACTCAGAATACAAGAAAGACCTATTCTTATAATCCAAAATATGTGTATTTCAAATAAATCATAAGGTGTTGATAAGCCGTAAAGACTCACTTAATCAATCAATCATTTTTTAGCAGTATTGTAATATCTTTTTTATGAAACAAAAAATTTGACCGCTTGACTACGAATGATTCCACAGTCTAATCGAATTTAAGTCAAGCCTTATATACACAACTTTCCCACCAGATCAGTTGGTCAATTAAAAACAAAGTTTTTCCTTCATCCGTCCTATGAGTATTAGATTCTCTAAGGATTCTCATTACTTGTCCCAGAAACCTCAGCTGTCTATTCTTGAAGCTAAGTATAAGTTTCCTTTTCGTTTGCATCCTCTCCAAAACCTCGTCGTTGCTCATATGTTCAATCTATGGCATCCACGGCAGAGAGTTGATTGGATGGAGAAAGAAGCATGAGAGAGAAGATGCAGGTTATTGAGATAGGAGATGACTATTGACTTTGCATCTAAATTCGTGGAGATTGTAGCTGTCGGGGAAGCAAGTAAATGGAAGGGAATTCCACAGGCGGGAAGTGCGAGAAAAGAAGATGATGGTGTAGAATTTGCGTTTACAATTTATTGGTTTCAGAGTAAAAGGGTGGGACCTAGTTGCTAATCTTGTGGCTCGATTAAATTCATATACAGGGGGCACCAGTCAGCTAAGTTCTTCGGAACCGTGAAAGTATTTGTAGAAGATATGCAGGGAAGCCACATTGCGTCGGTGAGAAAGTAACTGTATCTGAGCTGCCAATTCGGGATCGATCACATTACATATTCTCCGTTGGATTTTGTCAAGGATTCCTAGGTGGATAGTAGGAGCACCCGCCGAGATATAGCAGCAATATTCAATGATAATATAATATAATATAATATAATATAATATAATATAATATAATATAATAAAAAAACAGCGTAACTCGAAGGATAGAGCCCTGCGTTAATATGAAATGATCCGGAAATGTGCTAGTTCAGTGTGAACTTCACGATTCGATTGATTAGAAACCAGTTGATGAAGCCAAATATACGTCCCATGTCTGCGTAGCCCTCGAGCTTGCGTAGAAGGCCAACATGCCAAACATTGTCAAACGTCTTCGAGATATTTAGGGCCACCATTCTGATCTAAAGCTTCATAGATAACGTTAGAGATGGCCGTTAACACTTCGGCGGTAGACATGGCAAAACAGAAGCCATGTTGTTTGCCCAAAAGGAGGTTGTGTGAACGTAGATGCTTAAATAGTTCAGCGTTAATTAGGACTTCGAATACGTTACTAAAAAGGGTTTCACTTTCTCATTCACTTTCACTCCCTGTAACCATCTGTGTTCTAGTAGCATTGTCACCTTGCTGGGGATAAAAAGATTAAGATATAAATGATTTATGATTTATATATATATATATATATATATATAAGTATTGTTGGAATAATATTCCTTGTTAAAAGAAACACTATTTTAAAAAAGTGCTCAATACAAAAGTAGAGCTAATAATATTATTTATTCATAAATTATAACATGGATATGTTACAATATCACTACAAAAGTAGCCATTTTGTTTCAACACTTTTGTGTCTTGTCAAGTGATATATATATATATATATATATATATATATATATATTACGAAGAACACGTAGATTAAAAAACCCACTGTTCAAGCATTTACTTTTATAAAGAGTGCTTGATACAGAGTTGAGCTTAATATAACTTATAGGCCAACATAATTAAAAAAATGAAGATTATTTTAGTAAAATAAATGAACCACACAATACTTAATTGTTGTTCTTGATACAACATAACTAAGTATACCATAATTACTTAATCCTAATTCTCACCTAAACTTTCCAGCCCCTTTATACATAGACAGTAGTTAAAAAAATCTATTATTAAATAAAAACACTAAAATCTAACCTCCTGTTAAAATTTATTGTCTACTCATTTTCCAAAATCTAAAGTCACACTATGTATCTTATCCAGACAAAATTAAAAAGTGACATGTCTAGATCCAAGACATCCTGCCCACTTTCATAATCCAAATATTAAATCTCCATGAGTGCATGATTCTGATTTTTGACTGAACAATTTTGACACACCTAAAGCGTTTTCACTAACTACCACTCCCTAATTTTCTAAATAACCATGAATTCATCTTATATTTTAAAAATAAATCATTTTCACCATATCACATGAAGAAGAACAGTATTGTTCTGAAACATGAAAATTTTTGTGTAGTTATATTATGCTTTTATAAACCATTGTAATAACAAAATTACAATATATAGTGATTCGCAGACAGATCTGTTTCGCTGTATCACAGCTCATCAGTACGGTTAGATTCCGACTGCTTTCAACCCAGGATTGAAACTTGACCGAATTGGCATCAGTCGGCGATTCTACCTCTGAGATATTGGCGCTCGGTAGAAAGAGGCAGACTTTTTAGCGTGTATATTATCATTATATATATAATTGTGTATTGCGCTAGCAAAACTTCTTTTACAAATGTTTGAGTTAAGACAACTGACAAATCATTTCGATTATTTATTTTTTTTATTACATTTTTCTTTTTTTTCTCGTTTTTGGGAATCTTTTCTGGATTCTTGCTTCAAAGATTTAAATGCAACATCAATCGCCATCATTCGTCCTTATAAGGCCTGTTCTTTTATCGCTCTTTCTTTTCAATGATGTTTTCTTATTTTCTTTCACTCTCGTTAGCCTCTTAATTCTAAACGACTTTATCACTTTTAGGGGGAGTGAAATGATTTTTTAAAAAATTGCTATATTTTGTTCGATGATCTGGTTAACAAACTGCGTCAAGTCGAGGCAGATCTCGGCAACGTAATATTTGCGTTTTCATTGTTAGAGACCGAAGTTACCAAGGTATAAAGTACAATGTCCGGTAACATTTCATTGTCTTAGCTGTTGTTAATTCTTATTTATTTATTGTATATACCTTTGCTTGTTTAAATATTTAATTGTTTTATTTATCTTGGTAGGTGGGAGACCAGATGATATGTGACCTGAAAATGACACTCCGATTGGACAACGAATTTACAAATGATGAACCGGGAGTTTCACGTATGTAACGATAACATATATTATGTCTGTGCTAGTGTGTGTGTGTTTGTATGCATGCAAAAGTATGTAGATGTATGCCTACATACATATATCGAAGTATGTATTTGGTTTTCGCATTACAGCAGTCATACCTACGTGAGTATAAATATAAATATATATATATATATATATATATATATATATATATATATATAGTGTTTTAACTAAGTTGTAGAACACGTAGGTTTTTAACCTGTTCATGCATTTACTTTTATAAATAGTGCTCGATACAAATGTAGAGCGTTATACTGTAATAGTTGTTACAATGGTTTATAAATTCATGGTATCGAAAATTTTTGTGTAGTGATACTATGAATTTATAAACCATTGTAACAACTATTACAGTATATATATATATATATATATATATATATATATATATATATATATATTGTTATACTAGCCAGCTTTCCCTGACGATCCGTATATATATATATATATATATATATATATATATATATATATATATTCGTCGTATAAATACAAGCTCTGTTTCGTTGCATCACAGATCATCAGTGTGGCTAGAAGTTCACTTGCTTCCAGCCGGGATCGAATCTCGAACGATTTGGAGTCAGTCGGAGTTTTTATGTCCACACACACACACACAAACATATATATATATATATATATATATATATATATATATATATATATATTTTAATATGTGGATCGAAGTCCGATAAGACGAATATAATAAGTAAAGAACACGTAGAAAAAAGTGTCTTTAATCTAAGTCTTTAATTCACTTTAACAAGATTCTTCAGGGATATTATAAAGACGAATTCGTCTTTACAAAATCTTTTAAGAAGCTTATTAAAGTGAAACATGTTAGATTAGCGACCCTATTTTCCTACATCTTCTTTACTTATTCTGTTCTAATATATATATATATATATATATATATATATATATATATATATATATACATTCATTCCATACCTATATATATATATATATATATATATATAAGTATGGAATGAACGTAAATAAGTATACATATGTGTTTACACGCAGGTACAAACTGATATATATATATATTTGTTTATCTACATACATACATATATATATATATATATATATATTAGTCATCCACATACAAGCCCGTTTCGCTGTATCACAGATCATCAGTGGAGCTAGACATATCCACTTGCTTCTGGGCGGGATCGAAACTCGACCAATTTGGTGTCAGTCGGAGTCTCTACTCCCTAAGCCAGAGAAGGGAAATTTTAACGTCTTCTATATAACCAGTGTATACAGACGTCAGTCACCAAGACAACTCAATTCATTTCTGAAGAGTCACGTATATATATATATATATATATATATGTACTATCGCCCACAATTATTAGGCCACCCCCAGTGTTTAAAAAAATGATGTATATCATATTATTTTTTGTATCCATTGCCAAGTGAATAATTGTAAATGAAAATAGAATGGTTCTTTTGTTAATATTGCACAAAAACATGTGCATCAAATGTATTTAGAAATATTTAATAATTACCTATATTGCAGTTTCATCAATGAAGAAAATTTGAGGTGATTCGGACGAGTTTATCTTTGTTTCCTTGCCTTGTGAAATTTTGCAATGTAATAATAACAAAAGATCCATTCTATTTTCATTTGGCAATAAATACTAAAAATAGTATGAAGTCCATCATTTTCTTTTAAAATAATAACTATGGCCGGTAATGTATATATATATATATATATATATATATATATTCATACTTACGTTATACATAAATGCATAATATATATATGATTGAAAAAGGAAATATATATATGTGGTTGGGAGACAGAGTGAGGATGTAGATGCGATGAACGAAATACGAAAAGAGCGTAAGTAGTAAGATGGAAAATCTGTAACTTAAGGAAAAGTAAGTTTGAGGAAATACTAAGAAAAATAAGGCAAGGGGGGAAAAAAAAGACCTAAAGACAACGCTGCCGATTGATGAAGGGTGGCGTGGAAAAATTTCGATTAGACACGATAATCAGATGTGCACCGCTTTTTGCTTTATCAAGAAATTAGGCCAAAAGAAAATATAAAAAGAAGAGGAAAGGATTGATTTCTTGAAATAATATATAATATAATAATGGTTAATCATGACAAGGTAAGTATATAAATGTGATATATATATATATATATATATATATATATATATATATATATATGTGTGTGTGTGTGTGTGTGTGTGTGTGTGTGTGTGTGTTCTCAGATAGAGTGAATCTGTAGAAAAGACAAAATGAATAAAAATGTGACAAGAGAAAAGACTGTACTTAACCGAGGCGTTTCGTCCTCTGAGGGACTTTATGAAAGCAATGCATGATTTATTACGTTGCACGTGTTTATGTATATAGAGGTCAGGTTGTCATTGGTTTATCATGGTTTGTAAATTTGGAGGACGATCATTAATGGTGGTTGAAAGGTCAGTCAAAAATGAGAGGGACACAATGTGTCCAACCTCAACGTCTGGGATAAAGTAAAGTAAGCGAGTAACATTGAAATACTTTTTTTTTAATATTGTTTGGGTTTTGATTACTGTGTTGTGGTATAAGATGAACGTTTTTTGCTGTACGTATTAAAAGGCTGAAGTGATGGATTTCTGTTTTTTTAAATTTATTTTTCAACATATTTGTTGTGTTTGTTGGCTTGAGATATATACATATAATGTATAATTAAAAACAGAATATCTATTTAAATACGAGGATCTATCAGAAATAATGTTCAAATAAATAAATTAAAATATGTCAGTTGTTAATCCATTTCATAAATCTCCCGAAATTTTGTAACACACACACACACACACACACACACACACACACACACGCGCGCGCGCGCGCGCGCTAACGGCCATAATTTTTAGACCACCCCAGTTTTTTAAAAGAAATGATATATTTCATACTATTTTGTTAGTATTTATTGCCAAATGAAAATAAAATGGTTCTTATTAATTTTTTGCAAAATTTTACAAGGCAAGGAAGCAAAGATGAACTCGTCCGAAACACCCTAAATTTCCTTCATTCTTTCATTGATGAAATTGCAATATAGGTAATTATTAAACATTTATAAATTCATTTGCTGCACATGTTATTGTGCAATATTGACAAAAGAACCATTCTATGTTCTTTTACAATTATTTACTTGGCAATAAATACTAAAAAATAGTATGAAATACATCATTTTTTTAAAACACTGGGGTGGCCTAATAATTATGGCCGGTAGTGTACATCAAGCGTTGTCTCACTCTTGCTTTCGATCTGTCATGTGTGCAACAAAATATATGGCAGATCTATGAGGTGCGATGGGTAAATTGTCTCTATTTGCCTTGTACAATTTTGCAAAGTAATCATAACAAAAGAACCATTCTATTTTCATTTACAATTATTCACTTGGCAATAAATACTAAAAAATAGTATAACATATATAATTTTTTAAAAACACTTTATCATTGCATGAAACTCTGTGTAGTCGATTTGATTTGGTATTATGATATTATATTTAGGTTCTTTTGATTTTGGCACTGAGACCTGAGTTTATTTTATTTTTTAATTAGATACTGGCATCATCTCCGCTAGCCTGTTCAATGTTCTCATCATGTGTACCTGAATGTTTTACATTGTTTTAGTGACAGGAACCCGCGTCCAAAGATTGAAAAATATTTTTGATACACCCTTTATAGATAGTGAGAGAGAAAGAACGAGTGATGATGGATGGGGAGAAAAGCTACAGTAAAACCGATAAAATGTAACTGCAATTTCTATACCAACAGCTTCTTTTCTCGCACTTCCCACCTGGGGAATTCCCTTCCATACACTTGATTCCACCACAGCTACAATCTCCAGAAGTTTAAATATAAGATCAATAGACACCTCCTAACACACTAAATCGCACCCATTCTCTCAAACACTCTTCCCATCTGCCCAAACCTCATCCTCGGTATCCTTACCCGTCTATCACCCTCCTTCTGACATTTCCTATATCTAACCACACTTTCTCATCACTTTCCCCTATGTAACCCCCTGCGCAATAGTGGCGGTGGAATGCCTTGCTTGGGGTGAAAAGATTAAAAAATAAAAAAATTAAAAAAATATTATTCATATAATAACCACGTTCTGTCAGTTTTTCTTACTTTAATTCATGACGATTGCCAGCACCATTCTTACTGATATTCACTACACTAATGCTCTTTCGAAACTTTTCTCTGCAACTTAATTCAGTGCGCATTCATTTTTCCCATTAACAATTTTTTTTGCAGCAGTCTTAATTAAAATTCCTGAAATTTAGGCAATTAACTTTCCTTTTTTAACGTCTTGAGATGAATATCCGAAAAAATATTTTTGATACACTCTTTACAGATAGATAGATAGATAGATAGATAGATAGATAGATAGATAGATAATGGACAGGCTGAGATAGATAGATAGATAGATAGATAGATAGATAGATAGATAGATAGATAATGAACAGTCTGAGATAGATAGATAGATAGATAGATAGATAGATAGATAGATAGATAGATAGATAATGAACAGGCTGAGATAGATAGATAGATAGATAGATAGATAGATAGATAGATAGATAGATAGATAATGAACAGTCTAGATAGATAGATAGATAGATAGATAGATAGATAGATAATGAACAGTCTGAGATAGATAGATAGATAGATAGATAGATAGATAGATAGATAGATAGATAATGAACAGGCTGAGATAGATAGATAGATAGATAGATAGATAGATAGATAGATAGATATGATAGATAGATAGATAGATAATGAACAGGCTGAGATAGATAGATAGATAGATAGATAGATAGATAGATAGATAAGAACAGGCTAGATAGATAGATAGATAGATAGATAGATAGATAGATAGATAGATAGATAGATAGATAGATAATGAACAGTCTGAGATAGATAGATAGATAGATAGATAGATAGATAGATAGATAGATAGATAGATAGATAGATAGATAGATAGTGAGAATATCCGAAAAAATAAAATGAGAAATGTAAGAAACTTTTCTTTGCAACTTAGTTCAGTGCGCAGTCCCGTAAGCAATATTTTTTATACCAGTCTTAATTAAAATTCCTGAAATTTAGGTAATTAGTTTTCCACCTTTTTTTAACGTCCGAAGCGGAATATCCGTTGGCTTTTGATTCCTTGAAATGACCACAAGTTTTATCGGTATTCAATGACTTAGATATAGCTTATGTGTCTCTTCAAATAGGCCAACATTTTTCCCCACTTCCAACCGACAATCTTGTTTAAATCTTTTAAATTCTATCTCGTTTTTATATTAAAAGCTGAGCATAAATATCGAGTGTAAAATCATGTTGTAAATTGTATGATTATTTTATTTCAAATAGCACAGCAAATTCCTCAAGAAAGACAACTCTGCTGCACCTAAAAACTTATTCTACAAATGGCCGGTTTCATGTTCGTCATCTCAAGAGACTGGTGAAATTCTGTAGCTAACACTTAAATAAATAATAAAAACAGTTGCCTCCATAAAAATTGAATTATGCAAAGCTATTTAATATGTCTATTGTTTATTCAATAACTTTATTAAACCCGATGCTAAAAGCTAGTGAACGGAGTTCTTAAATTTAACAATATCTATTGATCTCTGTTCTAAACCGCCTTCCATGTTTTCATAGCTATGATGAATTAATTGTTTGGTTGGACTATTTATTGGCAGGAATGATATAGGTTATTGTTACGCAAAAAAAAAAAACACAGGGAAAGTATTTGTATATATTTACACACTTCATATATCTTCTCAGTGTCACAGATTGATAGATACACAATTAGTAAATGTCTGTATACTATTTTCATCGTTTTTTGACAGCTTAAAACAATATCTAAATTTTGGTACTCGTATTTCTCGATGTAAAATTGTTATCCAGCCGTATTCAGACTAGCTTAAAACCTTCCTATATTATTTTGTCGTAAATATATATATATATATAATTTTTTTTCTTAAAATCTACACCTGAATTTTTTTTCTCTATCAACAGGTTTCATGACGTTCTTCAATTTCCAATTTTATGCCTAACTTTTCAAATCCGTTCTGGTAAACTTAAAGCATCTGCTTCGTACCTAAGATATTTCTTGAAATTCTACGTCCATTCAGAATTTTAAGTGACGATAGTTACCGACAAATTATTTTCTTTATTATGTAATATATACGCAGAATGCGATAGATAAATTGTTGTCTAAATCACGCAAAAATGTATATAACACTAACATTTGATTTTAACAGATATATTTACCAAAACTGCACAGAAATATATTGAAATAGTAAAGCGTAAATTTATTCAATAAAATTGTCATTGACTTCAACCACGGCCACCAGACGACTTCGGGAACTCTTCTGGACGGTCTCCTTGTTTAAGTTGGTGAATGCTGCCATAATCCTTGCCTTCAATTTATCTATGGTGTTAAAAGGAGTTTTGTTGATCTCTCGCTCAACTGACCCAACACATAAGAATCAAAAGGGTTGCAGTTTAGGGAGTTATGTTCCTCATATTTTCAGCTTTGTGACACATCTAAGCTGATCTATGTTGCTCACCACCATAAGTACGAATCGTGTTCAAAGTTTTTCAAGAAAAACGTTTTAGAGAAAAATAAATTAAAATCAGTATTATTGAAATGACCATAGCTATCAAGACAGCATTAAAGCGAAATATTTACTTCATGATCTAAAACTCAAACTTAAGCAATGTCGAGCTTCGTCAGTGCCTAAATAGGTGGCTGTTTGAGGATACTGTAAGCTTGGATGTACTAGTGGGATAATAGATAGCGGATCAGGATAAGAAATCTTAGAGCTGAGTCTGAAGTGCAGCCGGAATCGTTACATTAACACTCAAATACCTGTTTTTAATAGTTTCGCCCCAAGCAAGGCGTTACCGCCACTGATTCGCAGGGGTCTTCATAAGAGCAAAAGTTTAGGTAAGAGGAGAATGAAGAGGAAGACGGCCCAGATGCAGTAGGTGTCAAAGAAAGGGCAAGAGAAGGATGGACACACAAGTGTGAAACACTTGCTAAGGTAGAGAGAAAGAACAAGGACTTAGAACAAGATACACAGTGTGATATAGAAAAAACTGGAGTCAAGTTGATAAGAGATAGGTATTAACCTTGCATTTAAATACCTAGAGATTGTAGCTGTTAGGAAAGTAAGAATACGGAAGAGAGTTCCACAGGTGGGAAGTGCGAGAAAGAAGCTGATGGAGTCGAATTGTCGACTACATTTTGTTGATCTAAATGTAAGTAGATGAGACCTTGTTGCCAGTCTGGTTGCACGAGTGAATTCTAGTGGAGAGGGCACCAATGACTTAAGATCGTCAGAGCAGAAGCCATGAAAATATTTGTAGAATAGATAGAGGGAAGCCACATCCCGCCGGTGAGAAAGTGGCTGGTGTCGAGCTGCCAAAGACGGGACCTATCACGTTACTGATTCTCCTTTGGAGCCTATTGCAAACACTGAGATGAACAGCTGGGGCGCCTGACCATTGGGTGATCATGAAATGTACAGAAATATGATCGCCCAACCGTGTTATATCTGTCCATGCTAAACTGCATTGGGCTCACGTATGGATCTGTGGAAAGTCTACGTCCAACAAAGGATTTTCACAGGGAGAGAAGAAAGAAAATTATTTTTTCTTGTGAAACAGATAACACAGCATCTATAATAGGATCCTAAGGTTCATTTTGCTGGTTAATTACTATCTAACAATGAAAACCTGTTCCAAAATGATTCACAAGTTTTCGATCAGGTTAAGGTTAAGCGAAAAAGTTGACTGCTTAATTAAATGCGTGTCTCTGAAACCTATTTTATTCTGATATTATTTAGTTTTCTTCGGCGAAAAACGTACCTATATTTCGTTAACTTCGTCAAAACGTTTGGCATATTTTTCAAACATTGATCAAAACGCTTGGCATATTTTTCAAACATTGATCAAAACGTTTGGCATATTTTTCAAACATTGATCCACGTTTGCCTTCATAATATCAATATACAGAATCCATAAGATGCTTAAGGACAGATTTATATTTACACAAAAATGTCTCTTAGAAACAGATAATGATGTCTTTTCTACTAAAAACAAGTTATGAGGATAAGAATAAATAAAGTTTGGTAATTTTATTCAATAAAGTCTTTTTCCGCTTTGATAATGGCTTCACTGCGAGGTTTGAATCATCCACTACATGTTGGGATCAAGTGATTTTTGTTCATATTGGATATTACTCTGACTATAGAGGCATTTAGGGATTTTTTTAGTGTTATGAGGGTGTCTCATTAACTTCTTTCTCAGTTTCGCTTCATACATAGTAGTCCAATGGATTGAGATCTGGGGAGCTAGAAGGCCAAATGTTAGGGGTTATAAGATCATAAAAATGACCGCTATCCAATCCTGCATTGTGCGATCGTGCAGAAACTTGTTGAAATACATAAGGCCTTCCGCTGCGTATATATTCATGGCTTAAACATAGTTTCCTGAATATTCCTTGTAGGCAACAGGTTTTACTATCAGACCTTATTGAAAAATTGAGGAGGTATCGCTTGTCTTTCATTGCCGAAGAATCCCTAAACCATGACTATTTCGGGATATTTTGTGTGCATTACTC
Organism: Ascarosepion bandense; assembly: GCA_037127315.1. NCBI lineage: Eukaryota > Metazoa > Mollusca > Cephalopoda > Sepiida > Sepiidae > Ascarosepion > Ascarosepion bandense. The sequence goes on from JBBBDQ010000941.1 coordinate 3,494,630, forward strand.
TTGAAACTTCAGAAGGGTCTGCACATAATCATCTGTCATTTCCTTCGTTTACTTCCTGATTTTGGTGAAAGTTTTCCTCGTCTGAGAATTTTGTAGACAAAGGATCTAGCGACTTTTAAAAATCGTGCAACTTCCAAATTGATATGTTCAGCGATTATAACCTAAAATTGGAGATAACGAGCCATATTGATGGCTGAATATCGGTTTTTGATCAGATTTGATAGAATATTGGGGGTATCAATTTCCGATATCGGGGAAAATAAGTTGTCTCAGAAGATCTACTGATGTTTGAGACTAAAAACTGAAATTTTACCAATTTAGAGCAAATTCTGCAGCAAGAACCACGATAAAAGGGCTGAAATCCTGATCTTGATCGGACCTTCTGCTCCGATGAACTTAGATCACTGGTGCCCCCTAAATACGAATTTGAACGAGATACTATATTAGCAACTAGATCCCACCCTTTTACAGTGAAACCGATAAAATGCAACCGTAACTTCTACTCCAATAGTTTCTTTCCTCGCACTTCCCGACTGTGGAATTCTCTTCCACACGATTGCTTCCCCGACGGCTACAATCTCCAGGAGTTTAAATGTAAGGTCAATAGACACCTCCTAACACACTAACCTGCACCCATTCTATCAAACACTCTTCCCATCTGCCCAACCCTCATCGTCGGTATCCTTACACATCTGTCACCTTCCTCCTGACATTCCCTATGTCTAACCACTCCTTCTCTTTACCTTCCCCTATGTAGCCCCATGCGCAATAGTGGCAATGGAATGCCTTGCTTGGGGTGAGATGATTAAAAAAAAAAAACCTGATCGGATATCGTGGCATCGATCTCCAATACCGGGGGGGGGTCGGAAAAATAAGTAACCCATGACCTGGCCGGAAGCCTAAAAAATATTTGTGTGAAGGTTAGTGAGAATCAGATAAAAATTGTAGATTTTCATAGATAAAGGACATACAGACATACAGACAGACATCTTGCCTTTTATATATATAGATATGATATGCTGCGAGAGTAAAAATAAAATATGTCCTCAAATACCTTGTTCATCCTGTAAACCTGAGCTAACTTAATTGATTATGGCTATTTGTTTACCACCTACTACTTTAGGTTACAAGACATTTGAGGTCCGCTAAGAATATACTCTCTAATACCCAGCGCTGTGTCTAGTTTTTTGCACGAAGCTCATGATTTAGATACGTTAAATACTGACTTCCCAAAATATTTACGCATTATGCCTTTGTCACACAGGAAATAAAAATGTATTCCTCAAAGAATCACTGAAAATATTGTGATTTTTGGTGTATCCATTATGACTTCTAGGTGTAAATTTACAAGTTTGAAACATTAGTCGTGTTAAAATTTGTCTTCGTATTATTCTATAAGAACTTGCTTAGCAACTACCTGTGCACTGACAAGCTGTTACTTTGAAATATTTAAGGCTGAGGTGGCTATTATGAATTCAAAAAAAAATTGATTAATTTTCTTTCTTTCTTTTTTTTCTTTTTTTCTGCTAAATATCTCGTGTCAAAATAACAGGTGCGATTTGTTGATTGGTGCGTTTTATATGTTGGACAAAAAAAAAAAGAAATAGTCTGCCATCTTAAAATTGCTGATTGCTTTTAAATCTATTTTAAAGTGATATCTTTTTTCTAACATGTCGCTTTAATGTATGTTTTGTTTTCATCACTCTTTCACTTATCATCCCAATTTATTTCTCTTCCTCCCTCTCACTCTCTCTCACTCTCTCTCTCTCTCTCTCTCTCTGGCACACTGACAAACACGCACAAACACACACATAAATACACGCACAAACAAACACACACATAAACACACGCACACATATTCACATACACAAACACAAACACTCACTTACACACACACACACAAACACACACACACACACATACATATATATATATATATATATATATATTGTCAGGGATCACAGGTTCTAATTCTGCAAAATTACACATATTTTCCTAACAAAGATTTCTCAAAGATATTTCGACCGATAGATGTATATATAAAATGCTTAAGTAAAAACAAAGTATCTACTCAAATAGCTGTATTTATTAAAAATAATATTCTAACGAATGAATTAATATATATATATATATATATATATATATATTGCTTATTTAATACTTAGTTTTTGGTCCAAGTAGGATTAGACCAGTACACATTTGTATTAAAAAGTGTTCGATTTAAAAGTTCTACAATATAATTGTAGAAATTTTAAATATTTTCCATTTTTAAACGAGTTATTTCGCTACCCAGGTTTCTACCATGAGTGCTGTCTTCAGGCGATTTTTAATAACTGATTTTACCTTTTACCGTTTTTTTTTAAGAACGCTCTTGTAACGGTGTTTTATTTGAACGTTCACGTGGCAGAGAATTTATAAACGCGCATTGTTTAAATGAAAACGAATTATGACGTTTTATCCATGGTTGTATGAACTTAAGAGATATTTCTTAGTGCAGATGCATTTAGTCATAATTTCTGACTAAATTATATTGTGACTTAAAATATACTGCAGAAGATTATATATATATATATATATATATATATATATATATATATATATATATATATATTGTAATTTTTCTAATGCAGTGGTTTATAAAAGTTTTTATTACTACACAAATATTTTCATGTTTCAGAAGAACACTGTTGTTCTTCAGGTGACACTTTGTATGAAGCACTCTTTATAAAAGTAAATACTTGAACAATAGGTTTTAATCTACCTGTTCTTTCACTTTCTTATGATATATATATATATAAATATATTCTAATTCAGAGGATCAGTCAATTACGCTACCTCGATTTTAATCCTTTCAGTATAATCATTCGTTTTATATTAGTTTATCATCTAATGCTCTTTGGGTCAAGAATATATATATATATATATATATATATATATATAATAATAATAATAATAATAATTATTAAACCGACTCTGCGTGTCAGGGCAAAGGCAGATCTGCCTTTGCCCTGACGAGCCGTTGTGCGAAACTGCGGTAGGTCTTGGCGATCTTACTATTTTGTTAGTATATATATATATATATATATATATATATATATATATATATATATATAATGAGAGCATAATATATTAGTCATCCACATACAAGCCTGTTTCACTGTATCACAGCTTATCATTGTTGCTAGACACATCCACTTGATTCTATCTGGGATCGATATATATATATGCAATCCAAATACAAGCCTGTTTCATTGTATCACAGCTCATCAGTGTGGCTAGAAACATCCACTTGCTTCTTGCCGGGATCGAAACTTGACCGATTTGGTGTCAGTCGGAATCGCTACTCTCTAACCCATAGTCGCATGGAATCAGAGAATGGAAATTTTAACATGCTGTACATAAGTAGTGTTTACACAGGATGTGCCTTGTGGTACAGTGGATATCGGCTCGGACGTGAAACCGGGAAGCCGAGTTCGAATTCCAGTTGAATTCATTGTATTCACTTACGCGCAAATACCCTTGGGAAAGATATTAATCTTTCCAATTATGGGTTAAATAGCAGGACAGACTGGGTTCTATAGCCTTGGTCGGCAACCAGTCTACCGCAAAAAGCAATGGCAACCTACTGCGGGATAATCTTCTGCCCAGTCAGTCATGTCTCTTTCGAGACATGATCGCCCAAGCGTGTATCACGTATGGCACTTAATTGACTAATGCACACGCCAGTCACCGAAAGAACTAAATTCATTTCTGAAGGGTAATGCTTATATCGCAGAAGTGGAAACATTTTTTAAAGTTTTTTACTCTAGAGAGCTCAAACGTAATGACAGCATAATATATTAGTCATCCATATACAAGCCTGTTTCACTGTATCACAGCTCATCATTGTGGCTAAACACATCCACTTGCTTCTATCCGGGATCGAAATATATATATATATATATATATATATATATATATATATATATATTTATCCTTTTATTGATGAAGCGGCATGGACCCAAAATTAAGTAATGAATGTCGCAAAAATTATGATTGTCGTTTTAGTTACAGTCGAAAATTATCCTGTTGTATTGAAAACGCAAAAAACGTCACTCACATTTACCTGTGTAATACGACTTCACACTCACTTATTCGACTCTCTCCTAATCCCTATTGCCATTGTGTCTCAGTCGCCCTTACTGTTCTCTTTCCTTTAAAGTTTGTTTTTTTACCATTTCGTTATCTATCTATCTATCTATCTATCTATCTATCTATCTATCTATCTATCCTAGCCTTCTCCTTTTCATTCTATCTATCTATCTATCTATCTATCTATCTATCTATCTATCTATCTATCTCTTTTTATTTCTTTCTCAGGCCACACGCACACTCTCTGTTTCTCTTTTCTTTCTCTCTCTCTATATATGTATATAAATGTATATATATATATATATATATATATATATATATAAATGTTAGTGTTTCATATCTATCTATCTATCTATCTATCTATCTATCTATCTATCTCTTTTTATTTCTTTCTCAGGCCACACGCACACTCTCTGTTTCTCTTTTCTTTCTCTCTCTCTATATATGTATATAAATGTATATATATATATATATATATATATATATATATATATATATAAATGTTAGTGTTTCATATCTATCTATCTATCTATCTATCTATCTATCTATCTATCTATATTTCTACGATTTTTCTGTCGAGCGACATTTTGTCAGAGTGCAGCTCTCTTTCTTCTTATAACAAAACTATTTTAGCAAGTGTGCTGCTGACTATCAATTATAGGGAAATCAACATGATAAATTATGTTAGTAGCATTTCTCTCAGAGAAATCCTCGTGTATATATATATATATATATATTAGAGTAGGTAGATTTTAAACCAAACTATTGGATAAGGCTAAATAGTTGTAGCATAATATCATGAACGCACACACAAAATATTTTACGTTAAAATTTCGATTCAACTTGAGTTAATTGCAATTAAAATCAAATTAATTAATATCATTCATAAATTAGAGGCATTTCCAAATTTTACTTTTACTTTAGTTTTTTTTCGGAGAAAAACTGAAAGACATCACGGTTTCACTTATTCATTTTTAATGAACCAGATTTCAATTTGGTGGGTGATTATCACCGCCTTGCTTGGGGTGAAACGATGAAAAGAAATAATCATGGATATCCTATCTATCGCCCGGTTCACACTCTACCCACGTCTATTGAACAGGTTAAGAGGCTCTTCCCTTGTTCCCTGTTCAGGATGTGGTTTCCGGCTTTCTCTTTTCCAATCTTCTCACTTTGTTTTTGTTTTTGTTTTTTTCAATTGGAGTAGATAGATCTATCTATCGCCCGGTTCACACTCCACCCACGTCTACTGAACAGATTAAGAGGCTCATCCCTTGTTCCCTGTTTAGGATGTGGTTTCCGGCTTTCTCTTTTCCAATCTTCTCACTTTGTTTTTGTTTTTTTTTCAATTGGAGTAGATAGATCTATCTATCGCCCGGTTCACACTCCACCCACGTCTATTGAACAGGTTAAGAGGCTCTTCCCTTGTTCCCTGTTTAGGATGTGGTTTCCGGCTTTCTCTTTTCCAATCTTCTCACTTTGTTTTTTTTTTGTTTTTTTTTTCAATTGGAGCAGATAGATCTATCTATCGCCCGGTTTACACTCCACCAACATCTATTGAACAGGTTAAGAGGCTCATCTCTTGTTCCCTGTTCAGAATGTGGTTTCCGGCTTTCTCTTTTTCAATCTTTTTACTATTACGTAGCCCCCTGCAAATCAGTGCCGTTACCGCCTTGCTCCTGGTGATACGATTAAAAAAAATATCCAATACAATGTTTTGCTCTGTTACCTGAGAATGTCTTGTATTGGATGACGAAGTCAGATGTATTTGATTTTTGGTTGTTTTGTTTTTACGGTGTATCAACCTCGGCGGTTCATTTATTGCCAACTAAATTTTATTAATTTATTGCTGGGAATACTTTTTTTCTTTCAACAATTTATTGTTTTTTTTTCTTTTATAAAAGTTTTTGTGTCTAGTAATACTTTTTTTCTTTTCGAGTATCAAGATTCATTGGGATTTGTTTTTAAGGGCAGGGTCCCCAAGTCCTACGCTGTTATTTAACCCATAACTGGAGAGAAGGGATGGATTAATACCTTTCCCAAGTGAATGCAGGGTATTCAACTGGAATTCGAAATCGTCTCACCTATTTTTCTTCCCGAGCCGATATCTACTGCATCCGTCACTAAACGCTTACAGCATCTGGTATTCACAAGCGGTCACCCATTTAAGTACTAACCAGGCTCAACGTTGCTTAACTTCGGTGATCGAGGGAGAGCCGGTGTATTCAACGTGATAGGCCGTAAGCCAGATGTATTTGAAGTGAAAACAGTATCTCTTGAAAATTTTCTATCCATTAGTTAAGTAAATACATGGAAACAGACTAATGTATCTGGATTTAAAGCATAGTTTTAAGAACTATTCACTAAAAAATTTACAAGTATAGATATGGATTTTTTTAATTAAAACAGAATTTGGTTTTTATCCTTTTGAATGTGAGAAGCTACCCAAGAAAAGTTTTAATAAAATACAAGCCTTCGCACATGTAAACCTTGCCTTTGATCATAATTAATCAATATATCCCTAAATGCAATGGCTTATGGCCATATCACGTTGAATGCACCGGTTCTCGCTCAATCACCGAAGTTAAGCAACGTTGAGCCTGGTCATTACTTAGATGGGTGACCACTTGGGAATACCAGGTGCTGTGATGGATGTGCGTTGTGGTGCAGTGGATATCGGCTCGGAAAGATAAATCGGTGAGCCGAGTTCGAATTCCAGTTGAATACCCTGCATTCATTTAAGCACTGGTACCATTGAGAAAGGTTTTAATCTGTCCCTTCCCTCCAGTTATGGGTTAAATAACAAGGTTAGACTTGGGGATCCCTGTCCTTAAAAACAAATCGCAATGAATCTTGATACTCGAAAAGAAAAAAGTATTACTAGATACAAAGCTTATATAAAAACAAGAATAAATTGTTGAAAGAAAAAGGTATTACCAGCAATAAAAAATTTAGTTGGCTCCAACCTTCCCTGAAGATCCGGTTAGGTGTAACCTTGGTAAGTTATTTGGCTCTTTAGGTTAGCTATATATACGATTATTGGTCTGAAAATTAATGGTATTGTATTATTTTATACCAAGGATTTTTAGTAAACGCCCCTTTATTTTAAAACAGTGCGAATTTATATCGCTCGAGTTAATAAGGGGGAGGCCGGTTCGAACCTTGCTGTCCGACAGGGTTCGTGTCTGTGCTGGCCAGTAGATATAATTCACATATTTTAAAAAAATTACTAATACATTTTATGATATAAAAAACATATTGATCTGAAGGTAAAAAATAAAATATTTCCAAATATCTTTAGTTGAAAACATGATTACGCACAACAGTTTGATTTATATATATATATATATATATATATATATATATATATATATATAGTGAATTTTTTTTTAAATTGGTCACTCTACAAATTACTTTGTTTACATTAGAATACGAAATTGTGTTGGTATGTCTGTTTCAAGATTCAGACAAAAATTTGTGTTCAAAGGCACTTTTTGACGCATTCTGTAGCCGAGAGGTCAGATCTAAACTTCGCAGGGGATCACTGTTTGAAACCCGCTGGAGAGCAAACATTTTTCTCTAACAACATTTATCGAATATTCAGTCATCTAGGCAACAAATCACAAATAAGTTAACCACATTTTATGGCCTGATGATAGTATTTTAACACCGAAACTTTATCGGTATTGAGTTGCAGCATGCTATAATAATAATTATAATAATAATAAAATAATAACTACCATATATATATATATATATATATATATATATATATGTGTGTGTGTGTGTGTGTGCGTGTGTAAGTATGTCAGATTAAATCAATTGCAGACAATATATTTGCTTATTATTAATAAAATCCGTTAATACTCAAGGATAATCTTTCGCGTATTACAATCAAAAGATGTCAGAAATGAGCTGTAACGTTGTAACGTTGACAGATGTTATTTTCATTCATTTCTTAAGGTACCCAAGTACTTTCAACATCTTTTCCTGTTCATCTTCAGGGGTGTGAGTTATGATAACAAATGTAACCGGAAATCTGTGTTGCTAAAAATTACTGTACGTTTTTTCTGCTTCAAATATAACGGTTGACAAATTGCTAGCGTTCATTAGAACGTGAAAATTATCCAAAATGGATTTTTTTTAATATGTTGTAATGTCATGGTCATACACGTGTTAAAGCATGAAAAAACTGTTCTTTTTGCAAATATATTAGAACATTACTACAGTATTCATAGCTGATCATCCTTCAGTATGAACGGATTTTATTAAAAATAAGCAAGCATATTGTTTGCAATTTATTTAATCTGACATGTTTAAAATAAAATTTGCTGCCTAAATACACAAATACACACACACACACACACACACACACACACACACACACACACACATATATATATATATATATATATGCATCTCTGCTTTGTGGGTAGCAGCGATGTTTTGTATTGTCAAAGTGTTTGTGTATGCAATTGTTTGCGTAGGAAATATTTTACAGAAAAAGCCAGAAAGAGCCGTCAGTGATAGATTTTTCAATATCTGAATATGATAGTGTGTGTGTGTGTGATAGAGCGAGTGAGAGAGAGAGAGAGAGAGGGAGTTGATTTTCTTTTTCCGCATAGATGTGGCACAAGGCCGAAAGTAGTGGGTACGCAGTTTGGATCGAACTCACTACTCAGTTGTAATAGATAGGCTTGCTAACCATGAAAGACAAATAGAGAAAGAGAGAGAGAGAGAGAGAGAGAGAATGTGAGTGAGAGAGGTGGAAATATTACCGAGGGTTAGATAAAGAAATCGAGCGGCCACATGCGTGTTTCGTCTCTCCCACCCCCGTAATGATTTGTTTGGATACAATAACTTCAAGTCATGTCACCCTGAAGATTCAATCACGTGGTAGCCAGTGTTCAGCACGTGGCTTACAAGCCACCAGCTGTGACTTATCTCCCAATCGATTTTCCTAATGATATTTTATGCGATCTTTACGCACGATTGTCGACTATTTATCTGACGCAATTTCTACTTTCATTTTCAATAAGAAATGTGAGATGTCTTATAAGTTTAACACACACACACACACACACACACACACACACACACATATATATATATATATATATATATATAGGCATGAAAACTACTCCACATTATATATATATTGATTGATTGATTGATTGATTGTTTAATTACTTAGTTTCTGGTCATAATAAGATTAGGCCAGTGCGCAATTGTATTTAAAAGTTTTCAGTACAATTATATTGTAGAACTTTTAGTATTTTCCATTTGTAAACGAGTTATTACGCGACCTAGGTTTCTACCATGAGTGGTGTCTTCAAGCAATTTTCAATAACTCATGGTAGAAACCTAGGTCGCGTAATAACTCGTTTACAAATAATATATATATATATATATATATATATATATATATAATGTGGAGAAGTTCGTCACTTAAATGAGCAGAGTCCTGCCCACTTCGAAGTTTCGTAAAGACACCACCATGATCTGCTGACTGAAAAAGAAAAAGCCCTGAAGAGTGAGGACATCATAGTGCTGCCGTCACGACACTTCGATGTCGGCATGACTCTGCTCAATTAAGTGACAAACTTCTCAACATTAATGCTTTTAATGCTTTATCTTTATCTCAATATCGAGAACTTCACGATAAAATAATTGCTTTCCAAAATATCTTTTTATCAGAACACCACTAAGAAAACAGCAATCTTGACACTAATCATCATCACAATTCAATACTATATATATATATTACGAACATATTACGTTGAACACATTATATTACTATATATATATATATATATATATATATATATAATAACCCTACAACCTCACAACTAAATCCTCTACAGAAAACCAATGTAGTGTATCAATTTACATGCACGTTCGGACATTGTATCTCTGCTACTAATAATAAACCCGCTACATGTATTGGTTTTACTACAACCACGCTCTCCCGTAGACTTACCTGTCACCTTTCTGATCAGAGTTCAATTAAACAACATTTCTTAGAAAAACATAGTCATGTAGGTAATATTAGACAGATTTTAGTCAACAATAGTATAATACTCATACACACAGTAAAAAAAAACTTCAGATATTGGAGGCCATCTACATTAAATTAAAACAACCTACACTTAATAAAATCATGTTTACATCTGGTCAGAATACATTACATTGCATTTAAATAAATGGTTCTGTTAGCATTTCGAGCTCTCACGCGGTGTGGCGTCATAGAACCGCATTACAAATTTACGAACTTCGTTTGCTATTTTTGGTAACTGTCATCGTTGCTTAGAAAAGTTTTATGTCGACACAAGATAAAATCGTCGCTGATGAGAGATGTTTTTATGTTAACGTCTCTGTAACCTCTCTGAAGATGGCTCATGTGAGCCGAAAGATTAGAACCAACTTAATAAAAAATTATCGAAATGTTTGAAAATTTTTGTCTTTTATTTTCACCTGAAATTAAAGCCAAAATACGATGTTTAGAACGGCTCATGATTAAACATAATAAACATTCATTGTCTCTCATATTTAACAATATATGTTCAGAAAATTATTTGCTGCCTCGATGCACTAAACATATATATAATTAAATTTGTTTTTTTAATTAAAAATACATTTTGACACGGAATTTTCTGTTTAGAAATTTCTACCTTGTCATCAGGCAATGTTAGATCATTGTTGTTTTCACAACAATGATCCAACATTGCCTGATGATGAGGTAGAAATCTCGAAACATAGAAATTTCCGTGTCGGAATGTATTTTTAATTAAAAATTAAATTTAATTAATATATTATGCTCTACAATATTTATTGTATTGAGCACTAAAAAAAGTAAATACTAGAGAACTCGGAATTGTAAAACTGTTGGTTCTCTTCACACACACACACACACACACACACACACACACACACACATATATATATATATATATATATATATATATATATATATATATATCGTCTTTTCATTGGATATTGAAAGCCTTTTGCTTCAAATTCGCTTTTTAGACAAAAAGTAATGTATGAGGTACACAGTACTGGCTTGTCGGTTCCCCTACAGAACAGTACAATTGTGTTTTATTTACATATCATTAACCTTTCAACTCTGTACTGATTAAACGTAAGCCTAGTAAATATGAGTTAACATTTTGAAATTTTAGCTAATTTAATTTGAATAAATAAAATTGTTTATTTCATTTACTTTGTATATAAAGAATCTCTTGCTTTATCCACTAAAGATCTTTCTCGATTATTCGTACTTCGATTTTCGGGATTTGACGTGAAATAAATAGAAAAACTTAAATCATCCAAACATTTTGCAGCTATCAGAACTAGGCCTATTCTAATATTTAATGGTAGAGAAACATTTTTGAGAAGTTAGAAAACAAAGCTAAACGAGTGTTAAAAAAACACTGACGCATTTTTTTTTTCATTTTGCAATTATTAAACTCGTAACAACTTTTGAAAATACATTTTGAGGATCAGTCAGTTCATTACCACACGTGTTACACGTTTGGGCGATCATGTCTCTTTCGATCCATGAGTGTTTAGATAGAAGACTTTCCCGCAGTAGGTTGACTCTTCTTTCTGCGGTAGACTGGATCCCAACGAAGGCTATGGAAATAAATCTCTCCCGCTATTCAAACCATACCTAGACGGTGAAGATATGGATTCATAAATACACACAAATACACTTTGCCAAGTGTATTTGTGTGTATGTGAATGAAACAAATTTGAATTTTGATGATATAGATGCTAAAATTCTTTCAGAAAGTCAGGTGTTTCTTCTCCAGTCAGTTAAGCGCCAAACGTGATACACGCTTGGGCGATCATGTCTCTTTCGAGACATGACTGAGCTGGCAGAAGGTTTTCCCGCAATAGGTTGTCATTACTTCCTGCGGTAGACTGATTGCCAATCAAAACCGTAGAACCCAATCTGTCCTGTTATTTAACCCATATCTTGAAGGAAGAGACAGATTAATACCTTTCTCGAGTATATTTGCGTATAAGTGAATGCAACGAATTCAAGTAGAATTCGAACTCTGCTCTTAGATTTCTCGTTTCGAGCCGATATACACTGCACAACAACCCACATTTTTACTTATCCGATAATTGATACATTCAGTTATGTGGACTTCAAACCAAGGTGTCCAGATGTTATGGTGCCCTCCTACGAGGAATGGACTCTTCCTCTTACTATGCAGGAAAGCAGTTAAGTTAACAATAGCTAGTACGCAGTTAAAGCCATTCAGGCAATAAGCAGCGTGACTGTTCCGATCGAACTTACTTATTTCTATTTACTGATTACTAACACTTACGTTATAAATGTTCTTGTTATACTAATAAACTGTTTTGAACCTACTTTCTGTTTTCCGTGTCTTACTTCAGACCATACTGGTCGCTAAGACTTTTGGTGAATATCGCGACAACCACTCCACAACACTAGATAATCGAGGAAGTAATTTAGTTGCCCTGTGCTGTAAATTCGAGCTCAGAACACGATGTCCTTGTGGGTGGCTCTATTCACTGGTTCTTGATATCAATGAATACAAACAGGTACAGAAATAGAGATTAGTAAAAACAAATTTGGACTTAAACTCGCTACTTTGTTTTCCTTTGCTTATTATGAAAGTCTTATATTTTTATCAATCAAAAAAAAAACAAAAAAACTCGATCATTGAGATTATGAACAACTTTATATGATATTCGAAAGTGTGCC
>JBBBDQ010000941.1:3512500-3540000 GCA_037127315.1 Ascarosepion bandense
CTTCAAATGACATAAGACCCATACATTTTCATGTCAGTGATGAAATGAATTGACTTACGAATGTTGCAAATCTGAAAAATTATCGCGTCATTGCGAAACGATTGCTGGATTTTCTTCAGGTTATTATTCAACTCAAAGTAGGGGACAAGAGACAAACACAAGAACCGTTTCACAATAAATTTGCAAATTTGCAACATATGTATCTCAATTCATTTCATCAATTACTTGATTTTCTATTAGTTAACTAAGATAAACCTAAAAAAATACATTTTTCAAGGGTATCTGCGCATAGGTAAATGCAACAAATTTACCCAGGAATCGAACACGGCTCTACATTTTCTCATTCTGATCCGATATTCATAAAACCACACTATATGTCCCAAAAATGAATCACTTGTACGAATGCAAGAAAAAATATAGCAAAAAGCTTAATCACAACTCCTTATCAGTCGTCTTCAACAAAACCTCTGTGTGTGTGTGTGTGTGTGTGATAGATGCGATTCAGCTGAAAGAAAGAAAGAAAGAAAGAAAAGGTGACATAGGTGATTTCCTAAGCACAGATTAGATGTGACACAAGGTCGAAACTATGGGGCACCTATTGAGGATCAAACTCATTACTCAATTATAATGATTCTAGCAAAGCGTGCTAACCATTGCACCACGTCGAGGTTTCCTAGATGACACAGATATATATGTTCAAGCTAAAAAAAAAAGGAAGAAAGAAAACGTGACATAGATAGATAGATAGATAGATAGATAGATAGATAGATAGATAGATAGATAGATAGATAGATGTGAACGAGGTGAGAGAGAGTTATACGTAGGAAAACAGATATTGAGATATGAACAGACAGAGAGGTAGGGAGCTACGTATGAACAGGGTGAGATAGATAGATAGATAGATAGATAGATAGATAGATAGATAGATAGATAGATCATAGAAAAAATTAGATAGATAGATAGATAGATAGATAGATAGATAGATCATGGAAAAAATTAGATAGATAGATAGATAGATAGATAGATAGATAGATAGATAGATAGATAGATAGACCATGGAAAGAATTAGATAGATAGATAGATAGATAGATAGATAGATAGATAGATAGATAGATAGATAGATAGATCATGGAAAAAATTAGATAGATAGATAGATAGATAGATAGATAGATAGATAGATCATGGAAAGAATGAGATAGATAGATCATGGAAAGAATAGATAGATAGATAGATAGATAGATAGATAGATAGATAGATAGATAGATAGATAGATAGATAGATAGATCATGGAAAGAATGAGATAGATAGATAGATCATGGAAAGAATGAGATAGATAGATAGATCATGGAAAGAATGAGATAGATAGATCATGGAAAGAATGAGATAGATAGATAGATAGATAGATAGATAGATAGATAGATAGATAGATAGATAGATAGATAGATAGATAGATATGATGAGGTTGACAGAAAGTTGACACAGAAAGATAACGGATAAGCCTAGTTTTGAAGAAGTCAAGTCTGTAGGAATGGCAAAACACTCTGTTTGATGTCTAATCCATAAAGCAGTAGTTCTAGGGAAGAAGCTGTCCGAGTGGAGCTCTCTAATGAAATAGGAAGAGAGACGAGGAAGATTCTCCTGTGTGTGCGTGGCATGGTGAGTCCCACTCGTAAAGATCAGAGATGGTAGAGCAAAGGAATACAGCTCGTTAGAACACTTGCCGTGGATATAACAACAGAGCAACGAGAGTCTTGCAACATTTTATCTGTTGGAAGAAATCTTGTAGGTTGGAAAGTATTTAGCCACCCACAATGCCGCGTAGATGTTTTGAACTCTATCGAGAGAGGAAAGTGAAGACTTGACAGCTCCTGTTCATACGTGGCAACAGTTCACCATTTTCGCCCTGAACTGGCTGTTGTAAAGATGCAAAGATGAAGCGGTATAGGGAAGCGATTCATCATATTTTGCGATGAGTCATGCGTATGATTTCCACATGTGGTCTGGGTTGAACTTAAGTTCTAATAACCGTTCACAGGACGGGGATTCCCAGATGGAACATTCATTCATCAGGATTGGTGAAATTCTGGGTCCGTTCAGCTAAGGTAGAAGGTCGCTAATCTGTTTTTCTTTCTGGCATTGAATTGTTTGCAAGTACACCAGCACTTAAAATACGTAAACCTGCTCTTACGTTTCCTTATCTTAAGCGGCTGTTTACTGACATCGCATGTCGATAGTCTGTCATTAGAAATAATGATACAAATGATTGAATAGTTAAATAAAAATAAAAACACGTAGATTACAGAAAGACATGAAGACAAATTGTTTAAGTGTATCAGATGACACTAGCGAAAATGAATGGAAAAAGAGGAGGTGAAGAAGATGGGCGCGTTGATAGCGTATTGGCAAGGGAGACAAAGAGGAGAAGAGAAACAATAAAGGACTGTATTTTGATAAGTAGACAGAAGGGGAAGAGGAGAGACAAGGGAGACCGACCGAGTGATTGGCTAAGCTGACAATGTGTTTATGTTTTGTGATATAAACTTCATAATGGGGCGATGTGTGTCTTTTGTGTGTTAATATCAATGGCCGCTGACCAACGTCTCACTCGATGTATGCCTTTATCCATTTCTCTGTTCTTCTCTCTCTTTCTCTCTCACTCTCTCTCCCCCCCTCTCTCTCTCTCTCTATCACTCTCTTATCCCTGTACTTGCTATTCGATGTCCCAAGATGCACGTGTAAATATGTGTTCTCATGCGTACATCTACGGACGTCATTGCTATTGTGAAACCAGTATAGTTATTTAACAAACATTGCTTAGCTTGGCACAAGGCCTTAATTTGCTTGCGCTTAATCTAACGCGTTAAAGTGTTAAAACGAACGATGGGAAATTTGACAAAAAAGTCCAAACGTAGACTGGAATAGCAAAAGGTGCCTTTCTAAATAGAGTATTAGTAATCAGAAAAAAAAGATTTTTGCCTGTTGTTATATATATATATATATATATATATATATATATATATATATATATATATATGTGTGTGTGTGTGTGTGTGTGTGTGTGTGTGTGTACTATTGTATTGTCGTGTTTTATTACCAAATAATTTCCAAACGACCGCCGTAGAGATGTGTGTCTGGTAGAGGACAAGATGCCGATAATAAGAATAAATACTTTAGAATTGCAAATAGAACTCAGAAAAAGTAAGAGAGAAGAAGCGGTGGTAGCAGAAAGAGGAGAGCTAAAAGAAGAAGAAGAAGAAGAAATGTTAGTAGTCGTATTAAATGAAGCGAAGCAAATTGAAATCAAATTAAGAAGAAAAAGAAGAGATTCAAATTCAAATAAAAAGAAGAGAGACAAATTGAAATCAAATTTAAATAAAAAGAAGAGAGGTAAATTAAAATCAAATAAAGAAAAAGAAGAGAGACAAATTCAAATAAAAAGAAGAGGCAAATTGAAATCAAAAGGAGAACAGAATGAAAACTGAAAAAGAAAACAGATTCAGAAAGAAACAGACATTTATACATGTCGGTTAGTTGCGCTGAAGTTGATAAGTACTAATTATTGTAGGCAGACAGCTGCCATCTTATTTAAGCTTGCGAGGACATTGCATATTCTAAAGAAATATGTTAAAGTTGACCACACCTGACGATTCACGCGGGAAAAATCTTTTTCTTTTAAGAATTTTGGAACCTGAAACCTTTATTTACTCCAACATCCCGTTTACACTAGACTATGAGTTGCGTTTAAAATTTCCCAACATTCTTTTTTGAAAGCGAGCGACTAAATACAGAGATGAAAATGCGTTTTCCGCTCGAAACATTCTTATTAATGCATGTCGTCTGCAAGTGTGGGCTGGCATAAAACTCTAAATCAACAGAGATATTTCTGCTCATATACAACGACAAAGCGTTCCAGAATTTTATACAAATAAGAAAAAAAAAAACTGCAGTAATCCTTAAATTAATGATCGAAATTTTTAATGCCACGAAATTTTCTTCAGTTGTTAATCTTTTGCGGACGTGAAATATCGCGAAAACATCGTTGTAAATCTACAGTTAATGTCCAAGATTCGCAGGCGTACAGATAGATGGAAAAAGTTCAAATTTGGTTAAAATTGTTTACTGCCTTCATAACCAGAGAAATGTTAGGCTATTTTCATGCATTTAAAAGCTAAAATAAACTTTTGAATAAAGCCAATATGACGCAACCGGTTTCTGAAAGTAAAAGAAACCAAGAAACGTTCACTAAAGGCAGAAGACAATAAAAGAACAAGATTCAAGGAGACAAGGAAACGATTGGCGTTGTATTTGAAATTTTGAAGATCGTAGTTGACAGTTATGCATAAAGCCAGAAAAAAATCGAAAGGCGGGAAGTACGAGAAAAAAAAACTATTAGAATAGAACTTACGGTTAGAAAGAGAAAACGCATAAAGAAATTAGTATATATATATATATATATATATATATATATATATATATATATATTATTTTCAATCAATACTCGTATTTGAGTAGATGTTCTATTTTTAATCAAACAATATATATATATATATATATATATATATATTATTTTCAATCAATACTCGTATTTGAGTAGATGTTCTATTTTTAATCAATATATATATATATATATATATATATATATATATATATATTATTTTCAATCAATACTCGTATTTGAGTAGATGTTCTATTTTTAATCAAACAATATATATATATATATATATATATATATATATATATATATATATATACTTATTTCAGGCCGGTATAAATAAATATATAAATATAGTGTTTGATCAAAAACAAAATATCTACTCAAATAAGAGTACTGATTAAAAACAATGTTCAGACAAACAAATTAAATATGTTGGCTGTTAATTCCATTTCATTAATCTCCGGAACTTTCCCTAATATATATATATATATATATATATATATATATATATATATATATATATATATATATATATATATATATATATATAATTCATGGACTGATGAGTTTAGAAATTTGTGGGCATAAGGGGGAAAATATGATGTGATATGTTCACGAGTTTGCATGAGCATTTCGGAATTTTTTTTTTTTCACTACATTTATGAGAAAGTTTTTCCTGTTTTTGTGTGAATGGGCAGCTTTTAGTAATCTTTTATAGTCTCTAATTCGATGGATATATGTGTTTTTGTTTTCCATGTCGACAATTTGTTAAAATATATTCAGTTATAATCTTAGATTAAGGAAAGAATGGTTAAATAAAATAAAGACAAGCGGAAAACTGTATTTTAAAACTTTCTCAAAAAATGTATTGAAGAAAAAATTAATTTCGGAATGCTCATGCTAACTCGTGAACATTTCACATCATTTTTCTCTCTTATTCCCACAAATTTCTAAAATCATATATATATATAGTGTATAAATTTATAGTATCACTACACAAAAAAAATTCTCGTTTCGAAGCCAGCCCATTATGTTTTTGGCTTCTTCCTCAGGTGATTTCTTAGAAATGAGAATTATCTAGTTGAAAAAGCCAGTTTATTTATGTTGGATTTGTTATTTTTGGGTGTTGGAGGGGTTGGTCTGTATTTTGAGTTCTGTTGACTTTTTTTCAGGTCTTATATATATATATATATATATATATATATATATATATATATAATTTCACTTTCAGAAATTCAGTGAAGCTATTATGATGCAATGAGTTACTCAGTGTGAGGGAATATAAGAAAAGCAAAGTTCTATTAAGGCGAGACAGAGTGACAGAGACAGAGAGACAGAGAGAGAAATAAAATAATATGGGTTAAGAAGACAGAAGATATCTATTCAAATCATGTTTAATTTTTTTAAAGATCAGAAGAAACTGGGAAGCAAGAAGTTAGAGAAAAGAAACCCGCAAGCGAGAAGTTCGATAGAAAAAAAAAACTGTTAGCATTACTGTTACATTTGGCCATCTCATCTTTAAAAGGATGAGCACTCTTTTCTTTGTCCCTCTTGCTTCTAGCCACCTCTTCATCCGTAGGAAAATTATTTAGCACTCATTGCCATGTAGAAGGACTGATATTTCATAGCACTCTTTTCTTTGTTTCTAATGTTTGGTTTTTTGTTTTATTTCAGATTCTCAGCTTTTAGAAATCATCTCATTTAATGGTTTCAGATTTATATAATTTAATTGCATTAAACTGAAAGTAACTCTAACCTTCATTTTGTTCCCATTTTCCTGAACATTTTCACACTAATCCATGATATTCTATTGTGGCCTATTAGAGCCACGAAAAAAGACACGAGTACAAGAAGGTAGATTGAACCAGTGTATTAGAATAACACAACATATATAGAAAGCAAGAGTGTTAGGGCCAGGAAGAAAGACAAGGTAACAAGAAGGTAGGTTCAAACAGTGTATTAGAATAACAGAACATATATACAATTACGAGTGTTAGGGCCAGGAAGAAAGACACGGAAACAAGAAGGTAGGTTCAAACAGTGTATTAGAATAACAGAACATATATACAAATACGAGTGTTAGGGCCAGGAAGAAAGACACGGAAACAAGATGGTAGGTTCAAACAGTGTATTAGAATAACAGAACATATATATACAAAATATAGTGTTATTAGTCAGCAGATAGAAGCGTCCGTCGGAACTATCTAGTTAAACTGCTTTCGCAGATTAGTATTTTTGAAGGAGGAAGAGTGCATTCCAATGTTGATAGGGCACCACAACACATTCTCAACATCATTCTATAGAACCACATTTCTTTTTCTTAAATTTCCTTTTGATCCGTGCGCATTCACTGACATGCAGGAGAACTGCAATTACAAAGCAATCTAGCGCTATTCCCATTGTTTCTCTTTCAATTTTCCTGTCTTAATATTTTGCTTAACTTTTGGAAGACATCTTTTACAATTGTAATGTGATTTTCACATTTCTGTATAAACAGTCAGTCAGTTAAATGCCATGCGTGATACACGCTTAGGCGATCATGTCTTGAAAGAGACATAACTGACTGGGCAGAAGATTATCTCCCAGTAGGCTGCCATTGCTTTCTGCGGTAGACTTTTTCCAACGAAGGCTATCGAACCCAATCTGTACTGCTATTTAACCCATAGCTGGAGGGAAGAAACGGATTAATACCTTTCCCAAGGGTATTTATGTGCGTTGTGGTGCAGTGGATATCGGCTCGTAATGACAAATCTGGAAGGCGAGTTGGAATTTCAGTTGAATTCCTTGCATTCACTTACGCACAAATACCCTTGGGAAAGGTATGAATCCGTCTCTTCCCTCCAGTTATGAGTTAAATAATAGAACAGATTAGGTTCTATAGCCTTGGCTGGCAACCAGTGTACCGCAGAAAATAAAGGCAACCTACTTCGAGATAACCTTCTGCCCAGTCGTGTCTCTTTCTAGACATGATCGCCCAAAGCGTGTATCACCTATGGCACTTAAGTGACTGACTGATATCAATAGATTTTCGTTGTTGCTGTGATTTGAAAATATCGTGTTTATCATTAGCTTTGAAATAGTTTCTCCTTTTTTTAAGATCCTCTCTTTATAAATCACATCTTTTTAGAGACAGAAGCATTCATTAAATCAATAAGTTTTATTTTGTTCACAGAAATACGTGACTCTGCGAATGGGTCACGTTTTTATTCATCTTCTTTGCTTTTGAGCTGTAAACATCTGAGAAAAGAAACTAAAATTACGTTGTAAATATCACCACTTTTGTCCTTAAGTCCATCACTAGCTTAATCATTCAAAACTGGTATCGTAGCCGTCATGCTCGCTAGGTGAGGTACTTCTTGCAAAAGCCGAAAACTATTTCAAGTTCATGTCATGGATAAATTTAAATGAGTAGAGGAGTGAAAATGTGATTACTTATATCTGAATTCGTTTCTTTTTGGCTGAGTAGGACAGATTGGGTTCTATAGCCTTGGTCGGCAACCAGTCTACCGCAGAAAGCAATGGCAACCTATCACGTATGACACTTAACTGACTGATACTTAATATGAAACGCGGTCGGTCAAAAAATATTTGAAGTATCTGAAGTTATTTTACAAGTATATTTTTTTACCATATAGAAAAAGACAAATCATTTGAAAACCTTCAGTAAAAACAACAAAAACCGATATCACACAATTACAAGATAAATTAATATTACCAAAATTTTGAGTAAAAGGAAACGCGCATCAGTTTGAAAATGATCTGTAAGAGTTGCTGGACTTAAGAAATCTAATTTCCTGTAAAACTCCCTTAAGAAAAAGGTTTGTACATGATTTAACCAAAAATGAACCCGAACTGTTTGCTCGATAGATGCCGAACATTTTCACTACTAACATCTAACATTGCCTGGTGACAAAAAAGAAATCTCGAAACAGAGAAATTTCCGTGTCGCAATGTATTTTTAAATTTTAATTGTATAACAAATTTAATTATATAATTATATTAAGCTCTACAATATTTATTGTATTGAGCACTTAAAAAAAAGTAAATGCCAGAGAATTAAAAATCGTAAAACCCTAGGTCCTCTTTAGCTATATATATATATATATATATATATATACATATATTTAATCATTTCACCCCAAGCAAGGCATTCCACTGCCACTATTGCGCTTGGGGCTGCATGCGGGAAGGTAAATAGAAAGAGTGGTTAGAGATAGGAAATGTCAGAAGGGGGGTGATAGATAGTTGGGTGGGTGGCACAGAGTGTTTTAAAGAATGGAAGCGAGTTAGTTTGTTAGGGGGTGTCTATTGACCTTACATTTAAACTCCTGGAGATTGTAGCCGTCGGGGAAGCAGTCTTATGGAAGGGAATTCCCCAGTCGGGAAGTGCGAGAAAAGAAACTGATGGAGTAGAAGTTGCGGTTGCATTTTATCGGTTTCACTGTATATATATATATATATATATATATAAGACTAGCAGTATAGCCCGGCGTTACTCGGGTGTAATGAAAGCTTTTATATATATATTATCGATTTTCTGCACTATTGTAAGAACTGAAACCTTGAAACTTCTGCATATAGTGTCTTATGTATTTGTCTATGAGTGTATCAAATTTGATTAAAATCGGACCACTTCTTCTATAACCTAATTATTTCGATTATCGATTTTTGATATTTATCGGGGGTACCTAGACACAAAACCTAGCTAAGAACACCCGCAGATGCTTATAGTACAACTGTGTAAATTTTCAAGAAAATCGGTTCAGCCGTTTCGGAGTCTATAGGTAATGGACACACAGAGACACAGACACACACACAAAGTTCCATTTATAAATAAGTTTAGATAGATAAAATATAGTTTTAATGTATGTTGTATTTATGAGTTAAATTGCCCAATAACAGAGATAGAGCGTATATAACATTTCAAGATTTGTATTCGGAGACCAGTGGGTTTCGAAGATACATCCAATATTTGATATTTTCTACGTAAATGATTTCGATTTGGAACAATAATCGAAATTGAATTTTCCAGACTGGAAGAATTAAATGAAAGACGAATTGGTTTGGGATGTTAAATGAATTTTTTTTTTTTTTTTTTTGTGGCAAGTGTGAAAAAAATTAATTGGTGATATTTGCTGTTGTCAATAATCCGGAATAATAACATCAGTTATTTTTTAATTTCATCAACGATGCCTGCTGAGCCTGATGATAAAAAAAAAAATGAATATGATGTAATCAATTAGAATTTATTAAGTATAACATGTATTATGGCAAATAAATTGCTTTTTAATTATCATCTTGGGAACGCATCTCGTGTGCGAAACCTAATTGCCCACATGATCACAATGGCGGCTTTCTGGAATTAATTGGAATGTGAGATATCAGCAAGTCTGCAGCTTATTTACGAATTTAGTTTTGATCTGAAATGTTTACTCCATAATATTTTATCTATTTTATTGATATGCAACACTGAATTAAGTGCACTGAAAAAGGAGGAGACTATGTTGGTTGTTGGTTGGTTGATTTTGTTTAGCGACATTTCTACCACTGTAGGTTATTTGATGCTGAAATCTGAATATCTTGAACATAATTTGACGATTTCAACTGAATATATTTTGAATGTAATTGTATGACCTCAACTCAGATAAAATGTATCGTTGGACATTTTGCTATAGATCGGTATTGTTGCTAATGTTTCTATGTAAAAATGTATTGCCGGAATTCTTTACTATAAAAATGTATTTTTATAGTTTCATAGTTTTTTGTTTTTGTTTTCTGGGGTCACTATTAGCCCATATCTGGGGCCCTCACAGTTGCTACCACCTCGAGACTATGTTGAAAATTAAATAGCTGATGTCTAAATTAAATGGATGTGCAGTGGATATAGACTCGGAGCGACAAATCGGGGAGCCGAGTTCGAATTTCAGTTCAATTCCTTGCATTCACTTACGCACAAATACCCTTGGGAAAGGTATGAATCCGTCTCTTCCCTCAAGTTATGGGTTAAATAACAGGACATATTGGGTTCTATAGCCTTGGCTGGCAACCAGTCTACCGCAGAAAACAATGGCAACCTACTGCGGGATAAACTTCTGCCCAGAGTCATGTCTCTAAAAAGACATGATCGCCAAAGCGTGTGTCACGTATGTCACTTGACTGACTGAAGTAAATATCTTTTCATGATGAGGCCACGCACTTATTAATGTATTTGCGTATATTGAGAAAGAGAGTATGTATATCGAAATCCTCCCTACTCACACATACACAGAAAGTGAGAGAGAAATATATATGTAAGAGTGTACGCTGAAATGTACTCTGATTAACCGACTTCGTAAATCTGATAAAATTACGACACATCAGAATTTATTTTGAAACACTTCCTTTGTCGGGTTCGAATTTCAATTTGGTTGATTGTTTTTCTGGAAGGTGACTTCTTGACATTATCGGCCTGGGGGAGGCGATCTCAATGCGCGGCACCTTTGGAAAATAAATGACAGTCCCTGCCAAGATTTGTGAATGAAACTAGGTAAACGAAACTATATGTGGGCATCTATTAATGGTTGTTGTCTAGTTAAATTTATGGCATTCACTTACGCGCAAATATCCTTGGGAAAGTTATTAATCCGCTTCTACTCTCAAGTTATGGGTTAAATAATAGAACAGACTCGTTTTAATAGCCTTTGCTGGCAACCAGTCTACCGCAGAAAGCAATGGCAACTTACTGCGGGATAATGCTCTATTCAATCACTCATATCTCTTTCAAGACATGATCGCCCAAGCGTGTATTACGAATGGCATTTAACTGACTGACTGACTGAGTGACTGACTGACTGACTAGCTGGAAGTCACGTTTTGAGCGTAGTGAACTTTTTCAGACAGTAGAATATGTATGATAATTCGCTCTCTCCCAGAAACAGTAACTAAGATCCGCTCAGTTAAACGAACAAAGATGTTTTCGTGCAGACGTCTGCGACGGGGATCGGTTAGTTTCGATGGTCAGGCATTCAGTTAAGTATCATACGTGATACACGCTTAGGCGATTATGTCTCTTTCTGTCTATGACTAACTAGGCAAAAAAAAATTCCCGCAGTGGGTTGCAATTTCTCTCAGCGGTAGACTGGTTGCCAACCAAGGCTATAGAATCCAATCCGTCTTACTATTCAATCCATAGCTGGATCCAGACTAAAACTAATTCTGTTAATAGTAGCTTACATTCTTGTATGGATGTGCGTTGTGGTACAGTGGATATCAGCTCGGAACGAGAAGCCGGGGAGCCGAGTTCGAATTCCAGTTGAATGCATTGTATTCACTTACGCGCAAATACCCTTGGGAAAGGTATTAATCCGTCTCTTCCTTCCAGTTATGGGTTAAATAGCAGGACAGATTGGGTTCTATAGACTTGGTCGGCAACCAGTCTACGGCAGAAAGCAATGGCAACCTACTGTGGGATAATCTTCTGCCCAGTCAGTCATGTCTCTTTCGAGACATGATCGCCCAAGCGTGTATCACGTATGGCACTTAACTGACTGACATTCTTGTATGTAAAGGCTCTACCAGATTTACAATCCATTTTTTTCTGTTGATGCGGTAAAATACTATATATATATATATATATATATATATATATATTTCACGATTTTTAACCTTTTACCTGAGAAAATGTACAATTGTCAAGAAAAAAAAATTTCAACATATCATGTTACTATACATGTTTCCACTTGATTTCATGCGATATTTTTCTTTGGTTTTATCAAAGGCTGTTTTATCGAAGTTTTATCGAACTTGCACGTTTATTGAAGACTCACTACTTGAATATATACTGTATAAAAATATAGTAAAGACATTATTTTTTATTTGAGTTCAAACGACTTATCTATTCGGACTTCAAGATTCGCAAATGCACATCTCTTTCTAGTTTATCTTTCACCGGCGAGCGTCACATCTGCGAAATTTGAAGTCCGGTAGATAAGTCGTTTGAACCTTTTATTTATCTTTTAACCTTTGTTGCTCTATTTTTTAATATTTAGTACTTTGTTTACAAATTTCTGCTCAACTTTAAACGCGTTAAATCCTAGTTATTGACCAGAATATGTTTTGTTTATCGTTCACGATCTGTTTTATTACTGTTACATTCATAATATACACAAGGAGATACAGCCACATATACATACATACGTACATATAAATATACATATAAATATACATACATGCACACACACACACACACACACACACACACACACACACATATATATATATATAAATATAGTGATACGCAGACAAGCCTGTTTCGCTGTATCACAGCTCATCAGCCAGGATTGAAACCCGATCTATCTGATATCAGTCAGAGATTCTATCTCATATATAATATGATAGAAATATAGTTTTAAGAGATGTTATATTTATGGCCTGAAGTTTACGTTCAAGTATGGAACAGACTCACGTTGCTCCGTGTTGATTTCAGTGTCCATATATATATATATATATATATATATATATATATATATATATATATATGTCAGATAAAATAAATTACAAACATTGTGTCTGTTTAGTTTTAATAAAATCCGTTCATACTGACGGATAATCTTTCGCGTATTGTAATTGAAAGATATCAGAAATGACCTCTAATGTTGACAGATGTTATCATTTATTTCTCAATGTTCCCAAGTGCTCTCAATCTACTTCCGAGATCATCTTCAGGGTTGTGAGTTGTGGTAACAAAAATAACCACAAAACTGTGTTACTAAACATTACTGTAAGTTTTCTTATTGCCTTAAATATAACTGTTGACAAATTGCTTATCGTTAATTAGAACCTGAAAATTACCATGATTATATATGAATTGTTTTATATATATATATATATGATTATAATATAAGGTAGTGAAAGAACAGATGGATTAAAAACCTACTGTTCATTGCATTTACATTTATAAAATCTGCTCAGTACAGAGTAGAGTAGCTTAATATAGTAACTTTGATGTTACAAAGGTTTATAAAAGCGTTATAGTGCACAGTAAGTCACAGTGTGACAAAATAAGGAAAAGATAAAAGAGGGACTGGATTCAAGAAGGCAAAAGATGGCAATGGAAGCTGTGTTTAAATTCTTTAGATTTTTTTTTTTTTTTTTTTTTTTAATCATTTCACCCCGAGCAAGGCAGAAACGCCACTGATGTGCAGGGGGTTACATAAATGTAAAAAGATTAATTAGAAAAGAGTGAGGAGTACAAGCTAGTTAGAAAGGAACAATAGAAAGCTGATAAAGCAGGTGCAATGACAGGTACATGGGCGGCTATCAGGGAAACAAACACACCTATTCCTCAGATAATGGACTCTCCCTCCTATATATATATTTTTTTTTAATCATATCACCCGAAGCAAGGCGGTAATGCCACTGATGCGCAGGGGGCTACTTAAGAGTAAAAAGATTCGAAAAGAGAAAGCCGGAAACCAGATCCTAAACAGGGTTCGCACATGGTCAGTGGCCTGTCTTTTTCTTCGCGACCAGAGCTCTTGACATAGTAACTAGCAGTTTAACTAGCAGTTTAGCTCTTGACATAGTAACTAGCAGTTTAACTCGCAGTTTAACTCGCAGTTTAACTCTTGACATAGTAACTAGCAGTTTAACTAGCAGTTTAGCTCTTGACATAGTAACTAGCAGTTTAACTAGCAGTTTAACTCGCAGTTTAACTCTTGACATAGTAACTAGCAGTTTAACTAGCAGTTTAGCTCTTGACATAGTAACTAGCAGTTTAACTAGCAGTTTAGCTCTTGACATAGTAACTAGCAGTTTAACTCGCAGTTTAACTCTTGACATAGTAACTAGCAGTTTAACTAGCAGTTTAGCTCTTGACATAGTAACTAGCAGTTTAACTAGCAGTTTAGCTCTTGACATAGTAACTAGCAGTTTAACTAGCAGTTTAGCTCTTGACATAGTAACTAGCAGTTTAACTCGCAGTTTAACTCGCAGTTTAACTCTTGACATAGTAACTAGCAGTTTAACTAGCAGTTTAGCTCTTGACATAGTAACTAGCAGTTTAACTCGCAGTTTAACTCGCAGTTTAACTCGCAGTTTAACTCTTGACATAGTAACTAGCAGTTTAACTAGCAGTTTAGCTCTTGACATAGTAACTAGCAGTTTAACTCGCTTTTTGAAAAGAGAGAACTGAAATTTCCGAAATATTTCATTCAAATTTCAGTGTTATCTGCACGTAAGATAAGAATTAACAGGAAGTTAACGAGAGAAGTTCTTAGGAGTTCTTGGGAAGTTCATCGGAGTTCTTTAAAGTTCTATGGGAGTTCAGTAGAACTACTAGCCAGTAGATATTAGTCGGCAGTTAGCCGAATACTAAGGAGTCAGCTTCAGTGGAAGATTACCAAGTTCTTAAAATTTTAGATGCGTTAAGTCGAATAGCAACCGACATGGCACGATTAAAACTTTCAGTGCGAAAACTACTCCACAACACAAACAAACAGAAGTGTGTTCCACAGGGGAGAAGTGCTAGAAAAAAAAACTGTTGTAGTAGAAATGGCGGTTACAATTAACTATTTCAATGGTGAAATGGTGAGACCAATCTAGTAGCACGCTTAAATTCATGTAGTCGGGGCACCAGGAAAAGAAAAACCTTGTCAGGACAGTTGCCATGATAATATTTCTAGAAAAGACAGAAGGAAGCCACCTCACGTCGGTGAGAAAGTGACTGAAGTTGAGATGCAAAGTCAGAGTCAATCACATTGCAGATCCTTCTCGAATGCTAGATTTAAAAATGTGCAAGATGGATTTTGACGAAAAAAACTTTCTGGCCCGACACAATGACCCATACTTCCTAGTAGTAAATGCAGCTATAGAATTGATGTAGACGATCCATTTCAGGCCGATTGAAAAAGGGAGGCCAACGGGACGCAATGCGTTGCCCTTCCAGGGAACCAGCATCACCCATATTGATGGCAGGAAGGAATGTTTTTCTGTGATGGTTAAAATGTTTGTGTATGAGTCTAAAACAATTCAACGACAACAACAACACTGACCAATTAGACATCAAATTCCATCAGTTAGCATCCCCCTTAGGTTATCTTGACTTTTAGATAGCCCGAAAGATATTTCTAAGCGTTCTAAAATTAGATAAGTTCTGAATAACTAACGAGATTTTTACATTTGTTTAAAAACACATGGTACAAAATAATAGGGTTATATTTGCTTTGATGACGAAAGGAGTCGTTAAAAGAAATCGTCAGAGCATGTGCTTAAAACTATATAATACCATAAAACTCTATTTTATCATATATATCATATATAATCATATCTCTTTCTCTCTTTTTCTGTATATATATATATATATATATATATATATATATATATATATATATATATATATATATATATATGAATGTATACCTTGTGAAGAAAGGGGTTGGAATTTTTATTATATATATATATATATATATATAGAAGGGGATATGATTATATATGATATATATGTGTGTGTGTGTGTGCGCGCACTCGCACGTTTGTGTGTGTGAACAGAGTTTTTGGTCAAAGAGCAAGGGGACACTGAATCCGATGGTCTGTTTGATAATTGCTACTGTCTCGGTCGCCAGGTTACTTTAGGTTAGATGATGTTAGATTATGTTGGCCACGAGGTGGGGGGTAAAATGCTACCTCGTTAAATGTTAGCACATTCCCACGCTGGGAAAGTTGGTTCTAGCGACCAAGCACAGACGTGAAGGAGGAAGGAAGAACAGAATGAGCCTTGTCAGATATTATAGTGAGAAGTCACAGCGGGGGTGTTGGCGGACTTGTTGACATTTCTGTCCCCCCTACCGATCTGTGATTTGATAGGTAATGCAGTAGAGGGCGCTAGTGTCGGACTAGCTCTAGCCTCACTGACCTAACTTCCGGCGAGAAGTCAAAAGTGCGATTTCTGATTCAGCGTAGTTGGGCATAAAAGAATATATATATATATATATATATATATATATATATATATATTGTTTAGAAATACATGTTACAAAATAGTAGTCTTATATTTGCTTTATGGTATTAACAATGCTAAAAAATACTACAAAAGCCAAAGCTAAGACCCCTTACCTTCATAGTATTAACAACAATCTTACATCAAATTTTATCTATTACACACCACAAACTGTGATTTAATTTAAAGTTTTATAGAAAAAATTGATTTCCTAAATTTAAAATTAAGGTTAAATATACAAAATTAGATTAATTATAAAAACTGCTTAAATAAAAGAAATATTCTATAGTTGTACAAATAAACATTTAAGATAGGTCCAATCTATTCCTCCCCACACTTACACTTCCTTCCTCTCCCCTCTACTAAACCCAAAGAATAAAATCTAGCCTTGAGGCCATAAAGCTATACCCCATCTTCTAATGTTAAATATATCTACAAACTTCCCGACACTTTCATTAATCAACTATACTCCTTACCCTTCCGTCTTTTCAAAATTCGAACGGACAATTTACAAGACTTATTCCATTGTCGCTACCCACCGTCACCGCCAACATTCAACACACAACTAACCAAATATAAGAAAAGAGGCTTTCCATACCACCTGATGAGACATTGTAATTTGAATGTCGAAACAAAACGTACACTTTCAGTCAGTTAAGTGCCATACGTGATACACGCTTATGCGATCATGTCTCGAAAGGGACATGACTGACTTGGCAGAAGATTATCTCGCAGTAGGTTCCCATAGCTTTCTGCGGTAGACTGGTTGCTGGCCAAGGCTATAGAACCCAATCTGTTCTGCTATTTAACCCATAACTGAAAGGAAGAGAGGGATTAATACCTTTCCCAAGAGTATTTGCGCGTAAGTGAATACGATGGATTCAACTGGAATTCGAACTCGGCTCCCCCGTTTCCCTTTCCGAGCCGATATCCACTGTACCACAACGCACATCCTAGGAAGGATGTGCGTTGTAGTACTTTTTTTTAACCACGTTATAGTGGATAAAAAAAAGTTCTAAACAATAATTTATAATAAATATTCACAGCTCTAAATTATACATCAAGCACTGTTTTAAGTTAATGTTTTGAACGTTGTAAATTTTTCTTCGTTCCTTATTCACTCGGAAATATATATATATATATATATATATATTGATTGATTAAATTCATCAATATTACAGACATTGAAGACGTCCAGATTGTCATCCAGCATATACAGCATTTAAGAAATGTTGCTAAAATACAGCTGTGTAGGTACTTCAAGGATGTTGCTGAGGATATGCGTTGTGGTGCAGTGAATATCGGCTTGGGACGTGAAATCGGGAAGCCGAGTTCAAATTCCAGTTGAATTCGTTGCATTCACTTACGCGCAAATTCCCTTAGAAAAGATACTAATCCGTTTCTTTCTTCCAGTTATGGGTTAAATATCAGGACGGATTGGGTTCTATAGCATTGGCTGGCAGCCAGTCTACCGCCGAAGGCAATCTTCTACCCAGTCAGTCATGTCTCTTTTGAGACATGATCGCCCAAAGCGTGTATAACGTATGGTACTTAACTGAATGGGGTAGTTAAAATACCGTGAAGGAAGCAAAATCAACCCGATACTTTTTGATCACTCCTCATATATATATGTGTGTGTGTGTGTGTGTGTGTGTGTGTGTGTGTGTGTGTGTGTGTGTGTGAAATATATTTTTGACAGACAGAATAAAAGACGAAGCACTCAATAACCTCTTCAATCAAAAATTACTTCATGTGGTCCAGTGGATATCGTTTCGGAACGAGAAATCGAGAAGGCGAGTTCGAATCTCAGTTGAATCCTTTGCATTCACTTATGCACAAATACCCTTGGAAAATATATTAATCCGTCTCTTCTCAACAGTTATGGGTTAAATAACAAACAGTTTACCGCAGAAAGTATTGGCAACACACTGCGGGATAATCTTCTGCTCAGTCTCTCATGTTTTTTTCGAAACATGATCGCCCAAACACTTAACTGACTGATATATACATACACACACACACACACACACACACACACACACATATATATATATATATATATATATAACGTCCTTGTCTACGTTCCTTGTATATGATGAGAAATGTGGCTTGCCTGGTAAGTTGACTGGGCGAATGAAAAGATGTTTTTAATGCTTGAGGTTAAACTGGATAAACAGAAGTATTTGCAAGCCGTTTAAATGGCCATTTATTTCAACATATCACCTGAAGAAGAACAGTATTGTTCTAAAACTAGAAGATTTTTGTGTAGTTATATTATGTTTTTAAATACCATTGTAATAACAAATTTACAATATTAAGCTATACTCTGTATCGAGCACTCTTTATAAAATAAGAGTTTGAACAGTATGTTTTAATCTACGTGTTCTTCCACTTTCTTGTAATATATATATATTCTTGTAATATATATATATATATATATATATATATATATATATATATATATACATATATATATATATGACGTTTTTAGACTACGTCGATTGTGTGTGATGAGAATTGTGATCTGGCTTGCGAAGTTGACCGGGTGAATAAAATGCATTTTATTGTTGTTTGAGGTCACCGAAGTAACAGCTGTTTTTCTTTTCTTTTCAAAACATTTCCTCTGTCCATCACTCGATGGATTAAATTCTCTCCCCCCACCTCTCTCTCTCTCTGTGTCACTCTCTCTCTTATCCTATGCTTTTTGCTAACCTATTTTACATACAGCTCCGGTAAATTCGTGAGTCTACCTTGACCCTCAAGTCTGCTCAGAAATTAGTCCGGAATCACCAAGTAAAATGATTTTGTTATTTGGTAAATTATTCTTTTGTGACACGAAGGCGCTACCATAAAAAAGAGCCGGCTTCCTTTCTGAAAATGTTAGTTATAATATAATAATTCCTTTTCAAGTTGTTCAAGTCCGCAGTTGATTACAAATTCAGATTTTGCTGCAGTGAGCTCATCCCTGCAACCACTAAACTCCACATCCGCCACCTCTACGAACACCATCTTCATCATCACATGACTATTATTATTCTTTTATATGCCCTGTCCTTTCAGGATGTAGGCGATCATAGACTTCCACGTCTCCCTATCTCTGGTGGCTCTTAACACGCTTTCTCCTGTTGCACCACGCAACCTTCGTTCTGTTATCCACCTGACCAGGTCCTTCAAATATGTTATCCGCTGCTTTCCCTTGTCTATTTTTCCCTCTATCTGACCGGTTAGTATCAGGTTCTCCAAGCTCTCCTTCCTCATTGCATGTTCCAGGAACTTTATATGTCTATCCCTGATGGTCAGTATTAATATCCTTTTCGTTTCCATCATTTCCATAACCTCATCATTGCTCACATGTTCGATCCATGATATTCGCAGCATCCTTCTGTAGAACCACATTTCAGCTGCTTCAAGTTTTTCCTTCATCTTCGAAGATATTGTCCAACATTTACTGTCATATTGAAGAACCCACATCACATAGCAATCCAGTACTCTCTTCTTTGTTTCTAGCAAAATTGTCCTGTTTCTTAATACTTTACACAACTTCTGGAATGCTTCTTCGCCATGCCAATTCGCCTTCGGATCTCAGTGTCGCACTTTCCGTCTTCTGTTAGAACACTTCCCAGGTATTTAAATTTTTGTACCTGCTTGATTTTAGTATCCCCGACCTGTATTTGGCATTTTGGCCTGCCCTTTTTGCTGATGGAGATGCATTCGGTTTTCTTGCAGTTTATTTCTAGTATTTTCTTTTCATTCTCTTTAGCTACGTTTTGTAGAAGGTCTTGTAGTTTCCTTTCTGTGTCTGCTATCAGCACTGTATCATCTGCGTACCTTAGGTTGTTTAAAATGTGGCCTCAGATGACGAATCCTGGCATAACTTCTAGGGTTCTCAGAATACTGTAATCATTTTATTTTTCACTGGAAAACATTTAAGAATAATTATTTGTATAATAGCTATGTTTTGTTAGTTACACTCGCAAAACTATGGAGTATCTCTTTTCTTTCTTCAGAGAACGTCATAGTTAGTCATAAGTAAATTCGATTTTGACGTACCAATTTCGATTGCAAATATATAATCACAACTACTAATCACATATTACTTTAAAGCATTAGAATAAGCTAACACACCTTTTGCTAATTTTATACTCTTGTTCACCCAATACAAGGCCCAAGAGTCACTCAATTTAGAGAGGTTAAATGATTTTTTCTAACGGTGTAAAATGAGTAGGTAAGAAATTGATATTAAGGGGATATGTAGGATAAAAATCTAGGCTTGAAGAGATTGTGATTGTATTAGTCGAGGAAACATTTGCTCGGGAGTCTGTTCCACAAAGTAACCGTTCTGAAGACGTAGCTATCTGAGTGGAACATCCTCCTCACCAAAGGAATACAGTGCAAATGAGAATGAGCCGACGCCGTGTACGTGGCATGGCAGGTCCTCATTATAAAGGTCTGAACTGGTGGAACGAAGTAGTTTATCTCGTCTGAACATCTGCCAAGAGAATGGCTATACAATAGGGAGGGGCTATCAGCGTTTCGTCGATGAAAAATGGAAAAATATTAGTGGAAAAATATTTCCTTACCCTCGAATTCTGTCAAGGCTGGGCCGTGTGAACTAAGAAACACCAGCTCAGACATCGCAGCAAAACTCCATTTTTGGTCTGATAGTGTGTGGCAGCGTACACAGTGGATTAAACAAAAATATGCCCCACCCCCGTGACAACGTAAAGCCACATACAACAATAATAACACAGGAAACAAAATCGATTTTGTCTGAACTACCCCATCAACCATATGTTATATATTCTTTTACTACGATGTATAACTTCGCCCAGAAGTGCATTTTACATTGAACTACGCAAGGCCGAAATTTTGAAAAAGTTATTTTGAAAGGTCAGGAGTGCGAAAATCAAGATGACAGGCGAGGTTTTGTTTTGATAGACAGCGTAATCAAAAATCAGGTTATAATAGGCACTCAAAATAATAAAGAATATACGTAACGGAAGAATGACGTAATCAAAACGAAATTCGCTTTTATAAGAGGCAGATCAGAGAGGTAGATGGCAGATCGGAAGACGGACGAATCGAGGAAGAGATGTAGAGGGGATTGGATTGAGAAAAGAAGACAACCCAGTAGTCAACTGTTTCTGTTATGCATGTGTGCTATCGCTCCGACCAATTCTCTATTTCACAATCACGTCACTGAAGAAAAAGAATAAAAATATAAGTGTATATATATATATATATATATATATATATATATATATATATATATATATATATATATATCTGTTTCTGTCGTTTTTTTTTTATATATCAGTGAGAAGAATGTCGTCATTTTGATTCCCCGTATATTCTTCATCCCATTTGGTATAAAACACACATTCACCTCTGACCTTGTACAAATCAGTTATTACAATTTTCAATCGCTGACAAATATTTTGATCTAGAAAGGGTTAATTCAATTAAAACCAGGTTCATGAGTTCGTCGAAGACTTCTATATCAAAAGCTTTCTGGGAATCAAGTATTCGAAAGAGAATTTCACAGGCGGAAAATGCGAGAAAAGAGGTTACTAGAGTAGAAGTTGCAGTTATATTTTATTGGTTTCATTGTAAAAGAGTGGGACCTAGTTGCTAGTCTAGTTGCTCGAGTAAATTCATACTATCTACATGTCCTTTTAATATTTTTTCTTTCATCATTGAAAAGAACAGTGGGTAGTAAAGACGGTATATGTGTGTACGTTGAGGCCTGGGGAAGCGGGTATTTTCAGCGACTTGAGGGTATGAATTAACGAGTCGTAAAAGGAATGATTTTGTTAATAAC
This sequence comes from Ascarosepion bandense, assembly GCA_037127315.1. Classification (NCBI taxonomy): domain Eukaryota; kingdom Metazoa; phylum Mollusca; class Cephalopoda; order Sepiida; family Sepiidae; genus Ascarosepion; species Ascarosepion bandense. The sequence continues at coordinate 3,534,731 of JBBBDQ010000941.1, forward strand.
AACAGATTGAAGTAATGCATGCTTGACAGTTGACTCATAACGAAATCGGCGCTCTCAAATTTGACGACAAGGGACTAAAGACAGTCTTAAAAACATAAACTTTAAATAAATGGCAGGTTAGCGCGTCAAACACATGACATGGACGGTCATTAGATTTTTAAGGGTGACCGACGTATGAGGGCAGGGTGTAGTGTGTAGTATCACAGTGTCGATGCTGTTTCGCTGTGATTAGAGACCAAGATGGTGAAAGTTGTTTTCTGGGTAATTTTTGGGTGGGGTTATCTCAAATGTCACAGAAATGTACGTATATCTAATTGTTAGGTTATAATGAATCTGATGATGTCTAAGTTTTTATCTATATTCATAAAAATAACCCTATTTCTTTCTTTCATTCTTTCTTTCTCTCTCTCTCTCTCTCTATCTATCTATCTATCTATCTATCTCAGTATTCCATTGCATGCTAAACAAGAATGTAGTCGTCATGAAAAAAGACTCCCGAGAGGATGCTTCCCTGACAAATACAATCTTAAGATCAATTTCAACCTGTAATCCCAAACCTTGAGAAGCATTTCGGTCTCATAATGGGTGGACTAAAAATAGTTCTATCTATCTATCTATCTATCTATCTATCTATCTATCTATCTATCTATCTATCTATCTATCTATCATTTCAATACCTTTTTCTTTTACTTCTTTACTCAAATTACTACCGATAGATAAAACAATTCAGTTTACTTTCATTGAAAATTAATGTGTCACGTACATTTCTGGTATAGAAAAAAAAATCACTTTTTTCGAATAGGAATATTTTTAAACAAAATAAGATTTACAAACATATCACGTTGAAAGACCAGCTTTTGTCCAATCACCGTAGTTAAGCCACGCCCAGCCTGGCCAATACCTAGACGCGTGGCTGATTGGGAATATCAGATAATTTGGTATGAGAATATTGTAAGAAATAACGGCTCAAAATAACCCAAGAGATCTGTATTCGAATTGCAATCGAGTTCATTACATTTACTTAAGAAAAAAAAGCTTGGAGTGGGAAAGAGGTGGATTCATGCCTTCCTCAACAATATTTCCGGATAATATAACAAACTAAACGGGAGTAGGGATACGGTTTTCCGATTAACAATCCCGAGACATTATTACCGTTTTTGACGAAATTAGTATATATATATATATATATATATATATATATATATATATAGAGAGAGAGAGAGAGAGAGAGAGAGAGTACTGTGCAAATGCATTAGAACTAGAAATTTTTAAATCTTTAATGAGGCATCCAAAATAAAGTTTAAAATCGCCCCGTCCTAACACTGTTGCACACTACCGGTAGTGTGCAAAAGTATTAGGACAGTGTGATTTTCCTAAAAACCTCACTGAAATTCAAATACAGGGTGAAAAGTAAATTGCTAATAAATATTGATTATTTAAAACTAGGTGAAAAAGAAATGTATTAAAAAGAAGTTATATTTAATTTTTCCTAATTTCTATTAAACATGTTATTTTGAAACTACTCAATTGAACATCCATGGGATATTTTGGATAAATCTAATGTTACTTTGCAAGACACACTTTGGAAACAAATACAAGCTGCTTGGCAGGAGATACCATTAGATACATTAAAGAAGCTTGTGATATCAATGCCTGACAGAATGAAGGCTGTGATCAAAGCAAGAGGCTATTATATTAATTATTAAATTTATTTTGTAACATATATATTTTTCTTGTTAAAGCATTTATTGAGTAAATCAAATAAAATCCCTTTAATTAAATTGTTTATTTTCTGTCAATATGCCTTATAAAAGATAAAATAGTTCTTGTCCTAATACTTTTGCACAGTACTATATATATATATATATATATATATATATATATACTAATTGCGATTTGTAAATTGTCGCAATTACTTTGTTATTTTAAAGCAAAATGTTATACTAAATATTAAAGTTATTTTGTAACAAGTATTTTTTTCTTGTTAAAGCATTTGTTGAGTAAATCAAATAAAATTACTTTAATTAAATTGTTTATTTTCTGTCAATATGCCTCTTAAAAGATAAAATAGTTCTTGTCCTAATACTTTTGCACAGTACTATATATATATATATATATATATATATATATATATAGCAATAATAAACTCAGGAGAAAATTGGTAAATAATCTAATTGGATCCTAGTAGTATTAAGTCAAATATTAAAACTGATCCAACAGTGTGTTTTACAGAAGAGATATTCATTTATTCCATGTGTAAATTCAAATTTTACATTTGGGAAAAGGCAATTCCAACAGGTTACTAGAACGCGCATTGGTCAATCCCAGTCGGACGTTAAATAAAGAAATACTAGTGTACCGGAAATAAAAGTTAGTAAAGAAAGGAAAAAGCAAGGAAGGTTGGTTTTGGAAAATCCAAGAATCCAAGAATCCAAGAATCCAAGAATCCTTAGGAGGAACAATAGTAGCAAACATTTTTTAGGTGTGGGGGGAAGCAGAGATCAAATGTAGCCGGTATAAACTTAAGGGTATCATGTCCCAGAATTTAAATTCTAACCGGTTTCATAAAATTTAGGCTACAAATATAGCGATTAAATTGGACGGGAATACTTTAAGCCTTTTTAAGTGGGTTTAAATATATTCCATTTACAACACTTGCAAATTAACTCGTTACATTGTTTAAGAAGTAAATCACTAGAATTCCGGTGTGTGTGTGTGTGTGTGTGTGTGTGTGTGTGTGTGTGTGTGTGTGTGTGTATTTTGATTGGTCATCACATACTGCGTACCAATGTCTCCCCCACTTTCCTTGGAGTAACGTCCATCGCATATAATGGCCGTAGGAAAACTAATCGACAGTCGAGACAATAGCGTCTAAGCCGGATAAAAATCTTATGCAGTCACGGATGACGCAATATTTTTCAAGACCAAACAAATTTCATCATATAAAAATTGATTGATATTTCTGCACAACACTACAAATGACCTAATCTCGGTTCCCGATTTGTCGTTCCAAGTCGATATCCACTGCATCACAACGCACAGTCTCAAGTTAAAAGTTTGCATACACTAAGATGACTGGCTCTGTAAATAGCTTAGAGTATCTAAACTTATTTATAAATGGAACTTTGTGTGTGTGTGTGTGTGTATATGTGTGTGTGTGTGTCTGTCCGTTACCTATAGACTCCGAAACGGCTGAACCGATTTTCTTGAAAATTTACACAGTTGTACTATAAGCGTCTGCGAGTGTTCTTAGCTAGGTTTTGTGTCTAGGTACCCTCGATAAATATCGAAATTCGATAACCGAAAATAATCAGGTTATAGAAGAAGTGGTCTGATTTTATTCAAATTTGATATACTCATAGACAAAGACATAAGAAACGATATTCAAAAGTTTCAAGGTTGCACTTCTTACAATAGTGCAGAAAATCGAAAATATATATATAAAAGGGAAGATGTTTGTGTGTGTCTGTTTATCTGCCTGTATTTTTTTTCAGCCCTTTTATTTTAGTTTTTGCTTCGGGTTTGGCTCTAAGTAGTTATAATTGTAGTTCTTAGTCTCAGCCATGATACCATTTACTCAAAGGACTTATTTAGCCTTCAAAATTCTGTTTACGACGAAAAAAACTTATTTGATATCGATACCAGGAAACCAAAATTTGACTTACATTCATTCATTTTTCTTTCAGTCTACGGTTTTGCTTTAACTGGAAACAACTATTGCTTTTTAGTCTTTCGTGCCAACGTCCAAAGAGTCTGAGCTCCAGGTTTATGGATTAGTTTTAAAGCTTTCATTACACCCGGGCAACGCCGGGCTATACTGCTAGTCTAAAAATAAAATGTATCATTGCTTTAAAAGCTTGATATGGATAACTTTCATCGTATGGGTCAATTGGACGCTTACCTTTGAATGTCCTGTAAGGCCTTTTTTGAAAACAGAATTTCTTTGTTTGACATCATGTGAATTGAGAAATTCTTGTGTAATTCTACAAGTTTGGTTTATCATTGGGAAGAATGATTGAACATTTATCTGCACAAACAATAACGTGTTAGTGTAGACAGCGTGGCAACAAGCAGCTGTCAGAGAACTCGTGCAGTAGACGTGTTCTGTTCCCGAAAGATGAACGTGCAAATCACTCTCAGAAAAACGGGAATGGAGAATGACAAGAAACTGGAGGAAACAGGCGCAAAGATATTTCTATCCACAGAAAAAGGTGCCTTGCATCGACATAACTTGAAAACGCGACTTCTCACTGTTTCTTTTACCCTCGATACGTCCTGTAAAGGGTTACGTTTTCCAAATACCTCGCCCTCACTTTGTGTTTTAGAAGTTTCAGCTGTCTTTTCCTGATTCTGAATACAAGTGTCTTTTCTGTTACAATTTTCTTTAAGACTTCCTTGCTGCTTACGCGCTGCATCCATTGCATTCTCAGTTTCATTCTGCAGAACCACATTCCTGCACCCGCTAGTTTTTTTACACTCCTCCGTGGAGAGATTGTCTAGAATTCGCTGGCATCCAAGCAATCTTTTGTTTGTTTATAACGATTTTTTTTTCATTTCCTCGGCAACTTGCTTAGCTTTTTGAATTCTTCTGCAATTACATACATTTTTAGATTCGGAAATGGACATCTGATTTGATGACATCAGTATTGGATCCTGGCGAAAATGATCAAATTCCTTTTGTTGCAGAAGTGACAGCTTCATTTCCCAAAATAGATAATATTACTCGGATGGAATGTTATTTGGATATATTGAAACGGTAAAACCCAGAAAAAAAAAAAAAATTACTTAAAAATATTTCTCCATGGAGTTTGAAAATGGGGGCTACCATTTATAATAGATTTATTTGACAGATAGGATCTTTCGTAATATGTAAGCAGTACCGAAGAAGACGATGTTCTAAATCTTTTCTATTTTGATTTTGCCAGAAATTTTGTTGGTGTATTTTTCCCTCGATTTTTCGATAAGACCAAGGGCACATATTGCCACTGATATTAATATTATTATTACTATTATTATTGTTGTTGTTGATGATGATGATGATGCCGTTGTAGTTAAAATGATAATAACAGTGAGGATAGTACTCGTGACAATATTTGTTCTGGTCATTGTACTGCGAATTTTTTTTTTTTTAAAGTAGATCAATGACTGAGAAAATGAAACGAGTTGAATTAACTACAAGTTTAGTGATCAAAATTATATCACTGAATTAATGGGCGTCTAGTTTCTTCAAAGCTCTCGAGAAATTGGGTAAAGAAAAACATTAAGTCACA
>JBBBDQ010000941.1:3545000-3550000 GCA_037127315.1 Ascarosepion bandense
TTCATTTTCTCACTGAAAACAAGTAGTGTTTTCCCCTCTTTCGACGCAATCAAAACGAAGACCCCCCCCACACACATACTCTCAGCCATAATTATTAGGCCACACCAGCTTTTTAAAAGAAATGATGGATTTCATACTATTTTTAGTATTTATTGCCAAGTGGATAATTCTAAATGAAAATAGAATTGTTATTATTACTTTGCAAAATTTTATAAGGCATACAAAGTTTCTGGCCTATCCATGAATTACTCTGATCAATAAATTCCGAAATTTCCATTCCGTTGAATAGCTATTTCAGCGAGAAAATTCTCGCTTCATCAGCAACGATTATAAACAAACATCGAGCCTTCACATGGATCCTTTTTTAATATTGATAAAACTAATATTAATAGGATCTGGTTCTGGAGATTTTACCTATATGCATTTTCGTTTTTGAATTATATATATATATATATATATATATATATATATTTAAATACGAAAACTTTAATCCAAAAGGAAAAGCAGGAAGGTAAGTCCCAAAGACCCGATCCTCATTAATATTAATATTTTAATATTAAAAAATGATCCAGGTGGAGGGATGTAATTAATATTTAAATTACAGAGTCAATTATAAAATAAAATAAAATAAAATAAATTAATATATATATATATATATATATATATATATATATATATATATATATATTTGATTGGGAGGTTGTGAGAAGCATGGAACAACCTCTTAATTGCTGTTGTTCGGTCCACCCTACCCGGAGTGGTAGCACCTGTTAGAGTCACAGATATGGGCAAAAACTAAACACCTAAACTGGGGTTAAAACACTATGAAAGTGTTCTGGTGAAACACACCTATTCCTCAGATAATGGACTCTCCCTCCTATATTAATAAGAGTTAACAGAAAGTTAACTCGAGAAATTCTTGGGGAGTTCATAGGAGTTCTAGAGAGTTCTTTAGAGTTCTATTGGAGTTCAGTAGAACTACCAGGTTGTTGATATTAGTCGGCAGTTTGCCGAATACTAAGGAGTCAGCTTTCAGTGGAAGATTACCAAGTTCCTAACATTTAGTGTGTTAATTTGATTAGCAACCGACATAGCACGATTATATCCTTCTCCACAACAGAAAATATCAAAATGCACTTTTATAGAAATATATACATAAAAATAGAGATTTTTTTTTATAGAAAAATAAACATTTTTGAAGGAAAAATATTACGAATAATACATTTTTGAAGAAAAAATTATTCTCAGCAAAACATTTTTGAATACAAAACTAGAGGACATTTACAGCTTTCTAAAATAAAAAAGAATAAAAAATATTTTTAATTAAAATCTGACTAAATCTCCTTCTCACTATAACCAAACATTAAAAGAAAATATTTTAAAACCCTACCTTTTCGGCATTAAATAACCCACAGAGGTTAATATGGCGTTAAAACAAAACTCAAACTCAAATATAAAACTTGTCACGATAGAGTGTGTCAATATGTGCACTAGAAATTATGCAACATGTACGGAAAGAAACCTGCAAGAAACTGATATGAACCTCACCCAGGACCTTAACTGTTTTATGGGACTTTACACACTGACTGAACGATCAGAGCTAATCACATAGACATCGTGATCAAACGTCACAAGAACAGAGTGTGCTTTCTTATTAACAAATCAGTTACTTTAGATCTTAATGTATCTTTGAAGATATCAAAAAAAGAACATTTGAGTTCCTGTGATCTGCCTGGAAACTAGTAAAGGGCTAAAGTTTTGTTACTCAGTCTTAAGAAGTGACCAGCAGAGATCTGCTAGGAATATGCAAATCTGAATATGCAAATGCATAAAATAATCATTCCCGTTCAGTTCCTAAAATTTGCTTGTCAGTTGCCTTGACCATTTGAGTATGCCCCCTACAGGTTTACGCTCTTTGCATTTTTTTTTTTTTTTCATGAGAGGGAGTAGTTGGGGGAACATTACTGCAGGGTTTTAAGAGCCTGAAGCAGATAAAGTGACTAAAAGTCACACTTAAATACCGTCAACTGGAGGTTCCCCAACCTAAAATTACTTCTTGGGTTCCAGCATGTTTTTAATCGGTATCATTCCATGCAAGTCAGTAAAGCCAATAAGACACAAGAGGTTACAGGGTTATGGAAAAATTAGGAAATAATAATAATAATAATGAGCGGTAAAGAAAAAGAGTAATCAGGAAGACAGTAGATATCAATTGACATTACACTGAAATTTCTGCAGATTAAAGTTGGCTGGGATGTACGTTGTGGTGCAGGGGATATAGACTCGGAACGACATATTGGGGAGCCGAGTTCGAATTCCGGTTGAATTCCTTGCATTCACTTACGCACAACTACCCTTGAGAAAGGTATTAATCCGTCACTTCCCTCCAGTTATGGGTTAAATAATAGGATAGATTGGGTTCTATAACCTTGGCTGGCAAGCAATCTACCGCAAAAAGTAATGCTAACCTACTGCGGGAAAATCTTCTGCCCAGTTAGTCATGTCTCTTTCGAGACATGATCACCCAAGCGTGTATCACGTATGAAACTTAATGGATTGACTGAGTATAATAGTTAGAAACATGATTAAAGCTTCTACTGGGCATAAAGTGGGGGATCGGTTTTCTAGTGTCATGAAGTAATAAACTGATCCCCCAATAATTACTACTTAATAATATAATACATATCTTCTCCTTCTAGCTATGAGTCAAATAACAGGACAGATTGGGTTCTATAGCCTTGGCTCGCAAGCAATCTACCGCAAAAAAGTAATGGCAACTTACTGCGGGATAAACTTCTGCCCAGTCAGTCATGTCTCTTTCGAGACATGATCACCCAAAGCGTGTATAACGTATGGTACTTACTGACTGAATACAATAGTTGGAGACATGATTAGGGCTTCTACTGGGCATAAAGTGAGGGGATCAGTTTTATATTGTTATGGAGTAATAAACAGATCCCCCACTAATTACTACTTCATAATATAATACATCTCTTCCCCTTCTAGCTATGAGTCAAGTAACGGGACAGATTGGATTCTATAGCCTTGACTGGCAACCAGTCTACCTACTGCGAGATAATATCCTGCCCAGTCAGTCATGTCTCTTTCGGGACATGATCACCCAAAGCGTGTATCACTTATGGCACTTAACTGACTAACTGAAAGTTAGCTGGAAGTTTGCAGCTGGAAGGGCGTTCCATAAGGGGAAGCCTGACCTGCAAGGTAAATCTCTAATTTTTGTCACCATATTACGAGCATTTGACTCTACATCATGTACCCTGTATACCTTGATCAGAGTGGGTGACACGAGGAGTATATTTGCATTGTATATTTGTACACAAGTCTCACTTTGCTGGTGAATTTTAGTAATGATAATAATTTAGTAGTAATAATTCACTGGACGTATAAAAATATGGAATGCAGAATAATAGACTTTTTGATTTAATTTATTTTCTTCCATTTCACGTCGTTTGAAAAGATAAATGACAGGGAAAAGTAACAACGGAAGGAAATAATAGAGGCGGGCGTGAAAAGGCGAACGTGTCAAGACATGCAATGTTTTGAAGCGTGCTGACATTGTTTTCATTTTGATTAAGAGTCGGTACGCTTTACCGTTATCATTTGGAGTGCAATGTGCATAGCGATACACATTCTTCTAGGATTGGCAACCATTTGAAGCAAGTAACAATATTTTCTTATTTCTTTTCCTTACCTATATATATATATATATATATATATATATATATATATATATATATATATGTATATATATGTATGTATGTATAAAGAAGTAATGGATTTATTTTTCATCCGACATTTTTATAAGTTATGTTATTATAGAAGATACAGGGATTTCTATTTCTTTTCTTTCGTTTGGGTCTAAACAAGCTGTACGGACCCTTACAGGCTGATGGGATCTAAATGCTTAAAACCTGAGTAGCAAGTAAGTGGTGAACATTTTTCTTTATATATATATATATATATATATATATATATATATATATACGCACATACGTAGATTTCTAATGAATGTATTTATTTTTAATCTGATATTTTTGCTACTTAAATTATATGGGATACGCGTGTTTGAAAAAACGCTCCGTCTTTAGTTTTATTTGAAACAGTATATATTATGTTTATCCGTTTATTTATTCGAGAACTCTCAATGAAAGAAATGTCTGAGAACACATTTTTCCTTTATTTAAATTTTTCAAATACGCAGGTCGATAACCATAATATATATATATATAAGTGTAGCCATACCATAAAGTACTTATTATGATCATACAAGCAATGATGAAATTGTTATAATTTCTTCTAATTTTAATAATTGTGTGTTCAAAAAATCCCCGTTACATGTGCGTTCTTAAAAATTAAAAAAAAGAACAAAAAACAAAACAAAACAAAAAAAAAACGGTAAAATCAGTTATTGTAGATCGCCTGAAGTGGCCACATGGTAGAAACCTAGGTCACGTAATAACTCGTTTACAAATAATATATATATGTATATATATGATAAAAATATAGTTTTAAGTTAGGCTGGGGTTTGACTTCATTGTTCGGTTATGCACGCACACGCACGCACGCACATACACATATATAAGGAAGTGAAAGAACAAATTAAAAGTCTAGTGTTCGTTGCATTGGAATTTATAAACACCTTTTTTTTAGCCAAAAAATGTTTTTATTATAAACTCCAATAATAAGAATATTGTTACAAATATTGCTCTACTACGTATTGAGCACTGTTAAAAAGTAAATCCTATGAACCGTGGACTGTCATTTGTTCTTACTACTACTATCATATATATATATATATATATATATATATATATATATATATATATATAAAAGGCAAACTATGAGTCTGTGTGTAACTGTTCCCTATGCCTACATTTTTTAAGCTGCGCCATTCAAACTTTCTGGAGACACATATCTAGAGGGAACCTAGGTCGACACATACTTTTTGAGTTCAGCAATTTTCCCTTTTGCACTTTTTG
>JBBBDQ010000941.1:3555000-3802500 GCA_037127315.1 Ascarosepion bandense
ATATATAAAAATAGACTCTTATAAAAAAAATACATTTTTGAATACAAAACTAGAAGACATTTTCAGTTTTCTAAAATAAAAACAAAAAATTTTCATTAAAATCTGATTAAGTCAACCTTCTGTCTATAACCGAAAATTAAAAAAAAAACTCATAACTCCACCTTTTTGACATTAAATAACTCACAGAGGTTGACATACCGTTAAACAAAACTAAAACTCAACTTCAAATTTGACTGTAAGAGCTAGGTCAGATGAGAGATCAGCTGCCAGAAAAGAAATTCTCTTCTGTGCATTGAATTGTATTTATTAGGCATTAAGCCTATTACTGTTATTTTTTTCTTCTTTTTTATTGCTGACTGGGGGCGTTTTTCTTGGCACTAATATTGTTGTTACTGGTCTGTTCAATGAGGCTTCTACGTTGTTGATCTTTGCCTGATCCCCGGACAGTTTAGGCATAGGTAAAGCGTTACAAATGTTTGCGGAGTATCAGATCGTCATGAAAAAGACTTCGGTTAAAATCGACTTCATCCAGTAAAAGAAAATGCTTTCTTTCAAAACCTTTGACTGGCTTTAGGAAAGAATGTAAAAATAAACAAACAAATAAATAAATAAAACAATAAATGAAAACAACTTACGGTATTAAGATCGAAATGTCAAAGCAATAAAGTGGTTAGATAAATACGAGTACTAACATAGTTACTAAGTTGCAATTTGTACAGATTATGTAGTGCATCCCTGCCAACTCTGCTTTCTTTCTTTCTATTTATTATTTCTATCCTTTCGTTTCCGTTTTTACCTTATTTCTATCTATCTATCTATCTATCTATCTATCTATCTATCTATCTATCTATCTATCTATTCCAGTCTCTGTTCATATCTATCTATCTATCTATCTATCTATCTATCTATCTATCTATCTATCTATCTCAGTCTGTTTCTATCTATCTATCTATCTATCTATCTATCTATCTATCTATCTATCTATCTATCTATCTATTCCAGTCTCTGTTCATATCTATCTATCTATCTATCTATCTATCTATCTATCTATCTATCTATCTATCTATCTATCTATCTCAGTTTCTGTTTCTATCTATCTATCTATCTATCTATCTATCTATCTATCTATCTATCTGTCAGTTTCTATCTATCTATCTATCTATCTATCTATCTATCTATCTATCTATTATCTATCTAATATCTATCTATCTATCTCAGACTTTTCATATCTATCTATCTATCTATCTATCTATCTATCTATCTATCTATCTATCTATCTATCTATCTACTTCAAAATCAAAAGGAGTGTTCGGAAAGGCCTATCGAGGTCAAGAGAGATAGGGGATAGCCGCAAGCCACCCTACCTGGCGAGCTTCTGTGAATGGACGGCGGAATGGTAAGCGAGAGGTTTAGCACAGTAAGAAAAACTGCTGAGAGCCACAAGGGATAAGATGAGACTCATGATCGTCCTAAACGGACGCGGCGCGTAGAAGGAGGACTAGTTGATTTCCCCATACGAAAATAGCGTAATATCTTTTTTTAATTTTTCATTCTCTCGATGTCGCAGAATCTAAATCTTTACACACACACACACACACACACACACACACACACACACACACACACACACACACACACACACATGCATATGTATATATATGTATATATAGTGTTTTTATTTTTAGTAATTTTACAGAAAAAGTTTTTTTTGAATGCAGCTTTTTATACTAAAGTGCTTGATATCGGGATATGCGTTGTGGTGCAGTGGATATCGACTCGGAACGACAAATCGCGGAGCCGAGTTCGAATTCCATTTTAATTCCTTGCATTCACTTACGCGCAAATATACTTGGGAAAGGTATTAATCCGTCATCTTCCCTCCGGTTATAGGTTAAATAACAGGACAGATTGGGTCCTATAGTCTTGGCTGGCAACCAGTTTACCGCAGAAAGTAATGGCAACCTACTGCGGGGTAATCTTCTGCCCAGTCAGTCATGTCTCTTTCGAGACATGATCGCCAAAGCGTGTATCACGTATGGCACTGCTTGATATCAGCATAGAGATAATGGGTTAACAAGATTAATAAAGAAAATTTTGTCATTTAACTGAACAGGTTCATACCGTCATCGACGTTTCGTGACGACGCGGCAATCATGTCGTCAGGGATAAGTTTTCGATTTGCTGTTGTGTCCTGCTACTTTGTTATTTATATGGAGCTTAGTGTTATTTGATATTTTTTGTGAGAGTGGTCTACCAGTGGTTAATTGTTTTTGATTGGTTTTGTTGTGTTGATTTCTTTTTACTGTTGTATCATTTGTGGTAGGTTGATTGTCTTTTCGAATAATTTTCATTAAAAAAATTTACAATTCGAATAAATCTTTCTCGAACAATTGTTTTCGAACCTCTTTCCCTATACGGTTACAACCCATAACGAAACAGCGAAAGGAATTGTTGCGGATGACCGACATGTCCGACGAAGACGTGACAATTGAAGGAAAATCAGTAATGTGATAGGTACCGACTTGGCGGCTCGACTACAGCCACTTCCCCACCGATGAAATGTGTCCTCCCTTTGTCTGTTCTAGAAATACTTTCATGGTTTCTGCTCGAACGAACTTAAGTCACTGGTGCCTCATCAATAGGTGTTTACTCGTGCAACCAGATTGGCAACTGGGTCCCACCCATTCACAGTTAGATTAACCAAATGCAGACGACATTTCTACTCCTGCAGCTTCTTCTCTCGCACTTCCCGCCTGTGGAACTCGCTCCCATATTCTTACTTTCCCGACGGCTACAACCGCCAGGAATTTAAATGCAATGTCAATACTCATCTATTAACCACTTGACTCTAGTTCTTTCCCCACCTCGTATATCCTTTCCTTTCTCTCCACCTTTGAAACCGTCATCACACCTGTATTCCTATCCTTCTATTGCTCCTTTCTAACTGGTTCGTCTTCCTCTTCACTCTCTTCTAATTAATCTTTTTATACTTATGTAGCCCCCTGCACATTAGTGGTATTACCGCCTTGCTCGGGGTGATACGATTAAAAAAAAGAATACTCTGATTACAACACAAAACGATGAAGAAGGTCCCCAAGAAAAATAGGGAAGGAAAGTAAAACAACACCCTGAAACAAAAACGATGTATGGATACAAGGGGTATATAACTCCTGTTTTTGAGAGATATTTGATAACGAAAGAATGTCTGATTTATATGGCGGAGACAAATGAATGTAAAATGTCTAAAAGAGATAACATTAACAATGGCTGCCACGAAAAGAAAACTGTAAGTTCTTCTTAAAAAGGAAAGTCAAAAGAAAGAACTAAAAATAAATTACAAGAAAACTGAATGTATGGTCATTAGCAAACGGGCTAGCTCAAAATACAAATTACAGGTTAGGAATACTAAAATCGGAAAACGGAAAGTGCAAATTGGAATAGCCAAGGATGCATTCCAGAAGCTGAGCCGAGTATTAAGAGACAGGAAAATTTCGCTAGAAACAAAGAAAAGAGTTCTGGATTACTATGTGATGTTTGTCCTTCAATATGGCAGTGGATGCTGGACAATATCATCAAAGATGAAGGAAAAACTTGATGCAACTGAAATATGGTTCTATCGAAAGATGCTGCGAATATCATGGATCGAGTATGTGAGCAATGATAAGGTTTTAGAAAGGATGGAAATTAAAAAGAAATTAATACTGGGCATCAGGAAGAGACAACTGAAGTTCTTTGGAAAATTGATGAGGAAGAAAGGCTTGGAGAATTTGATACTTACAGGTCAGATAGAGAGAAAAAGAGACGGGGGAAAGCAGCGGATAACATATTTAAAGGTGGATGGCAGAGCGGGTCTTGAGTGGGGGAACAGGAGAAAGTGTGCTAAGAGCCATCAGATAAAGGAAGATGTGGAAAGCCAAAATCACCCATGTCGTTAAGGAACATGGCGTATAAAAGAAGAAGAACGTACGACACTGAAATCTGAAGGCGTACTGGGATGGCAAAGGATATATTCCAGAATCTGAGTAGGGTTTTTTTTAATCATATCACCCCGAGTAAGGCGGTAACGCCACTGATGCGCAGGAGGCTACGTAAGAGTGAAAAGATCGAAAAAGAGAAAGTCGGAAACCACATCCTAAACAGGGAACAAGGGAGGAGCCTCTTAACCTGTTTAACAGACGTGGGTGGAGTGTGAACCGGGCGATAGTTTAGTCTATCTACTCCAATTGAAAAAAGAAAAAAAGAGTTAAAAGATGGGAAAAGAGGAAGCCTGAAACCACATCCTAAACAGGGAACAAGGGATGGGCCTCTTCACCTATTCAATAGACGTGGGTGGAGTGTGAACCGGGCGATAGTTTAAACTATCTACTCCAATTAAGTCTATCTACTCCAATTAAGTCTATCTAAGACCAAAATGTATGTCAACAAACATTTACACTATAACACAAATATGAGCATATTTGAATATGGTTCTGTAGATGAGCCCTTAGAAAACACAGATAAACAAACTTTATAAGAATTCATATTTTTTTCAAATTTCAATATTTTATAAATAGATTTTCAAAAACTTTACAATGATAGTTTTCTCTGCAGTATCAGTTTGAATAAACTTTTAAGTTGAACTGTTGTCTTTAGTATGTAACCTCATGTGTGCTTAAACATTTCCATTTTCTGAACATACATAATCAGTCTTCAAAATTATATGGTTTATCTTTAGTATGTTTTTGCATATGCCGTTTTAAAGTTGAATTGCTTGAAAATAATGAGCCACAAACCTGACAAGAATACAGTTATTCTCCAGTATATTGCGGGATAGGAAAATTTCGCTGGAAACAAAGAAGGGAGTACTAGAATGTTATGTAATGTGTGTTGTTCAATATTACAGCGAACGCTTGACAATCTCATCAAAGATGAAGGAGAGAATTGAAGCAACCGAAATATGGATCTATAGACAGATGCTGAGAATACCATGGACGGAACCTGTGAGCAACGACGAGGTTTTAGAGATGATAGACACGAAAAGAAACCTGATACTTATCATCAAGAAAAGACTGCTGAAGTTTCTGGGACATGTAATGAGGAAAGAGGGCCGGGAGAATCTGATGCTCACGGGACGGATAAAGAACCGGAGAGACAAGAGAAAGTAGCACGTGACATATTTGATGGATTTGAGCAGATGGAGTGGGATAACAGAAGAGGTGTTAAGAGCTATAAGGAATAAGGTGATGTGGAAGGCCATGACCAATTACGTCCTTAATAGACACGGCACTTAGAAGAGAAAGTAACGTGTAAAAAAAAAAACACTTATCATTCTTCAACACTTCACAAAAGTAAAAATAATAATCTTGGTTAGCGATTTGAACATCTCGCTTAATGATCTCCGGTCCGAAATCCTAACCACTTAGACTTGGCTTAGCAGGACACAATTCATGGTGGTTCGTTAGAAAACGGAGATGCAATACAAATGGGACAAAGAACTGATCATTATCGCCCGTCGAGATTAAGGAGTGCTTAATTAAGGCAATTTGAGTTTGGACTTTTTAATTTTGTAGATTTCTGCTATTCGAAGACCTGTAATTACTGAACTGTACTCTGTCTATCTGGCTGGGCGGCATCTAAATTAAAGACAGTAATTAACAGAGCACTAATAAGCTTCCAAAAAATGGGAAAATAAAAAAAATACTAATTTCACTTGGGAGGAGTTCTACTTCGTTATTATATAAATCTAAAAATGATTTATTTTACAGAATTCCAATAATAATAATAATAGTAATACTGATGATGACATGATTAGTCGGGAACAGTTATCCACTAGTATCTTCACCAATAACTATGGTTTATCCATATAAATAAACAGTATGCGTTCAGCCAGAAAGTTGTTATTATGAATAATAAAATTCTGCTTGTTCCTTTTTTAGTTAGCACGACTATTGTACCCTGAAAATATAATAGAATTTTTCGTTATGATTTCGTGGAAAAAGAGGAAAGTCATATCAGAGATGCTACATGGTTTCAGTGAGAAAATGAAACAAACAATCGTTAAGCCCTGGCAATAACTTATAAATAATCGGCTATTTCGATTTGATAGCAGGAAAAGACGGAAAAGACATATCAAAGACGATACTTGGTTTCAGGGAGAAAAATAAAGAAAGAAATAAGGAAAGCTAGAAGAAGCGATAACGTTCTCGTGTGGTTATGTATGTTTCAGTGAAATGAAAAAGTTGTCAATTTCAAATACTTTTATTTGTACCCTCTTCCTTCTTAAAATCATATTCATGATTGTTATACAGCCATTAACTTAAGAATGAAGATTCATCAGAAAATTAAAATGCGAAAACTGCGAGATTTTCACGGGTATGTCACGGGTATTGATATGTATATATCAATATACTTTAGGGTATTTAGGGTTACAGAGTGGGTAGGCTGAAAACCATATGGTGACGGGTAGGTGACCAACCTGTTTCCATGTATCCTTTCCATCTCCCTCTTCGTCTCGCATCCTCCAGAAAATAGCGTTGGAATTAAAGTGTCTCCACACTGAAATAAAGTGGGTAAAAAAGAAGAAAATTATCCATTGGTCATTCAGGCTATGATGCAACGTTGGAGATTGAAGAATTGCCAAAGCCAAACACTACATTAAACATTTAACGTATTTGATGACATGAAAAACCTATTTCCCATTTCAGCAAGAAATGTTGATTGTTGTGTCATTTTCCTGAAGGTGGTGACCTATAGAATTTTGAAATCTTTTTCTTATAACAATTTTAATAAAATCTACCATCTGCTGTGCATTGAATACTGCTGCCATATCTCGTCGAGTGATCCTGCTATCCACCTAGGGGTCCTTGAAAAAATCCAACGGAAAATGTGATCGATCCCGACTTGGCAGCTCAGATACAGTCACTTTCTCACCGGTGCAATGTGGCTTCTCTGTGTCTCTTCTACAAATACTTTCACGGCTTCTGCTCCGATAAACTTAGCTCATTGGTGCTCCTTATATATGAATTTAATCGAGCCACAAGATTAGCAACTAGGTCCCACCCTTTTACTGTGAAACCAATAAATTGTAAACGCATGTTATACTCCAGCAGCTTATTATCTCACACTTCCCGCCTGTGGAATTCCCTTCCGTTTACTTGCTTCTCCGACAGCTACAATCTCCAAGAATTTAAATGTAAAGTCAATAGTCATCTCCTATCTCACTTACCTGCATCCTCTCGCTCATGCTCCTTTCTCCGTCCACTCCACTCTCATCAGTAATCTCATCCTTCTCTTACCCACTTCCTGACACCCTCTGTAACCTGTCACTCTTTTTCATAACTTTCCTCCTATGTAAACCCCTGCAAAACAGTGGCAGTAAAATGCCTTGCTTGGAGCGATATGATTATAAAAAATAAAAATAAAACGCGCCTTATGATATTTTTTCACTGCTAATTTTTTCGTCTTTATTTCCGACAGGATGTATTGTAAATGTTTACATTATTTATATTGTTCGAACAGTTGTTCTCCTGTTTGTTGCCATAGTCACGACGTTCCGACCGTTGTACTCTCCGACCTTTTTGAGGCGACTGGAATTTTGAACTGAACTTTTTATTTCGTTTACTAGGTTAGATTGTTGAGAGTTGAGTTAAATGGAGATAACCGAGTCACCTGGAAGCGATTTATAGTCGGTTGAGTAATTTGAGAACGGCTTACTACTGCAAGTGCTGCTAATTAAAGGTCCCCGGTACCGGATACAAGGGCGTTCTCGCGGTCAGCAGAAGAGAATCCGCTTCGTTTTGAGGCTTGTCTCTTGACGGATTTTACTGACCACCAAATCCGATCACTGATGTGACCTCTCCCCCCACCCACGACACCACTACTGGGTGACACTAATTTATTGCCTGTTAAATAATTAGAATCTTTTCCAGGATCATTTTACTAGCCAATTTTCATAATTACTTTTTTAGCCAGATCCATTGGCGCGCCTTCACAATCTTTGCTTGGATATCCATTAGGCTTTTGCTTACATTAATCTGCATGATAACGCTTACCGATCTGTCGTCTGCAGTCATCCTAAATAGGGAAATGTTTAACCTGTGACCCGGCGTCTTCGCATTTCTCTACCCGGTCTTTTTTACAACTCCACTTTCCCATTTGATGCAGCATCAATCTTTTCAATTTTCAAAAAATTTAAATTCTCAACTCCAGTTACAGCCTTTTAATATCGACAGGGGTTTCCTTGAAAACATTCTGTTTTTATGCATGTGGAAAGCTTACAGCATTAGATCTTTATTTTCTGTTCTAGTTACGTGTGCAAATTATTTTTTGGCGTTGTAAGGTAAGTTTTCAAGTGATGTTGGTTTTGTCATTTGGTTCATGCCGATTTTTAACAGAAGTTCAAAAGAAAACAAAATTGTCATTAAATATTTATTCAACTGAATACGAATCATTTTGTTGCACAACATTTCTCCATTATTTTTTTTCAACTTAAAGATTTCTTCACCCAAAGTTTCGGTGGTTTCTCGACAAAGAACTCATGAAGGCGTGTTTTTATGTCATGTAAAGAATTCAAAAAATTACCGTTGAAATTATATTGCCATAACCTGAGTAAATGAAAATCCGAAAGAGCAAGGTCTAGTGAATATGGCGGCTGAGGTAACACATCTCAGTCAAACTGCAACAATCTTTGACGGGTCACCTAAGAAACGTGAGGTTTGGCATTATCCTAATGGAAAACAAAACTTATTCTGTTCACTAATTCTGGGAGTTTTTTCTTGAATTCGTCTAGTTCCGAGCAGTACTTTTCAGAATCAACTGACTGGTTACGTAGCAGAAGCCCACAGTACAGGATTCCTTTCCAATATCACCAGATGCACAGCATGAATTTCTTAGAATGAAGACTAGCTTTCGGGAAGGCTAAAGTTGACTTCTGTCTCTTACCCCTGGATCTCTTTTTCTTTTCATTCATGTTGTACCTAAACGTCGTAGTGATTTCAGTACCCAAACTTCACTAAGTTTGAGTTTGAGTTTGTTTTGTTTAACGGTATATCAACCTTTGTGGGTTATTTAATGCCAAAAAGGTGGGGTTTTAAGGTGTTTTCTTTAATGTTCGGTTATAGTGAGAAAGTTTATTTAGTAAGATTTTAATTAAATTCTTTTGTTTTTATTCCTTTTTATTTTAGAAAACTGAAAATGTCTTCTAGTTTTGTATTCAAAAATATTTTGCTCATAATATTTTTTCCTTCAGAAACGTGTTACGGTAATAATTTCTTTTTTCAAAAATGTATTGTTTGTAATATTTTTCCTTCAAAAATGTATATTTTTCTATAAAAAGTCTATTTTTATGTATATACTTTTATAAAAGTGTATTTTTATACTTTCATAGTGTTTTGACCCCAGTTTGTGGGGTTAAGCATTTTCCCATAGCTGGGACCCTAACAGGTGCTACCACTCTGGGTCAGGGTGGACCTGGGAACAACAGCAATTTGGTTCCATGCTCCTCACAACCTCCCAATCAGAGGCCTTGCTGATGGATGCATTTTACCGTCATGCCTGGGACCTAAAACTTCACTAAGCGATCATTGGTGGCGGATTTTGTTTCTGCTAATTCCCGCTTTTGTGTAATGCAGGTTATTGTCAGTAAATACAGTTCTGTGAGCTAAAACCCCTTTATCGTACACAACATATCTTTTTTGTTGTTTGCGAGGCATTGAAGCATTTACGGGCATAAAAAAAGCATTGTCTTCCATTTTCACAGGGATGAAAAATTTACACGAAGTAAGTAATTTTGAACTTTCTTTCTCAAGATTAAATCTATATATTTAAAAGGCAATCTGTGAGTCTGTGTGTGACTGTAAGCTATGCACGCCTACATTTTGTAAGCTACGCCATTCAAACTTTCTAGGGACACATATCTACAGGGAAGCCTGTTGGACACATACTTTTTGAGTTTAAGTTTAGCAATTTTCCCTTTCGCACTTTTTGGCCAATGGAGCTGATTGTTTACATTTACTCTGTAAAACTTCTAAGATCTAGATTGCTGCTAGATTACGTCACAGAAATCAAATCCCACGTGTCAAACGCGGCTAAAAAGAAAATGAGCCTTTATTTTTAATTTTTATTCCAACGTTTTAAAAAATTCATTTGGTCAACAAAAAAATATGAAAATTTTCCCCGTTATTTTGAAGCAAAAGAAATATTTTTAAAAAAGTGTTTTTTTTCAAACAAAAACAAAATATGTGAAAAAAAAAATGCCAATAGTTAATTTAATTATTTAAGTTTTTTTTTTTTAGATTTAATATTTCATACTTCAAAAAATAAAATTTAAAAAAAATAAAGTTTTTTTTCGCTAAATATTTCATGCAAAAATATCAACTCTCTGTAATTCGTCTGGCATTAATGTAATTTTTCCTCTAAAATTAAATGTCTACATTTTAAAATATTCTTCGAAAATTTCTGAACTAAGATAGTTTTTATATTTCTACATTTTTAAACATTTTTTTTGTTATTTAAAGATTATCCCGCATTAGGTTGCCATTACTTTCTGCGGTAGACTGGTTGCCAGCCAAGGCTATAGAACCCAAACTGTACCATTATTTAACCCATAACTGGAGGGAAGAGACTGATTAATACCTTTCCCAAGGGTACTTGCGCGTAAGGTATTAATACTTTATGCAGTCAGTCAGTTAAGTGCCATACGTGATACACGCTTGGGCGATCATGTCTCGAAAGAGACATGACTGACTGGGCAGAAGGTTATCCCGCAGTAGGTTGCCATTGCTTTCTGCGATAGACTGGTTGCCGACCAAGGCTATAGAACCCAGTCTGTCCTGTTATTTAACCCATAACTGGAAGGAAGAGACGGATTAATACCTTTCCCAAGGGTATTTTTATTTTATTTTATGCAGTACGTGCTTTAAATTGTCTTTCAGTTTATATGTTCTTTTCTTCAACTTGATCCTGATTTTTTCCTCTCTTTTTATCCTTCTTTGTTATGTTTACCTTCTTAGTTTCTCATTTTTCTTTTTACTTTTCTTTGCCCTGCTTATTTTATCTTTTCGTCATAACACTCCCACTTCTCTATCCCGTGCATTCACCTATTTAAAGCGATCAGCCTCCATTTCTCTCAGTGTCAACCAACTAGATTTTTTTTTATGTACGTAAAGTGCTTGCCTTATCTACTTTTGTCTATCTCAATTTTCTCAAGTCCTGACACACTTCTAAGTAAAGGCAAACAAAAGGTATTCTCCCAATGTGCGTGCAAATCATTGGCGACCATTGGTAAAAGAGAAGTCTTTTAAAATAAAAAAGAAAAGAATAAAAAGACGTAAAAAAAAAGAAAGAAAAAGAAGGAAGCAACAAGAAATTGAATGATTTCCCAGGTGTATTCTTTCGTAATATCGACATTTAAAATGAATGGTAGATTGACTTGGCAAGGAACCGGTTTGATTGTGCATAAATAAAATCTCAAAAGAAGAATTATTATCAGCTGTTTGGAACAAGAACAGCGTTTAAATAGCTAGCCACCAAAAACAAAAAAAAAAAAAATGGAACTTCTCTTTTCACCAGAAGTTTTTTTTTTTTTTTTTTTTACAAATATCTGATGCTTTTCTCAAGAAATTATGTTATGAACAAATTGAATATTGCTGCCATATCTGGTCGGGTGCCCCTGCTGCTCTCCTTGGGCTTCTTGACAAAATACAAAGAAGGATCTGTAACGTGGCTGATACTGACTTGGCAGACCGGCTGCAACCACTCTCTCACCGGCCTGATGTGGCTTCCCTGTGCCTCTTCTACAAGTACTTTCATGGCTTCTGCTCCAATGAGCTTAGATCACTGGTGCCGCCTAAGCACGAATTTACACGAGATACTAGATTAGCAACTAGGTCCCACCCTTTTACAGTTAAACAAATAAGATGTAACCGTAAATTCTACTCCAACAGCTTCTTTTCTCGCGCTTCCCGCCTGTGGAACTCCCTTCCACAAGTCTGCTTTCCCGACAGTTACAATCTCCAGGTGTTTAAATGTAGGGTCAATAGACACCTCCTATCACACTAACTCCCAACTATTCTCACAACACTCTCATCTACCCAACCCTCATTCTCGGTATCCTTACCCGCCTATCACCCACCCTCTGTCATTTCCTATATTTAATCAGCCTTTCTCCACTGTACGTAGCCCCCTGCACAGTAGTGGCAGTGACATGCCTTGCTCGGGGTGAAACGCTTATAAAAAAAAAAAAAAGTCACAATAGAGAACTAATGATTACGCAAGAAAAATATGTAAAAAAAAAAATCAACCGATAATAATAATGATCGATATATTTTTTGACTTTGCATGAAACTCTGAGTAACGGATTTGATAGTAGTATTATATTACATAAGTTGTGATTTGGGGCAACAGTCTTTCTTTTATGCAAGTTTCATTAAAATTGCCAAAGTGCTATGGTTAAGTTTTTTTTTAATAATTTTTCATTTGATCTTATAATTTTTTTCTTTTTCAGAACATAAGCTATATAAAAATTGTCCAAATGTTTTGAATTTTATTTTTCTGAGCGCTTTCGACAATACTTTTAGCCATTATCATGGATGCATTTTATTTTACATGTAATTGACTATGCAAGGATCTGCGTTTTGGTGTTATGAATATCGACTCGGAACGACAAATCGGGGAGCCGAGTTCGGATTCTAGTTAAATTCCTTGCATTCATATACGCACAAATACCCTTGGGAAAGGTATTAAACCGTCTCTTCTCTCCAGTTATGTGTTAAATAATAAGACAGATTGGGTTCTGTAGCTGGCAACCAGTCTACCGCAGAAACCAATAGCAACCTACTGCGGGATAATCTTCCGCCTAGTCTGTCATGTCTCTTTCGAGACATGATCGCCCAAAGCGTGTATCACGTATGGCATTTAACTGACTGAATTAAATATGCATAGTGTTTATACATGTCTGCCGAGTCATGTGTATGTTTTTTATTTCGAACACGGTAATCACATTGTTGCCATGTTTGTAGTTGATATCATTAAATGCCATATTTTACTTTTTAGTATTAATAATGCTTTCATAGTTTTTTGCCTTTTTTTTTGGCATGTGGATGATGCTTTTATACTTGTATTATCAACGCATATGTTACAGATAGTGTTTGATAAGTCTCCATGTATATTTAAATGAGATTAAATTGAATTATGGTTTAAGAGATGCAACGTAAATTTTCTCGTCAAACGGATTGTGGTGTACCCAATGTAATAATTTACGTACCTGCATTGATCAAGAACACAGTTCTTCAAAGGATGTGTAAATTCGTAAATAATATTTGTTCCCTGTAATTTAGATATTGCTGATGAATTGTTACTTTTGACGATGAGTCTATATATATATATATATATATATATATATATATATATATATATATAGATAGATAGATAGATAGATATTAAATATACTATTTAATGAATACACTGTTATATTGAGTAGGGAAATTGACGCCTATTAACCTAGAGATAGAAAACTTTACTAAAAAACATCTCTCTCTCTCTCTCTCTCTCTCTCTCTCTCTCCTTTAGTAAGACTTTAGAGCTTTAGGCTGTTAGACATTAATTTGACTGTTTAAACTCAAACATATTTATCCATTAAAAATAACGTTTGTTAAAATCTCACGGATTAATTATTATTGCTTATATATATATATATATATATATATATATGTAAGCAATAATTTTACATAATATACACAGTATATAGGGTCTCACTGTCTACTTTGTATTCTTCTTATAGCAAAAATAACTTCCAACACTATTTTCTCTGTTGAGCAAGTCTCATACCTACATTGTTTTTTTATTAATGTCTTCAGTTTTTTCCAAATATACAAATGGAAAATAATTTTTTCTTTGTATTTGTTTTTAATTTATTTCTGTACAGAACGCAGTCAAGACTTCGGTCGCCCTCGAAGTTGTATGTATTTTGAAGGAAGTTGCGGGAAATGGAGAAAAAAAACATGCCTGCCGAAGCAATAGAGACGCGATACGACACCAAGGGAGATGACTCTTGACTGGAAGAGAAAAGATTGAGAATAATACTTGCCAATAACTCCTTGTCACTTACTCGTCCAGTCTGTCTCTGGAGTACTGGACGGAGAACTGATAAGGGCTTTTCAGGCATACGAACAGCAAATGACAACTGGGACCATCTTAACCACAGGATTGATATCAAGCGGTGGGACACTTGAAGGTTGTCAACTTTTCTTTCTTTCATTGTAAAGCATATTTCTCTTTGTCGCTTTTTGTGTTATTTGTAGTTATTTCATCGTTGGTTGGGAGAGAGAATTGTGTTGACAGTGACCAAGTGTTATATCTCTTATTTTCAACGATTTCTATGCGTGACGTTTAGTATAAGCTAAAGCTTAGCAAGTTACTCAAAGTCAATTAGTGTGTATATTGCTAGCAAGGTTATGTTACGCCAAACTTATGGTGGAACAGCTTGTATATCATTCTCGTTTAAGAACGCTAGCATTGAGCGACATGTCTACCAAATCAATATCTTATTAACAAATAACATAAGCAAGTGTAGACATAAATTTGAATTTAGGTTTAAACTTCCTAATAATGATTCTAAAATTAAAATTATTTGAAAGAGTTGTTTCTTTTCTCCTTATAAGTCATATATTTAAAGTAAATTATAGAATAACTTCCTTTTCTTAAATATATTTTTCTTTTAGTTTTATCGTTTTATTTTAACTTAGCTTATGTTTAACCAGTTTGTTTTGACATTAATGCCATCATATATTTAAATATAACTTCTTACTAATTAATCTAACATCGAAATTCTTTAAAATAGTTGTTTCGTTTCTTCTCATTAGGCACATAATTAAATTATATTAAATAACAACTTCCCTTTCTTAAATCTATTTTTCTTCTAATTCTATCGTTATAATTTTTAACTTATGTTTAACCAGTTTGTTTTGGTATTAATGCCGTCATATATTTAAATGTAACTTTCTAATAATTGCTCTAAAATTAAAATTACTTAAAAGAGTTGTTTCATTTATTCTTATTAACCTTATAATTAAATTATATTATATAACAACTTTCTTAGATCTATTTTCCTTCTAGTTCTACCATTTTTATTTTTAACATTAGTTATATTTAACCAGTTTGTTTTGGTATTAACATTATTCGCATCCCATTAATGGTGACTTTGAAAAGCTGGAATTTTGTCTGACATGTTTCTTCTTCATTTTTATTTATAATTTATTTTATTGCGTCTCTTTTCGTTACTGTCATCCGCGGGCCGGATCTAATGTTTTCCAGTAATAATGATCTGTCTTTTTCTTTTTTCTTCCTTACCCTTACTTCTGATTTTTCCTTTATACACAGACAAACAAATAAGCTAAATTTACTTTCCCATAATATTTTGACTTCGCTGACGAGATAGGTGGTTAAAAGTACCGATCAAAATGGTCATCAGAATTAGAAAAATCTAAATATTTATAAGCAACACACACACACACAGACACACATACATACACACACACACACACACACACACACACACACACACACACACACACACATATATATATTACTTATAAAAATGCTTATTATTTATAAAAGTACTTACATACACACACAACACACAAACACACACACACACACATATATATATATATATCGATATCGAGCACCTTAGGTCAAAAACCCTACTTGATAAAATGCCTTTCTCCCAGTAAAACACTTGAAAAAACATCTTGGCACTAAGCATCATGACACCTTACAATTATATATATATATATATATATATATATATATATATATATAAAACTTTAATCCAAAAGGAAAAGCAGGAAGGTAAATTCCAAAGACCCGACCATAATTAATTTAATTACATTAATATTAAAACTTATCAAGGTGGAGGGCTCAATGTAATTAATATTTAAATTGCAGGGCCAATTATAAAATAAAATAAATTCCGATGTTCAAATCAGTTGTATGCCATTGCTACATGAAATCCCTAAGATAAATTTCACGCATCATCGGCAATTTCTTTATTTCAAAATAAACCAAGATATTTTACCAGCGGAAGTTAAAAAAATATACATTACAGAAAAAATTAAAGGGATATTATTAATAAGAAAGCAGACAGAAATCAATGCCTATTTTTAGATTTTTGGAAAAACTTACTTTTAAACGGAGTTAAGAGTTGTAAGTGAAAATTTAGCCTTGCCTGGCTATAAAAAATTGAAGAGGAAAGATAAAGAAAAGAAAGAAAAGAAGTGGGAAGGGGTGGTTGACAGGGAAGTAAGCTAAAGGAAGAAAAGAAAAGAAAGAAAAGAAAGTAAAGAAAAAGGAAAAAAAAGGAAAAACAATCATATCCATAGAAACGTTAACAGACGTGTTGACAAATAAATCATAGCGGTTTTTGATTTAAATAAATGGGATGAAGTTATTAGAAAAAAATTTGGGGGGGGGGGAAACCTTGATATATAATTTAAATATAAAACTAGATTTAAATTAAAAAAATTAAATTTATAGAAAATTAATAAAATTTATAAAAAAATAAATAAGAATAAAAAAGAATAAAATATAAACATAATAAATATAAAAATGAGGATGAAAAAAGTTTTTACTTAAGGATTATAATAAATTAATAAATTCAACAAGTGTACGCTTACATACACCCACACACATACACACACACGCACGCACACATATACATATATACATATATATACATATACCATATACATATATACATATATATACATATCACACATACACTAATTAGGTGTGTATGTGTGTGGGCGTATGTGTGTGTGTATGTGTGTAGTATGTTATTTTTATATATATTTGTATGTGTATGTGTGTATATATGTATATGTTGTGTATATATGTATATATATATATATCTGTATGTCTATATATGTATATGTATGAGTGTATGTGTGATATGTATATATATGAATATATGTATATGTATATGTGTGAGTGTGTGTGTGTGGGCGTGTGTGGGTGCGTGTAAGTGTACACTTGTTGAATTTATTAATTTATATTCCTTAAGTAAAAATTTTTTTCATCTTTATTTTTATATTTATTATGTTTTATATTTTATTCTATGTTTTTATAAATTTTATTAATTTTCTATAAATTCTATTTTTGAATTTAAATCTAGTTTTATACTTAAATTATACGTCAAGGTTTTCCCCCAAAAAATTTTTTTCTAATAATTTCATCCCATTTATTTAAACCAAAAACCATTATGATTTATTTGTCAACACGTCTGTTAATGTTTCTATGGATATTATTTTTTTCCTTTTTTTTTCGTTTTCTTTCTTTAATTTTCTTTCTTTTCTTTTCTTTTCTTAGCTTACTTCCCTGTCAATCACCCTTCCCACTTCTTTTACTTTTTTCTTTTCTTTATCTTCCCCTTCCATTTCTTAGAGCCAGACAAGGCTAAATTTTCACTTACAACTCTTAACTCCTTTTAAAAGTAAGTATTTCCAAAAATTAAAAATAGATATTGATTTCTATTTGCTTTCTTATTAATCACACCCCTTTAATTTTTTCTGTAATGTATATTTTTTTAATTTCCGCCGGTAAAATATCTGGGTTTATTTTAAAATAAAGAAATTGCCGATGATGCGTAAAATTTATCTTAGGGATTTCATGTAGAAATGGGCATACAACTGATTTGAACATCGGAATTTATTTTATTTAATATATATATATATATATATATATATATATATATATATATATATATGCAGTATGTCTTCATTCAACATGTTTTCTTGAATAAAATAGACTATTGATATGCATATTACACCACAAAAATAATAAACAAATTCTTCAAATTCTCAAGGCCCTCTTTATAAAAATTAGCCAAGACTCAACAAAATGAATTACGAGGTTATTAGCAACCTATTGAAATGCATATAACAAACATTTAACGGCATTTTTATTTCTAACAATTTTCGGTTAGCTCCCTTATATTGAAACACCTGTTCTGCAAAATATTCTATAGTTACGATGAATAAATAAAAATTAAAAATACCCATTACAACACATGCAGATTTTATCGCAGTTAGACAAAGGGCAATTTATCCCTTAAGATGATCTTGGAAAAGATCAATATTACTTGGGTCTATAAAAAGTATTAAGTGGCTTCTTTGATGTGTTAGAGGGTTCAAATTATACGAGGGTCATTCAATAAATAAGGTGAATTTTTCGGTATAAAACTTCTAATACAGATAGAAGCTTACTTTTTTTTCAGCGTAGTCTCCCATCACTATCACACACTTTCCCATTCTGTGCTTCCGTATTCCCTCAGCTTAAAAATCTTTGGACTGATGTCTCAGCCAATCGCTCATAGCATATTTGACATCATCGTCACTTTCAAACTTCGTGCCTCTCGTGAACACTTTCAAGGGACCAAACAGGTGAAAGTCTGAAGGGACGAGGTCTGGGCTGTAAGGGGGATGAGGGAGCAGTTCCCTGCCCATCTCGTTGACGGTCTGCGCCGTTTGTGCTCTGCAGTACACATCTTTGGCACCCACCGGCAGCTGACCTTCGAATAGGCAAGGTTATCATGGACAATTTTGTGTGCTGTCCCAACAGATTGGCTCAAAGTCCTTGCAATGTCATCCACTGTCACCCTTCCGTCAAACTGAATGAGGTCATTGACAGATTCGATCATCTCAAGAGACTTCACTTCTGTAGGCCTCCCAGGTCTGTCTTCATCCTCAACATTGCTCCGTCCTTCGTTAAACAATTTGCCCACTTGTAGACGTTTTTTTAGCTGAAACATGTGGCACCATACACAGTTGACATTTTCCTATGAATTTCAACTAGTTTGCATCCTTCAGCAACCAAAAACGTAATAATTGACCTCTATTCAATCCTGGAGCTTGCTTCTTGATCGGTCATCTTTGTTCATCTCCAAAACCCTCAAAGTTTTTTTTCAATCTGCAAAAAAATTAAATCCTTTTGAAAAAGAAGTAAAGGAATTTTTTTTTTTGAAGAAGTAAGCTT
This sequence comes from Ascarosepion bandense, assembly GCA_037127315.1. Lineage (NCBI taxonomy): Eukaryota > Metazoa > Mollusca > Cephalopoda > Sepiida > Sepiidae > Ascarosepion > Ascarosepion bandense. The sequence goes on from JBBBDQ010000941.1 coordinate 3,574,006, forward strand.
AGAATTAAAAGTTCTTATACTGAAAAAATCACCTTATTTATTGAATGACTCTCGTAGAAGTCCTTAGACCGAAAAATTCACCGTATTTATTGAATGACCCTCGTAGAAGTCCTTAGACCGAAAAATTCACTTTTTTTATTGAATAACCCTTGTAGAAGTCCTTATGCCGAAATATTCACCTAATTTATTGAATGACCCTCGTACTATTGTCAATTTGCCAGGAATGTGATTGAAACTAGGTAGACGGAAGTCAGAACTCAAAAACTGTCGATAGTGTTACTAGCACGAAGTCAGCAGTCATCGTGATCAAGCGATTGAATGACTTAATGTTGTTCAAGCAGCTGATCATGACAGCTTAGACGCTTTTTCTCTAAGAAATTGTATCTAAAGTTCGCTCAGCATAATTTCAGTTTGAACCCCAGAGCCTTTGTCTTCCTGAGCAGGTGTCTGCCACTATGATTGGTTAGCCGTCCTAGCAAACTGGTGGTTTTCCATTGGCTTTCTTGTATGTATCTGAGTGTTTTATTTTATGGATTTGAATATAAAATTTTCGCCAAAACCTATATTGAAACCACGTGCTTTCGGTATAACTATTAGCCATTTTCGAGGATTGCTCGTTATATTATTATAATAAGGTGTGCAAATCATATTTTAGATGTTATAAAAGTTGCCGAAAGTAGATACATAACAGAAGGTCCACATTATACAAGGAGCTAGAGCCACTTGAGGTAGAGGGTTGCTTTATACGGGTCGGGAAAAAGTAGTTAACTGTAGACATGAACAGATTAAGATTGTGGTGATCGGGGAAATATCTTCTTGGGCAGTGTCGTGCTTAGCAAAATCGCCCCCGGCAGAATGTGCCTTGCGGTCCCTCTACCCGCAGAATGCAACTTGCGCCCCCCCCCCCCGAACATACTGAACCCACAATAAATGGTACTTTAAACAAAATAATATACTCTCGGAACGCAGATATTCCGTGATCACGAAAAAACGGAAGAAATCGCGGAATTGGCGTTTTGAAGTTATACCTTACGAATGTTTTCACAACTTTTAGCTACTTTTTATGTATGTTGAAACAGATATCTATAATCTATTTCTCTCAAGTTCATTTATTTTAATTACAAATGATTTGCGGCCTCTTCGGGGCTTCTATCAAGATTATATATATATATATATATATATATATATATAAAGAGAGAGAGAGAGAGAGAGAGAGACGGAGAGAGAGAGAGAGAGAGCGTGATGGGTTGATATATGTCTATTTTAACACACAAGTATGACAATAATTTTCCAGTTAATCATAATAACTACTTTGTTAATTTTTTTTTATTACAATAGATCTGCGGAGCCAAGGAACCTTGTAGCTTCTCAGAGATCATTTGATAAGGCACAAGTAGTTTCGAAACAAAATATCTACTTTTTTTGTCTGATATTATAACCTATTTGTGCTATTGATATGCCCCGGAATGGGATATATATATATATATATATATATATATATATATTATTCGTTGTAGCTAAACGGTTTTGGCAAATGTAACCGGGTAGGACAATCTAGCAAGTAACCGTAATTGACCGGTAATCGTCGTAGTCGTGTGTACAGTATGCTTAGGCGTAGACTTATGTAATAGGCGTAGTCAATACGCGTTTTAATAGCGTCCTCGCCTTAGTCTGTATTTATGGCTGACACCAGCCAATAATATTACTGTGAGGGGAAACCAAGGTGTATGCATATTCATTACATCAGTTATAAATCCTAAATAAATAATATTTGCTCTACTTTGTATTTTTTTAAAGAATAGTGTTTTTTTGTATTCCCTCCATATCTACCCTTTACTCGATTTTAACCTATAAGAATCCAACAACATCATTTAGTCTTATTGTTTGTATCGTATGTGATACTTCAGTCTTGCTGGTGCCCTGCATACGAATCTTCATACTGTGTAACAGCGAAGTCATTGAGACATAGCAACAGTAATATTTGTTAAAACTTTTCGACGTTTTCTTTCGTCTCTTAACCAGCCAATGTGACTGATTTAGTTCTATCCAGGACAACTCACTCGAAGCTCGGACGAATCACATTGACAGCTGAGAGGTCAATCATTAGCTAGTTTTTATATATGAGACACGGCTGTCCAACACTCCTTTGTCCACTGTCAATCTGGCTCTAGAGGAAGACATATTCTGTCACTCATTCCTGCAACATGAGCAGTCCAGCGAAGTTGTCACAATATTAGGAAACGCTCCATTCCACCAATGTTGCAAGAAAAATCAGCATTGCACATCCTATCGTCAAGAGTATATCCACAGATCGAGTGGAGCAACTTTTGCCAAAAAAAAACACACACACACACACACACACACACACACACACACACACACACACACATATATATATATATATATATATATTACTGGGAAACCAATAAATTGTAAACGTAAATTCTACTCCATCAGCTTCTTTTCTCGCACTTCCCACCTGTGGAATTCTCTTCCGCATACTTGCTTTCCTGACAGTTACAATCTCCAAGAATTTAAACGTAAAGTCAATAGTCATCTCCTGTCTCACTAACTTACATCCTCTCTCTCTCTCTCTCTCTCTCTCATGCTTTTCTACATCCCCCCCACTTTCATCAGTACTCTCTTCCCTCTCCTACTCTCTTCCTGACGCCCCATGCAACCTCTCACCCGTCATAACATTCCTCCTCGTCCACCCCACTCTCATCAGTAATCTCTTCCTCCTCCTACTCTCTTCCTGCCAGCCCTTGCAATCTCTCACTCCTCAACATTCCTCTTATGTAACCCCCTGCACAACAGTGGGAGTAAAATGCCTTGCTTGGGGCGACATGATTCTACAAAATATATATATATATATATTATACTCTCATTATGATTGAGCTCTCTGGAGAAGAAAATTTTGAAAAGGTTCCACTTCTGCTATATGCGTGACTCTTCAGAAATGAATCGAGTTCTCTCGGTGACTGGCGTGTGTATACATTGCTTATATACAACACGTTAAAATTTGCCTTCTCTGATTCCATGCGTCGATGGCTTACGGAGTTGTGACTCCGACTGACACCAAATCGGTCGAGTTTCGATCCCGGCCAGAAGCAAGTGGATGCGTCTAACCACACTGATGAGCTGTGATACAGCGAAACAGGCTTGTATGTGGATGACTAATATATATATAATAGAACCTAATGAGCTGGACGAACCCAGCTAGATTTCTCCTAAACACGGATCGTCAGGAAAAGCTGGCTAAAGAAGTAAAGAAAAAATCGATATATAGAGGATAACTAAGACAACCCACGTGACCAGGAAATCAAAGAAGCTACATAACGCAAGAGCGGAGGGGGATTAACAATTTTATTAATTTTAATTTTTAATTTTCAGTGGGAGGGGTAAATACGTGGGGTTGTTTTAGTTACCTTTTATATGTCATTTTTACTTTACCTCTTTTGCCAGCTTTCCCTGACGATAAGTTTAGGAGAAAACTAGGTAGGTTCGTCTGTCTCATTAGGTTCTCTTAAGTTCGCTCTGCCTTTGTATTGAGCGATTTCTGTTAGATGGTTACTCGTGTCGGTCTTTTTCTTTGGGCTTCGTGCTGATTTCTGTCCGAACACTTTTGACAGACTTTCATGTCTTAAGCTCATTTTTTCTTTTTAAAACCATTGTTTTCCATCGTTCGAAAGTTTTCAAGGAAGGTTTTCGAGACGAGTATAACTATATATATATATATAATATCGTGTACATATATATATATATATATATATATATATATATATATATATATATATATATATATATATATGTGTGTGTGTGTGTGTGTGTGTGTGTGTGTGTGTGTACACGATAGATACATAGATGCAAATTACAAATTGGAGACACCAAAATCAAGTAATTAGGAAAAATTAAACATCTAGGAAGTGTTTTAACAGAAAATGAAAAATGGGACACCGAAATCCGAAGGTGCATTACAAAAGCAAAGATGTCTTCCGACAGTTAAGCATAGTATTAAGAAACAAGAAAATGTTGTTAGAAACAAAGAGTACTTAAGTCTTATGTAATATCGTTATCCCTGTATGGCATTGAATGCTGAACAATATCCTCACCGATGGGGAAGAGACTTAAGGCAACAGAAATGTGACTCTACAGAATGATGCTGACAATCTCATGGACTGAACATATGAGTAACAAGAAACTTTTAAATAACTGTGTCGTTTACACTTGGAATCAGAAATAGACACAAACTGAAACAAAAGTAATGTTTATACATAGAATTAGAAATTTCAAGGCTCATCTGGAAGAAAGAGAACTTGGAGAATTTAACACTCATAGGATATATTGAAGGCAAGAGGACATGGTGAAGTTGCAAATAAAGTACCTTAACTTCTTGGCTCGTCGATCAGTATCAAAGTGTAGTATCTGTTCTCAGATACTCACTTCCTGCTCGCCGGCCTGGAAGCAATGACCTGCTAAGACTAGCTTTTGACCAGCTTTGACAATTAATGACCAGCTAAGACCAGATTTGTACCCAGTTACTGCATAAGCAGGGGCTGGGTAATCTTTGACCAATAGCCTGAGGATACGCGCTGAGGTTTTCCACGTTAAAAAACTGACCTTGTGTCACAACTCGCTCCATTATGGGAGTAGGGTAAATATCAACTACTTAAAAATTGTACATTTGACATTGTTTTGACATTAAAAAAAGTTTCAACGGGTAGTTAGTAATGTCGACACAAAATATACAATTTTGCAGTCGTTACATGTTCTAATGTTAAAGTTGAATTATATATATATATATATATATATATATATATATATATATATAGTCACCGCAGATAGATGTTTCGAGACATCCGATTGCTTTTACCCCAGGATAGAAACCGTACTGAACTGGTGTCAGTCGGCGATTCTATCTGTGAGCTATGGGCGCTCGGTAGAAGGAGGCAGGCTTTTAGCATAGGTATCTTACGCCAGTGGCCAGAGTGCTCTAATTCATTCCTGAATGAGCGATGCGTAGATGCTAGAGTAGGTACTGTTTTTTTTTTTTCAAAGTCTACCATTCTTCCAGAGTGCTCAATCAGGGAGTGAGAGCGTAAATAGTCATCCGCAGACAGATCTGTTTCGCTGTATCAGAGCTCATCAGTACGGTTAGACATCCTATTGCTTTAACCCAGGATAGAAACCCGACTGAACTGGTGTCAGACAGCGATTCTATCTCTGAGCTATGAGCGCTCGGTAGAAGGAGGCAGACTCTCTCTCTCTCTCTCTCTATATATATATATATATATATATATATATATAAAATCCAGTAGTTCAGTTCTTAGAATCAAACACACAGATCTATGATTAGATTACATTTGTGAATCATCCACACCTTTCGGAAGAACCTAATGCAGTTAACTGAGCACACAGTAGGACACAAGACCTCAAAAATTCCCTCTTAAGTTCTAAATTCTGAGTTTTCTTTCTCTTAGACTCGTTGCTAACGAAAACTAAAAGGCCTAGTCTGTCCCGCTTAGTATCCATAGCAGGCGGGCGGGAAAAGAGATTATTTCATGTTATAGGGTTAAATAGTAGAAAAGGCTGGGCTCTTCAAAAATACTTTAACATTTCTCTAGAAGAGAAAATTGCAATAACAGCTTTTCAAACAAAAGAAAAAAAGACATAAACTCCAAAACAAATTAACAGAGCTAATCTCTAAATTCAGACAAGAAATCAAATCCATGCTACGCTACCTACCACCACGTAACAACAAAAAAGACTTTTTACCCATAAAACACTACGCACTAGCTTCTTTATATTTTTCATTCTGTATGTTTCTAAGCATAAAATTTTAACTACATATATTAAAACATGCAATCTCTCGAGATAAGTCGATCATTGTATTGCTGTGACATCTTATATTTGGCAATATTTACTGGGAACAATCCCCCATTATACAGACAGAAAACGTAGTAAGAACAAGGCACAAGACAAGAATGGTAGTATTGACAAGAAATCTGAGGTTAATTGATTGTGGGGTGTGATTGATTATTGTTACAGGGTGGTTGGAAGTTGTGCGTATCCAACATAATTTGTCCTTGATATTCCTCTATGGTTATGTACCTTTTCTAAGTAAGTTATCTCACGATTCTTCAAAGAAAGCCGAAAAATATTATGAAACAGCCATAAAATTGGATTTTCGGCTTCACTCACATGCACACCACATAGTACAATAAAACCTGCAAGAAAATAAACATTATCTGGTTCAACCTAATGTACAACAAAACTGTAAAAACCAAAGTACAAAAAACTGAAAGCAGAAAAAAAATATTCTTGAAGCACAAACTCTTAGAGCACTCTCCATAAGATATTTACCAGAAACACCGTAAAAATCAGCTATAAGTTCTTCGAGAACATTATAAAAATATTTTTTTTAAAAAGCACAACAGAAAAATAACAAAAAAACCATTCTCATAAACTAAACAAACACTAAATGCAGAGCAATGAACAGTTGTCCCTTTAAAGACAATTGCTTTTAAAACAATATTTTATACCAGGCCACTGTAAAATCTATAGAAAACGATGAAAAAATTATAAAGGAATAACAGGAAACAAGAAAGTACACACGCAAAACATCCTTTACAAATAGTAAATACGCGAACACAATGCTTTCTAAACATATATGGGAAATTAGAAACAAAAAAAAAATAAATTACACAAAAATGTCGAAGAAAATAAGAAAAGCACCATCAGCTTATAACAGTAAATAAACAAAAAAATTCTCTGGAAGAGAATCATCTTTCTAGATCAATGCAAATTACTAAACAAACGATCAGATCTTATCTCAAAATGATGACATGAACACATTTTTAATACGTTACTTAAGAATAGAAAACTAAATACGAATACTTTGTGAAATGTCACTGTGCAAATATATTCACTATGTCAGTCAGTCATATAAGTGCCATACCTGATACACGTTTGGGCGATCATGTCTAGAAAGAAACATGACTGACTGGGCAGAAGATTATCCCGCAGTAGGTTGCCATTACTTTCTGCGGTAGACTGGTTTCCGACCAAGGCTATAGAACCCAATCTGTCCTGCTATTTAACCCATAACTGGAAGGAAGAGAGGGATTAATACCTTTCCCAAGGGTATTTGCGCGTAAGTGAATGGATTCAACTGGAATTCGAACTCGGCTCCCCGGTTTCTCGTTCTGAGCCGATATCCACTGTACCACAACGCACATCTCCACCAATATTTAAAAATAAACAAATAAAAACCCCAACAGCCACCAAAAATTAAATAAACAAACAAATTAAATAAATAATAAACAAAGTAACAAACAATGAATGAACATAAAAATGCATGTAAAAGTATTAATAATAATAATAATAATAATAATAATAATAATAATAATAATAATAATAAGAATGGTGACACAAAAAATCCGAAAAACTACAGACCAATTACATGTCTTCCGACAACATATAAACTATTAACATCTATTTTAACAAAGCAGACATATTTATTCTTAGAAAGAAATGACATGTTACCGCTTGAACAAAAAGGGTGCAAACGTGGCTGTTATGGTTGTAACGACCAATTGCTGATTAACAAAATGATCCTGGAAAACTGCTATAGTACAAAGAAAAATCTTAGTACAGCCTGGATAGACTATCGAAAGGCATTCGATACTGTACCACATGACTGGATTTTAAAGACTTTAAATATATACAAGATATCGCCCGTCATCATCAATTTCATCAAACAGTGCATGTCTATATGGAAAACAACCCTTTACCTTAATCATATAAATGGAACCTATAAGTCTGATGAAATAAACATCAAAAGAGGTATATTTCAAGGTGATTCTTTATCTCCCTTACTATTCTGCATATCATTAATAGCACTAACCAGTCAACTTAATAAGACAGAATGTGGTTATAAAATAGGCCAAAAGAAAATAAGCCATCTATTTTACATGGATGACTTAAAGTTATATGCTAAGAATGATAATGAGCTGGAAGGTCTTCTGCAAACTGTAAAATGCTTCAGCGAAGACATTGGAATGAAATTTAATTTGAATAAATGTGCTAAAGCTATAGTTTTACGTGGATCAATACAAGAAACATCCTCAATTAGCTTAGACCCTGCTGTAACAATAAAAGAATTGAAACCAGAAGAAGCTTATAAATACCTAGGTGTAAATGAGAGCGAAAACATTCACCATAAAAATGAAAAGTGCGTAAAGAGTACTATAGAAGGCTACGAATGATATTAAAAACTGAATTAAATTCACAGAATAGAGTTATGGCCATTAATAGCCTTGCAATCCCAGTTGTCCAATATAGCTTCAACATCTTAAACTGGACTCTAAACGACATCAGGCGAATGGATGCTAAAACAAGAAAGCTTCTTTCTAAGCATAAGATGCATCATCCAAAGGCTGATGTAGACCGTCTATACATACCCCGTAAAGAAGGTGGAAGGGGTCTTATTCAGCTAGAATTGTCATATAAGACAACAACTATTGGCTTACTAACATACATAGAAACAACAAAGGATTGGATGATACAATTAGTAAGGCAACATGAAGAAAGAAAGAAAAAATATTCAATAATAAAAGAAGGCAGTAAATACAAACAAGATTTACAGTTAGTAGATTCTGTAGAAAAGCAAAACAGTAGCCAAGAACCAACTATTGCGGCAAAAAATATGAAAATGAAAGCCAAATATAAAGCTCTTGAAAAGATGAAACAGCGCTGGCAGGACAAACCTCTGCATGGCCAATATCCAGTACGTGCCAATAAATCCAATGTTGACAAAGTTAATACTCATCGATGGTTACGCGCATCTGGATTAAAGTCTGAAACTGAAGGATTTATACTTGCAGCACAAGACCAAAGTCTTTTAACGAGAAACTTTCAGGCAAATATTATGCATAATAATATGGATCCAAAATGCAGGTTTTGTGATAAACACCAAGAAACAATAGACCACCTAATCTCAGGCTGTTCTGTGCTTGCCCCAAACGAATATAAAAATCGCCACGATAGAGTTGGGCAATATTTACATTGGGCAATGTGCAAACATTATGGAAAAACTGTAAACAAACACTGGTATGAACATCATCCAGCACCGGTTACAGAAATAGAAGATGTAACCATTCTATGGGATTAGACCATCTACACAGACAGAAAAATTGAAGCAAACAGGCCAGACATTATTGTTAAAAACCAGAAGGAGAAAACTTGTCTATTAATTGATATGGCTTGTCCAGCGGATTGTAACATAGCAATCAAGGAATTTGAAAAACTGTCAAAATATAAAGACCTGGAAATTGAAATAGAAAAAATGTGGAAATTGAAAACAAGAGTTGTGCCAGTGATAGTAGGTGCACTTGGAATGATAAAAAATGGAACAAAACAACACATTGAAAGAATCCCTGGAAACCCCAGCTTAAGAGATATACAAAAAATTGTCTTATTAAGTACAGCCCACACACTAAGGAAAACGTTATCTATGTAATGCTGGGGATGATAGGGAAGATAGAAAAACATGAAATGGAGTCATAACAACACGCCACTACCTGCCTTAGGTCTCCCCGCAGACTTGGTTGGTAGTGAGACCAAAGCAGAAATCGAAATATGATGAAAAATGACATAATAATAACATATTAACCAAGGAATTTGAAAAACTATCAAAATATAAAGACCTGGAAATTGAAATAGAACAAATGTGGAAATTAAAAACAAGAGTTGTGCCAGTGATAGTAGGTGCACTTGGAATGATAAAAAATGGAACAAAACAACACATTGAAAGAATCCCTGGAAACCCCAGCTTAATGGATATATAAAAAAATTGTCTTATTAAGCAAAGCCCACACACTAAGGGAAAATTTGTCTATGTAACGCTAGGGATGATAGGGAAGATAGAAAAAACATGAAATGGAGCCATAACAACACGCCACGACCTGCCTTAAGTCTTCCCGCAGACTTGGTTGGTAGTGCGACCATAGCAGAAATCGAAATATGATGAAAAATGACGTAATAATAATAACAATAATAATAATAATAATAATAATAATAATAATAATAATCTACAATAAATAATTAAGCAATCAAAAATAAACAATGAGAAAAAATTAACAAAAGACCACATTTGGATCTAAAATTATTTATATTCAATAGTTTCTAGAATAACTTGAAATATAACCATTACCACCAACCGGTGCATTATGGGTAGCAAAGTCTGTTGTATTACCGTTACGGTAATAATATAGACCTTGCTACCCATAATGCACCTTTATCTAGCATATGTAAACAGACAAATCAAAAACTCAACAGACTTGTCTTTAAAGCTTAAAACAACCTGTTATTTTAAAAAAAAATTTTTTTTAATCGTTTCACCCCGAGCAAGGCAGAAATGCCACTGATGAGCGGGGGGATACATAACTGTAAAAAGATTAATTAGAAAAGAGTGAGGAGTACTATACTATATTTAAGTATATTTATTAGTAGTTTGAGAAAACAATACGTGATTTCTTATATGTCAAGAACAAATATTCGGGGAAAATACCTATGACAAAGAGAAAAAAAGGTTTTCGTGGGACTCGTTTCGTTCCTTAGGGATTTATCGGAGTAAAGCGATGTTTATATTGATGCGACTACACATACACAGGAAGAGCAGTGGGAGCTGATAATTTTAAAATTAAATCTAGCCCCCTGCGCATCAGTGGCGTTATCGCCTTGCTTGGGGTGATATGATTAAAAAAATATATATATTTTTAAAATATATGTTTTAGGCATATAGACTTTATTTATTTTTTTATTTTTGTTCAGGTTTCCATGATATTTTGTTTTTGAATATTACATTTTTTTTTATAAGTGTTTCACCCCGGGCAAGGCATTTCACTGCCACTACTGCGCAGGGGGCTACATAGAGTGGAGTAAGGATGGTTAAATATAGGAAATGTCAGAGGGTGGTTGATAGGCTGGTAAGGATACCGAGAATGGTTAAATATAGGAAATGTCAGAGGGTGGGTGATAGGCGGGTAAGGATACCGAGAATGAGGGTTGGGTAGATGGGAGTGTTCTGAGAATAAATGGAATTTAGTGTGATATGAAGTGTCTATTGACCCTACATTTAAACGCCTGGTGATTGTAGTTGTCGGGAAAGCAGACTTGTGGAAGGGAATTCCACAGGCGGGAAGCGCGAGAAAAGAAGCTGTTGGAGTAGAAATTACGGTTACTTCTAATCTGTTTAACTGTAAAAGGGTGGGGCCTAGTTGCTAATCTAGTATCTCGTGCAAATTCGTGCTTGGGCGGCACCAGTGATCATAGTATGATAACAGAAGTGCTGCGAAAAAAAAAAAAGGTGAAATGTTGTAAAAAATTAAACGTAAATTTACTGTGAATGATCTATCGATTAAAGCACTCTCTATACATTTTCGTCTAAGTAAACTGCTTACCCTTTTAATTAGAGTATGATATTTAAGTATCATTGCTGTTTCTTATATGTAATCCTTCTGAATATTATTACAGGTGATAGAATAAGTTCCGTCTTCAAGTTTTAGATTATTATTTTGTTTTGTACTGAGTCACTTACTGTTTGAAAAGTAGTAATAACAAATTAACAATGCTCTGGCTGCTGCCCTTATTTTTATTGTCATATTCAAGACGTTTCGGCCGTTGTACGCTCCGACCTTCATCATGTGAGTGGAATTTTTAAGTGAACTTTTTATATAAATAGCATACAATGTATTTATATTATATATATATATATATATATATATAAAATGATCAATTTTAATTAAAGTAATTTTATTTGATTTACTCAACAAATCGTTTAACAAGAAAAATACTTGTTACAAAATAAATTTAATATTTAGTATAATAGCCTCTTGCTTTGAAATAATAAAATAATTGCAACAATTTACAAATCGCACTTAGTATATATATATATATATATATATATATATATATATATATATATTAATCATATCACCCCAAACAAGGCGGTAACGCCACTGATGCTGCGGGGGCTACGTAAGATTGAAAAGATTGGAAAAGAGAAAGCCGGAAACCACATCCTAAACAGGGAAAAAGTGATGAGCCTCTTCACCTGTTCAATAGACGTGGGAGGAGTGTGAACCGGGCGATAGTTTAGTCTATCTACTCCAATTGAAAAAAATAAAATAAAATGAAAAAAGAAAAGCTTGGAATTTTGGTAGGGAAAAATTTATTTTTGATTATGTTAGATATTTTTAACCCTTTTTTGCATATTGTTTACAATTGTAACCAATATGCTACAAAGGGTTAAAAATATTTAAGCATTTGTTAACAGGAACATTTCTCTAAAGGGACTTAATATCTAAACTAACCATGAGATTGTCAGTCATATTTATTCCCCTTAGTTTTCGACCAGACTGCTTGAATTTTCGCTAGTTTGTTAATAGCGCTATTAATGTGGTTATTTAAAATGCTTAATTTTGGGGTTATAGGAGGACCATAATTTTGGGTATTCTTACGTTATATTTTATTAGTTTCTACTATCATCTCTTTGGATTATTAATTAGTTTTAATTATTTTATGTTTATTTTTTCATGAGTCGGTATTGTTAAGTCAGTCAATTAAATGTTATACATAATACACGCTTTGGCGATCAAATCGCGAAAGAGGCGATTTTCTAAACGCCACTGAGATGTGGCACTAGGCCGAAAGTATGGGACACCCAGCGAGGATCGAACTCATTACTCAGTTGGAACTGGTTCTAGCGAGACAAGCTTACTAACCATTACATCATGCCGAGTTGTCCGAAAGAGACATGAATGACTGGGCAGAAGATTTTCCCGCAGTAGGTTGCCATTACACTCTGCGGTAGACTGGTTGCCAGCAAAGGCTTTAGAACCCAATCTGTCCTGTTATTTAACCCATAACTGGAGGGAAGAAACGGATTAATACCTTTCCCAAGGTTATTTGGGCGCAAGTGAATGCAAGGAATCTAACTGGAATTCGAACTTGGCTCCCCGATTTCTCGTTCCAAGCCGATATCCACTACACCACAACGCACATTGTTGAGTAGAAAATTAGTATTATCGTTGTATTGGTTCTTGTTATGTATAATAACAACACGACGTCCCTTGTCCGAGGGGGTATTATAAATTTCCTCAGTTTTTGCTAGTTTTCTTTGTGCATTTAATAATCTTTGACGTAAAGTTCTTCCAGTGTTTCTTCCTAGGCTGGCAGTAATTCTTCCTTGAATAAGACCATTTGAGAATTTCGTGTCACTTTGTCTATGATTTTCAGCAATTGTATCAACTTGGTGGATTTTCTTTGAGGCCTGGTCGTCCAATGTATTTCTATTTGCTTTTGGTACACGGTGTTATGGAGTTTGTGCTGTCATTTTCTCATTTGATTGTTACTTGATATATTTAAGCGTCTGATTTAAATAAGCCATTTATCATTTTGATATAATGTTATTTTTCCGGAATTCTAGTTCGGCATTTCTAGTTTTTTTTTTTTTAAGTTTATTTCTCCAGTTCTTTCAGTTCTCCAGGAGTTAATTTTAAGAAATTGCATCTCTAAGGTGAAAATGTATGAGAGAATGTTCTGAATATTTTATTTGTTGTATGAATTTTAGCTGTGTTCATCATTATTATCATCGGTCGGTCGGTTGGTTCCCGGTTCTTTACAAGTCACCTTCACTCTTTACTTGTCTCCGAATTTACTTGTCACTAGGCTTACTCACAAATAACCATTTTCGATTTTGTATTTTAATTATAAACGTAGTTTCATAATATATGGTCAATAAAAACCTATTTCAAGCTTACGAATTTAGTTTTTAATATAGTACATAAAAGATAATCTAAAATTACAAAAGCATACACGTACATACACGTAAGTGTATATGTTTAAAATGTGGCGATCTTTACAGTACATCGCGGACTCTTTATTTGTGAATGTGATTTGCTCTAAGTCATTATAAAACAAAATGTGTTTGTAAGGTTAAATAACAAGTACAAATATTAAAATTATTTTACGATAGTAGAACATAAAATAATTTATGTTAAGTTTACCAATATTTACATTCAATTTGTTTATTTACATCGTGGACGTGGATCGTCACCATCAACAGCTGCTGATCTTCAGTAAGCTTTTTCATAAAGAAATCGTCGTGAGTTTCTAGTACTGTGTTCTTTCTTTCAAGGATTACAGATGTTTTAACACATGCATGACCATGACATTACAACATTTAAAAAAATAATTTTGGATAATTTTCACGTTCTAATGAACGCTAAGCAATTTGTCAACCGTTATATTAGAAGCAGACAAACAATTTACAGTAATTTTTAGCAACACAGTTTTGCGGTTATTTTTTGTTACCGTAACTCACACCCCTGAAGATGATCTTGGAAGAAGATTGAAAGTACTTGGAAACATTGAGAAATGAATGATAATAACATCTGTCAACATTACAGCTCATTTCTGATATCTTAGAATTATAATACGAGATAGATTATTCGTGAGTATGAACAGATTTGAAGTTTATTTAATCACACACACACACACACACACACACACACACACACACACACACACACACACATATATATATATATATATATATATATATATATACGAGGGTTATTCAATAAATAAGGTGTATTTTTCGGTATAAGGACTTCTAATACTGATTGAAGCTTACTTTTTTACATTTTTTTTTATTTACTTCTTTTTCAAAGAGATTTAATTTTTTTGCAGATTGAAAAAAAATTGAGAGTTTTGGAGATAAACAAAGATGGCCGACCAAGAAGCATGCTCCAGGATTGAACAGAGGTTAGTTATGACGTTTTTGGTTGCTGAAGGATGCACACCTCGTTGAAATTCATAGGGGAATGTCAACTCTGTATGGTACCACATATTTCAGCCAAAAAATGTCTACAAGTGGGCTAAATTGTTTAAAGAATGACGGAGCAGTGTTGAGGATGAAGACAGGCCTAGGAGGCCTACAGAAGTGAGGTCTCTTGAGGTGATGGAATCAGTCAATGACCTCATTCAGTCTGGCAGAAGGGTGACAGTGGATGACATTGCAAAGACTTTGAGCTTATCTGTTGGGACAGCACACAGAATTGTCTATGATGACCTTGCCTACTCAAAGGTCAGCTCACACAACAGCCCAAACAGTGCAGACCATCAATGAGCTGGGCTGGGAACTGCTCCCTCATCCTCCTTACAGCCCAGACCTTGCCACTTCAGACTTTTACCTGTTTGGTCCCTTGAAAGCGTTCGCAAGAGGCATGAATTTTGAAAGTGACGATGAAGTCAAAAGTGCTGTGAGCGATTGGCTGAGACATCAGTCCAAAGACTTTTTACGCTGAGGGAATACGGAAGCTTGTGCACAAATGGAAAAAGTGTGCGAAACTGCTGGGAGACTACGTTGAAAAAAAGAAAAAAAAAAGAAAAAAAAAAGAAAAAAAAAACAGAAGTAAGCTTCTATTTGTATTAGAAGTCCTTACACTGAAAAATTCACCTTATTGAATGACCCTAGTATATATAGTTAACTGGAAGCCAGTATTGCATGCAGTGATGATGACGTCGTATGTGCTGTTGATAACGTACTGACCACTAGTATGAAAGCTACTTTACCGATGAGATCCAAGCATTAGAACACTGATAGAAGAATTATGTCAATAGCAAGGAGGAAATGTTGAAAAATAAACCTAATTTAGTCACATTCCATGAAAGCATCTTGGTCAATCTATGAAACTTTCCACCGACACTGATATATATATATATATATATATATATATATATATATATATATATATATCAGTGTCGGTGGAATGTATATATATATATATATATATATATATATATATATATATATATATATATCCGAGTGAATACAGAACGAAGAAAGAACTTTTACAACGTCCAAAACATTAATTTAAAACAGTGCTCGATATATAATATATACAGATGTGAATATTTATTATAAATTATATTTTGGAACATGTACTTATTCTTTTTATATATCCACTACAAATAGTACATTTGTTTCGACATTGAAACTTCAAAGACTCTCATTAATCAACCATATTAACTACCCACACGACTTTCTTCAAAATTCTAACGGACAATCCACAAGACTTATTCCCTTATCACTAACCCCTACCAACATCCCACACACAACTGACTAAATATAAGAAAAGAGACTTTCTATTCCTAGCCACATCACCTGATGAGATATTGAAGTTTCAATGTCGAAACAAATGTACTATTTGCAGTGGATATATAAAAAATCATGTACATGTTCTAAAATATAATTTATAATCTCTCTCCCTCTCCCTCTCTCTCTCTCTCTCTCTCTCTCTATATATATATATATATATATATATATAAACACGGGCAACCGCTTCAACCAATTATTTCTCAGATTCAAAATCAAATTTATCAACTAAACTATCGAAATCTCTTAATGATACAATCTCACGATATCTACCGGCAAAATATAATATTACATCCATCCATAATTGTTTATATTCTTCAAACAACACCAACTAGCCAATATATTATGGCATCGTTCGATGTCGAAAACCTATGCACGGATGTTGTAATAAATGAAACATTAAATATTTATTGCAGCTGAGTACGCAAAAAATCACATGTCCCATCTCCACCTATCAAACTGTTACGAGGATGCATTTATATATATATAAATAATATTAATAATGTATAAAAAGTTATAGTAATGGATTCTTTTGAGTCCTAGGTGTTATTCCAAGAAAGTTTTATTTCAGGAAGTAGTCGTAAAAATAAGGAAATTAGAAACAGAACATTTGGAAGGATCGAGAAAATTCCAGTAGAGTCTAGAGAGTTCGAAAGGTTATAGAAGTATGCAAATTAGATGTTAGCCTCTATAAATATAGGTTTTGGGCAGTGAGTATTCAGTTAATAGCAGGATGGGCTGACCTCATCAGTTCCGGTTTTAATTCAAGGATGTATATCCAGCCGAAATAATCTCTTTAAGTAAAGTGGACGACAAACTAAAACTTGAAAGTGTTGTTAAAAGGATTTGTTCTCATATCAACTCCGGTTATGATTCAAGGATTTATATCCAGCCGAAAGAATCTATAAAAAGTTCGACCAACCTAAAACCTGAAAGAGAACCTCATGGAACTCTCTGGGTAGATATTTATTTTTTTCCTCTTTCATTGACAAAGTCAATAATTATTCTTTATATACACATTTATGGATTTCCAAAGGTATAGCACTTAACTTCCACGCCAAGTTAATTGGGTAAAGAAATTTGACACCTTCCCTCCACTTCTCTTCTTCGGAACACTTTGCCTACCAGTAGTAAACTACAGTGTAACCCGGATATAAGAGAGTTATCAGGACCGTATAAGAATTCTCTTATATCCGAATTTCTCTTATATCCGGTTTTGGTCTACTTTATATACATTACCACAGGCTCTAATTTGGGACCAGAGAAAATCTATTTTATATCCGAATTTCTCTTATATCAGGGTCTTTTTTATTCGGGTCATACTGTATACGTTTTCTATTTGAATACAAAACTGTTTATTTGTAAATATTTGTATCTAATGTTTTGTGAATTAAATATTTGTCTGTATTTTAACTCTAAGATTTGGTGAATCATTTTTTTTCCCTTTGTCATACTTAACACGCAACGAAACCTAAAATTGTTTTCAAAAATCCCATTTCGCGCTCACAATGGTAACATCGTCTTTTATGTGCCATGTCCCTTCAGGACGTAGGTGATCTTGGCCCTCCAAATTTACCTACACCTTGTAGCTCTTAATACATTTTGTCTTGTTATTTCATTTAAAACCTGTTCTGCCATCCAGTTGCTTAAGTCCATCATGTATGCGCTGGTTTACTCTATCTCTTTTTTTCTGTCACCCCCTGTGAATATCAGATTTTCCACGCCTTCCTTCCTCATTACGTCTCAGAAACTTCAGTTGTCTCTTCCTTATCTTAAGTATAAATTTCCTTTTCGTTTCCTTTCTCTCTAAAACCTCGTCGTTGCTCACTTGTTCGGCCCATAGTATCCTCAGCATCCTTCTGTAGAACAAGATTTCTGTTGCTTCGAGTCTTTCTTTCATCTTTGATGAGATTGTCCAGCATTCGCTGTTATATAGGAGGAGAGATATCACATAACAGCTCAGTAGTGTTTCCAACGAAAGTTTATGTCTTTCAATATTCAACTTTTGGAATGTGTTTTTGACAATTCCAATACGCGTTCAAATCTCAGTGTAGCACTTTCCATCGTCTGTTAGAACACTTATCAGCTATTTAAATTTCCATACCTGCTTGATTTTCGTATCCACGACATATAATTTGCATTTTGGGCCTCCCTGTTTGCTGATGACCATGCATTCAGTTTTATTTTAACTTTTTCCTTGCATTTTTTCTTATACATTCTATATACTCTAAGAAATAGAGTCACTATGGAGTATCTCCTTTGAATCAAACTTCTCCAATTTTTATATGTCTCATGCTGAAAATAAAGTTTTCAAAGATCATGAAGAAACGTAATTTATGCCAAATATATCCATTTAGAAATACAATGTAAAATAGCGTTTGCAAGAATTATAAACAAATCACAAGGCTAAACGCTTAAAAAATTGAAATTTGGCTCCTGAAATAAATATTTACGCATGGCCAGCTGTATGTTGTATGCTCAAGAGTAAGAAATCTTAGATTAAGAGTAAAATTTTATTCTCCGCTATTAAAAAGAACAAAAGGTTTTCTTATAAAATATTGTTTATAATAAAGTGCTATATAGTTAAAATGAAGAAATTATTAAACTGAGAACTATGGTCTTTGTCAAAGACTTTTTGCGAACAAATCAGCTTGTTTGGTTGGCTAAATTAAGCGAAACGTAAAGGTTGTAAATCTCAACAAAAGATGTTGGTGATAATTTCAACAATGATAAACGTTGTGAGGACGCGTATTGCGAAAATTTCTAGTATAATAAAAATAGACAAAAGCATTCGGGAATCAACAAAATTTCGAACAATTTTTGCACACATTCATAAAAAAATATAATAAAAGATTAAACAAAAATAATTTGTCAGGTTTGAACAGCAAAACTTTTATTTTTTAATCATTTCACCCCAAGCAAGGCAGAATTGCCACTGGTGCGCAGGGGGTTACAGAAGAGGTGAGTGATGAGAAAGAATAACAAATTACAGGAGAGTCAGAATGTAAATTAGCGCTAAAACACCATCTATAATAGTAGTCCAGAAATAGAATTCGCTGCCTTCAGTTAATCCACCTATCACGCCCTCTAAAACCATGGTTACCAACCCCGGGCCAAATATGCTAACAGTTAAGATATTTCTGAACAGGTTTGTCGTCATGCATGACATTCTATATGAATGGATTCGAGCTGACGAGGTTATTTAAATGCATGACTGGAGTTTTTCAAGTAATCTTTTGGTTTTGCAACAGTGGGTGGTATTAGCCCCATGGTTCCCAACCCCAGGTTAAATTACCCCAGTGTGGTAAAGAGCCCATATTTTGGGGATAATGTATGTTTAGATTTGGAACTTCAGAACAATATTGCTTTATTTTCTGGGAAGTTGGTACTATGGACCAGACGTATTGGAAAGGGAATTTTTGTACAATTTTCTGCATTGGATGACTTTCTTGAGAAAGTTAATTCTGAAGACATCCTTAACCACATGAAGACTGACATCAGTGATCACTTAAATGGCCTCTTGGCAATCTTACATAAGCACTTTCCAAACTTAAATAATTCCAAAAATGAATGGGTAAGAAATCCATATCTTGTGAGTAAAGATATCATTCCTGATTAGGACTATCCAGCAAAAGAATAATTTTTTACACTCAGGATGAACAATGCATGGGAGCTTTTGTTTGAGACCAAGTTTGGTCTAGACACCTTATGGATCTCTCGTCTGCAGGATATACCAACACTAGCCTCTAGAGCAGTACAAATTCTTAACTACTTATCTATGTAAACAAGCTTTTTCTACTGTGCTTGGAATGAAGACCAAGAAACGTAGCAGACTCAACGTGGCAAACGATGCCCGAATATCCTTTTCAGTAACAAAGCTAAGAATAAATAAACTGGCACAGGCAATACAAGCTCAACACTCACATTAAGAATCACGGCTAGGTTACGGCTACTATACATCTGATTATTATAGATTGGTACTATTGTATTGAATATTTTTCATTAACTTTGTTTAATTTTGATGTATGAAAATATTATTACTTCTTTTCCTATATTACGTGCATTTGTTCATTGGGGTAATGGATAATAGTGAAATTGTATTTTGGGGTAATCGCACCCAAATGATCGAGAAACTGTTCTCTAAAGTAACATACATTGACAAGTTGAAACCAAATTTTGGTAAGAAAAACTGATAGGTAAGTGTGTACAAGGTACATTTGGTTTTGCTGGGGTACGTATCTTAGTACAACAGATTTCATTAAATAATTTTGGAAAAATTAAAAGTTTTATTATTTAATATATAAAGTACTTCAATTATTTCAAAAACAATTTATTGATTAAAAAAGAAACAACTACTTATTTAATAAAAAAGGAATTTTATTTTTTCATATCTTTTTGAAAAGTTTTTTATATACGAGAGTCCAATTTCCAGTTCGCTCTGCGTTTGCAAGAACTATAAACAAAGCACAAGGCTAAACGCTTAAAAAATAGAAATTTGGCTCCTGAAATAAATATTTACGCATGGCCAGTTTTGTGTTTGCATGCTCAAGAGTAAGAAATCGTAAGAATTTATTATTTGTTGAAAAAACGGATTTGCATGTGAATAATCAAACGGAATGATAAATATAAAAAAAAGATTCTTTAGACCAAAACGTTTCAAAGTAGAAGTTTTCAAAACTTTATAATGTCTTTTAGTGTAAAGTAAGGAAGATATTTTAGTGTTTGGAATGTATCTTACGTCTTCGTCTATATAGTGGGGTTACATATTCTAAATGCTTAGTGTTAAAAACCTATAATTATGCACATTATGTATGTAGCAGTTCTTACTCGTTGAATATGTTTTCCATTCACTAAAAAACAGAATGATATGGCTGTTAGCAAGAGAAGTGCCAAACGGATTTCCAAGACATGAATGTCATTAATTCTATTGCGCAATATAAATATGTCATTAATTCTATTGCGCAATACAAATCCCTGGAAAGGCCTATGTAATGGAGCAACTCCAAACACGGTACATATTAGCAGTCCATTGTCTGACTACTAAAATGTACCGTGTTTGGAATAGGACGGGTGGTATTAATCCCAAGAATAAAGTTTATTCCTAAACCAGCCGATTATTCATTCCAATGAACAAAGATCCAGTTTACAGTTCGCCTTACGTTAGCAAAAAACTATATATAAATC
The DNA here is from genome assembly GCA_037127315.1 of Ascarosepion bandense. NCBI lineage: Eukaryota > Metazoa > Mollusca > Cephalopoda > Sepiida > Sepiidae > Ascarosepion > Ascarosepion bandense. The sequence goes on from JBBBDQ010000941.1 coordinate 3,595,412, forward strand.
ATGAGACCAAACTCTTTAAAAAATTGGAATTTGGCTTCAGAAAGAAATATTTATGCATGGCCAGTTGTATGTTGAATGCTCAAGAGTATGAAATCTTAAGGATTTATTATTCATTGATAAAATTATTATTTAAAATGTATTATTCATTGATACAGTTTGCCTTACGTTGGCAAAAATGATAAACAAATCATAAGATCAAACCCTTTAAGAAATTGAAATTTGGCTCCCGAAATAAATATTTACGCATGGCCAGTTAGTTGTATGTTGTATGCTCAAGAGTAAAAAATCGTAAGAATTTATTATTTGCTGGAAAAACAGATTTTTTTTTCAAAAATATTGTTTACCATGAAGCACAAGTTTGTAGACTTGCACCGAGGAGTTAAAAGTTTAAAGAACAATTATAACTTGGTTATTACTAGCCTTGATAAAGCTGCTGGTGTGGGGCTACTGAACTATTCTGATTATGTACCAAATCGATGGACAATATACTTTAGGATACAACTAAATTCTAAAGGCCTATGTAATGGAACAACTCCAAACACGGTACATTTTAGCAGTCCGTTGTCTGACTACTAAAAGAACAATTAAAGAACAATTATAACCTGGTTATTACTAGCCTTGATAAAGCTGCTGGTGTGGGGCTACTGAACTATTCTGATTATGTACCAAATCGATGGACAATATACTTTAGGATACAACTAAATTCTAAAGGCCTATGTAATGGAACAACTCCAAACACGGTACATTTTAGCAGTCCGTTGTCTGACTACTAAAAGAATAATTAAAGAACAATTATAACCTGGTTATTACTAGCCTTGATAAAGCTGCTGGTGTGGGGCTACTGAACTATTCTGATTATGTACCAAATCGATGGACAATATACTTTAGGATACAACTAAATTCTAAAGGCCTATGTAATGGAACAACTCCAAACACGGTACATTTTAGCAGTCCGTTGTCTGACTACTAAAAGAACAATTAAAGAACAATTATAACTTGGTTATTACTAGCCTTGATAAAGCTGCTGGTGTGGGGCTACTGAACTATTCTGATTATGTACCAAATCGATGGATAATATACTTTAGAATACAACTAAATTCTAAAGGCCTATGTAATGGAACAACTCCAAACACAGTACCAAACCCTTTAAAAAACTGAAATTTTGATCCAGAAAGAAATATTTACGCATGGCCAGTTGTGTGTTGCATGCTCAAGAGTAATAAATCTTAGATTAAGAGTAAGAGTTTATTCTTCGCTATTAAGAAGAAAAAAGAAAGATTTTCTTATAAAATATTGTTTATAATAAAGTGCTATATAGTTAAAATGAAGAAATTATTAAACTGAGAACTATGGTCTTTGTCAAAGACTTTTTGCAAACAAATCAACTTGTTTGGTTTGTTAAATTAAGCGAAACGTAAAGGTTGTAAATCTCAACAAACGATGTTAGTGATAATTTCAACAATGATAAACGTTGTGAGGACGCGTATTCCGAAAATTTCTAGTATAATAAAAATAGACAAAAGCATTCGGGAATCAACAAAATTTCGAACAATTTTTGCACACATTCATAAAAAAATATAATAAAAGATTAAACAAAAATAATTTGTCAGGTTTGAACAGCAAAACTTTTATTTTTTAATCATTTCACCCCAAGCAAGGCAGAATTGCCACTGGTGCGCAGGGGGTTACAGAAGAGGTGAGTGATGAGAAAGAGGAACAAGTTGCAGGAGAGTTAGAATGAGTAAGAAAAGGATGAGAATACAGGTTTGAAGAGGGCTGCATGAGAGTGGAGTAGAAAGGAAGAAGAACATGATGCAAGGGTTATCATAGAAAGAATGTGAGTCAAGAAGATAACAGATGGCAATTGACTTTGCATTTAAATTCTTAGATATTCTAGCTTTTAGGAAAGCAAGTATACGGAAAGAAATTCCAATGGCGGGAAGTGCGAATAAAGAAGCTGGTAGTTACGGTTACCTTTGACTGGTTTCACTGTAAAAGGGGTGGGACCTAGTTGCTAGTCTAGTAGATCGAGTAAATTCATGCGGTAGGGACACCAGGGAGCTAATGACATCGGAGCAGAAGCCGTAAAAATATTAAACATGTATTAAAGAATGGTTCCTACCAAATACACAGTTAAGCTTATACTGTGTGTATAAAAATACGCTTGGGGCGAGTTTTTAACACCAACACAAGGACAAAAGCCCATATAAACATGTACCCTACAAATCCTTCGTTTAAATCCAGTCGGCTCTTGAATGAAGTCGGTTGTAGCCTAAGAAAATAAATATTTCTGCTGACACGTGTTTTACGAAAAAGAAAAATAGATAAGAAGGAAGGGTTTTCCTAAAAGATTTTGTTCTTTTGACGTGCTCTTATCGCTGTTTGAATGTTAAATTTTAAAGAGAAAGCCATTAGGTTGCAATTATATTTATCCTAACTCGCTCGGATGCATACTTGAATGGGAATACATAATGTTATTTTTATCGAAGCTTCTCATGTTTTAATAAAAAAGGCCCGATAAAAATGGTTAATATTATACGACGCCATCTTAACCGCTATATTAAGGAAATTATACAAAGATAGAAGAATACGACATAATGATATAAAATTGTTGTGGAGTAGTTTTTCGCATTGAAGGTTATAATCGTGCTATGTCGGTTGCTAATCGACTTAACGCACCCAAAATGTTAGCAACTTGGTAATCTTCCACTGAAAGCTGACTCCTTAGTATTCGGTTAAATGCCGACTAATATCAACTGCCTAGTAGTCTACTGAACGCCAATAGAACTCTAAAGAACTCCTATGAACTTCCCAATAATTTCTCGAGTTAACTTCCTGTTAACTCTTTTTAATATAGGAGGAAGAGTCCATTATCTTTTTTTTTTAATCATATCACCCCGAGCAAGGCGGTAACGCCACTGATGTGCAGTGGGCTACGCAAGAGTGAAAAGATTTGGAAAAGAGAAAGCCGGAAACCACATCCTAAACAGGGAACAAGGGATGAGCCTCTACACCTGTACAATAGACGTGGGTGGTCTGTGAACCGGGCGATAGTTTAGTCTATCAACTCCAATTGAAAACAAAATAAAAAGAAAAAAGAAAAAGAAAAGTAAAAAAACTGGAAAATAGAAAGCCGGAAACCACATCCTAAACAGGGAACAAGGGATGAGACTTTACACTTGTACAATAGACGTGGGTGGAGTGTGAAACGAGCGATAATTTAGTCTATCTACTCCAATTGAAAAAAAAGAAAAAAGAAAAAAGAAAAAGAAAAGTGAAAAGATTGGAAAAGAGAAAGCCAGCAACCACATCCTAAACAGGGAACAAGGGATGAGCCTCTACACCTGTACAATAGACGTGGAATAAGTTTGTTTCCCCATAAGAAAAATATAACTTAGTTTCTTCGTGAACATATAGATTCCCCCTATGAAGCAGAGGTTCAAATAATAATAAGAGGCGCTGTTGTGTTTCCAGCGGCAAGTAGCTTTTACGAGACTTTGTTAGCCAAATGAACAACCAGTTTTATATTTAAGTTGTCTATATCTTATTTTAACATCCAACCAGGTTTAAAGAGCATATTTTGTATTTGAGTACATGAAATCAAATTCTTCCCCAAGAATACTGGGGTGGATGCAATGAATTCGACTGTAATTTGAATTTTAAACATTGATAGCTCAAGTACAGTTAGTTTTACTAGGGTACGTACCTTAGTACAAAAGATTTTCATTAAATATTTTTGGAAAAATTAAAAGTTTTATTATTTAACATATAAAATACTTCAATTATTTCAAAAACAATTTATTGATTAAAAAAGAAACAACTACGTATTTAATAAAAAAGAAATTTTATTTTTTCATATCTTTTTAAAAAGTTTTTATATACGAGCGTCCAATTTCCAGTCCGCCCTGCGGCTGCATGAACTATTGTATGTTGCATGCTCAAGAGTAAGAAATCTTATATTAAGAGTAAGAGTTTATTCTTCCTATTAAGAAGAAAAAAAGAAAGATTTTCTTATAAAATATTGTTTATAATAAAGTGCTATATAGTTAAAATGAAGCAATTATTAAACTGAGAACTATGGTACTTTGTCAAAGACTTTTTGCGAACAAATCAGCTTGTTTGGTTTGTTAAATTAAGCGAAACGTAAAGGTTGTAAATCTCAACAAAAGATGTTAGTGATAATATCAACAATGATAAACGTTGTGAGGACGCGTATTCCGAAAATTTCTAGTATAATAAAAATAGACAATATAATAAAAGATTAAAAAACATTTTGACTACGAACCAGGCTTAGGGAGCACATTCAGTATTTGAGTACATGGAATCAAATTCTTCCCCAAGAATATTTGGGGTGGATGCAAAAACCTCGACTGTAAATTGAATTTTAAGCATTGATAGCCATTTCGGTTGATTGTACACAAGTATATATATATATATATATATATATATATAAACTTATTTATAAATGGAACTTTGTCTGTGTGTGTGCGTGTGTCTGTGTGTGTGTGTATCTGTTACCTATAGACTCCGAAACGGCTGGACCGATTTTCTTGAAAATTTACACAGTTGTACTATAAGCGTCTGCGAGTGTTCTTTGCTAGGTTTTGTGTCGAGGTACCCCCGATAAATATCGTAAATCGAAAATTGAGAAGATTATAGAAGGAGTGGTCCGATTTTAATCAAATTTAATGCACTCATAGACAAAGACATAAGAAACAATATTCAGAAGTTTCAAGGTTGCAGGAAATCGATAATATATATATATATAAAAGATGTTTGTGTGTGTGTCTGTTTATCTGTTTGTATGTTTGTATTTTTTCAGAACTTTTATTTTAGTTTTTGCTTTGGGTTTGGTTCTAAGTAGGTATAACTGTAGTTCTTAGTCACAGCCATGATACCATTTACTCAGAGGACTTATTTAGCCTTCAAAATTCAGTTTACGACGAAAAAAACTTATTTGATATCGATTCCAGGAAATAAAAATTTGACTTACATTCATTCATTTTTCTTTCAGTCTACGGTTTCGCTTTAACTGGAAACAACTATTGCTTTTTTAGTCTTTCGTGCCAGCGTCTAAATAGTCTGAGCTCCATGACCATTGATTAGTTTTAAATCTTTCATTACACCCAAGCAACGCCGGGCTTTACTGCTAGTATATATATATATATATATATATATATATATATATATATATACATGCCTGTAAATTGAATTTTAAGCATTGATAGCCATTTTGGTGGATTGTATACAAGTATATATATATATACGAACTGTTGCCCTAGATATGTCCAAAGAGATTGATAGAGTCTGGCATGCTGGCCCTCTAGGCAAGCTGTGAGGTTATGGTATAACTGGACAATTGTTTGACCTTATCCAGTCATTCTTTTCAAATCAGACAATGAAGGTATTATTGAACGGACATGATTTTCACATGATTTTCCTTATCTACATTAATGATCTTCCTGATGTAATAAGATCCCAAGACGGCTTATACGCTGACGACACTACGGTTTGCTCTCGCCTCGATCAAAAATTTGCCGACGCTGACAAAGCAAACTTCGCTGCTGAGCTTGAAAAGAACCTCCAATCCGTGGCAGACTTGGGTAAAAAATGGCTTGTGAGTTTTCATGCGTCCAAAACGAAGCTTCTATCAACCACCACAGACGATCGCTCCTACCCCCTCCCCCATTAGCATGGATCAGGCTAGTCACCCTGAGAGTAAAACAATACGCCTCCTCGCGTTAACTCTCACAGCAGACCTCAAGTGGAATGACTATATAGAATCCATAGCTAAATCCGCTGTTAAGAAGGTCGGTTCTCTGTGCAGGGTCAGGAAGTTTTTCCCGTCTGAAACAATCCTGCACATATATAAATTTGCCATCCGTCCGCGCATTGAATACTGCTCCTGCTATCCACCTAGGAGTCCTTGACAAAATCGAACGGAGAATCTGTAATGTGATCGATCCCGACTTGGCAGCTCAGATACAGTCACTTTCTCACCGGCGCAATGTGGCTTCCCTGTGTCTCTTCTACAAATACTTTCACCGCTTCTGCTCCGATAAAATTAGCTCACTGTCCACCCCCCCCCCATATATGAATTTAATCGAGCCACAAGATTAGCAACTAGGTTTTACCTTTTTACTGTGAAAGCAATAAAATGTAAAAGAAAATTCTACTCCAACAGCTTCTTTTCTCGCACATCTCGCCTGTGAAATTCCCTTCCATTTATTTACTTCCCCGACAGCTACAATCTCCATGAATTTCAATATAAAGTCAATAGTCATCTCCTATCTCACTAACCTTCATCCTCTCTCTCATGCTCATTTCTCCGTCCACTCCACTCTCATCAGTATTCTCATCCTTCTCTTACTCACTTCCTGATACCCCCTGTAACCTGTCACTCTTTCCCATAACTTTCCTCCTATGTAACCCCCTGCACAACAGTGGCATTAAAATGCCTTGCTTGGGGCGATATGATTATAATATATATATATATATATATATATATATATATATATATATATAGATAGATAGATAGATAGGTAGATAGATAGATGAATTTTTTATATATGAGTTGAATATATGGATTGGATATTTTATTTTATTTCATTATTACACGTGACACCTCCCTGATCCACGGAATTAAGTCCCAATCAACATTTGCTTGTTTCTGTTTTTTGTTAATTTAATGAAAGCTTTTTTTTTATGTTCATGTTCGTGTCTTGTAAACATATCTCTGAAGAGGCTTAATAAAATGAAACATGTTAGATTAAGAAAATGTTCTTACTTTATCTCTACGAATGCTATTATATATATATATATATATATATATATATATATATATATATATATAGGGGGCAGATGTTCAATCAAACATGTTTCATTAAATAATATACATAGATATGTTGTGGCTACTTATTTTCTTATCCTGAACCTTTCCAATTGTCTGGTCAGTTTTTGTTGTTAATATGAAATTCATCAAGGGAGGCGGCATAGTTTCCTTTTTTTATCACTCGAGTACTTTCGATCTTAATTTACTCCATATATATATATATATATATATATATATATATATATATATATATATTCCATTTGTAAACGAGTTATTACGCTGCCTAGGTTTCTACCATGAGTCATATCTTCAGGCGATTGGCAATTTTTGTTCTTGTAAATCGCCTGAAGACACCACTCATGGCAGAAACCTTGGTCGCGTAATAACTCATTTACAAATGGAAAATATTCAATAGTTCTGCAATATAATTGTATTGAACACTTTTTAATACAAATGTGCACTGGTCTAACCTTATTATGATCAGAAACTATGTAATTAAACAATATATATTTATAATCTCATTACTTGTCAATGTAGCAGACCTAGTATTCCTTTCTTAATAACTTTAAAACTTTCATGAAAAAATGCCGTAAACCACTACGGACTTTATAGGACTTCATTGTGAAAGTGTACTTGAATTGTAATCCGTTTTTATTGTACGTCTGACCAATTAAGTGGAGTATTCACTTTATTGTTTGAATCATTTGGAAAACATTGAAAGCTGTACAAATGTGTTCGACATCAGCATCCAGAAAGGAACGCCCATCAACGATCAAAAGGCTAGGTATGTATGTTCTTATTCCAGAAAGAAAAATATAAATCTCTAGCGAAGAAAATCGACGCGTCTTGATTCGAATATGAAGAAAATCGTAATGAGATGCAGAGGAGACTACAACATGGCTGCAGAAACGAAATTTACTAAGAATCCCGAAATTCCTGTGAAAAGGAGAGACGAGTTCAAATTCTAATTGAATATGTTGCATTCACTTATGCACAAATCCACATTGGAAAGATAAGAAACTATCTCGTCTCGCTCAAGCTATGGATTGAATAGCAGGAGAGATTGGTTCTATAGGTTTTGTTGGCACCATTCTATCGCAAAATAATGGCAACCTAGTGCGGGAAAATCTTCTTCCTCGTCACTCTAGAGTGTATCACTTGTGATATACAGAATTACACCAGGCCACAATAAATAACTGGCACGTTTACTAACATCTATTAAGATGGGATGTTATGAAGTGTCATAATAACCTACGTCCTGAAGAAGCACGACGCTTCGAAGTAATTTTTCGATATTTATTTTATTGGTAACAATAAGCAGACATTTTGACTCTGCCTCATGTAAAAAATTCCTATTTCATTTTGATAATTGTTCACTGCATCACATTTGTGACATGAAGCCGGACGTTCGTCAAGGAGTAAAATCCCTGTTTCATTTTCTATAGATAGAGAGATAGATAGATAATGAAAAGAATAACATAGATAGATAGATAGATAGATAGATAGATAGATAGATAGATAGATAGATAATGAAAAGAATAACATAGATAGATAGATAGATAGATAGATAAAAGAATATATATATATATATATATATATAGATAGATAGATAGATAGATAGATAGATAGATAGATAGTAATGAAAAAAATAACATAGATAGATAGATAGATAGATAGATAGATAGATAGATAGATAGATAATGAAAAGAATAACATAGATAGATAGATAGATAGATAGATAGATAGATAGATAGATAGATATGAATAGACTGAGATAGGTATAAATAGACGGGGATAGAAATATAGATGAATAGATAGATAGAAAGAAACCGACTCAAACATATGTATATATATATATATATATATATATATATATATATATATATTAGAAATTTTTTTTTAGATATTCTTCAATTTCATGGGTAATACATATTTAGCCGCTGACCTTGCTGCTCGTCTGACCCAAATGATACAACAGTTAATCATCAAAATATTCCAGAAAAATTATTACACACAGATGCTCACGTGTCCCTATTGAGAATAGACATTTGTAACGATAATCAACAGTAAATTCCAGATTTTTCTCCAAAAGAAACAACCTATTTAAATTAAATTAATTTAAATTACAATTTTGATCTAGCAAAATTATTTTATATTTATTGTTATGCCTGCATTTATGTATCAATTCGTGACTTTCCTTTGGATGATTGTATTTGATAATAATCAATTTCTCCTCCAGGCATAAATTACACCTATCCCTGAAGTTGTTGGGAGTGTTAGCACATTTTATAATATATATATATATATATATATATATATATATATATATATAAACAGACATATATATACACGCACGCACGCACGCACGCACGCACGCATAAGAACCTTCTGACGTATTTACCACATCTATTTATACACGATACCTTGGCCATCAGAAAAGCAAACAGGAATCTATAATATAGATACTTATATGTTATTTATTTAGCTTTGAGCTATGCTATATTTATGGGTAACACTGAGGTAATATTTTTTCACGTATGCTATATTTATGAGTTTCAGGGTTAGGGCGAATGTAAAGATAAAATTGGATACTAATATCCTCATCGAGTGACGACAGGCCTTTTTATGCTTGGTAGACCCTACGAACCCTAAGAAAATAGAAAATGTTGTTAGGGAATCGCAGGTTGCTGTATAACACTCATCTTCTTAACAAAATTTCTAAGAAATATGCGTACTCGTCTTGTTAAAATTGGTGACCACGCTATGTTATACATCTCTTAATCTAGAACTAAAGTATATTTACAATATAAACCGCACTTTGACTCTACTGCTATTGGAAAACTGAAATACGTCTGAACACATTTTTTTTTTTTGGAAACTGCCATCCAGATTAGTCGTGATGCAAAACAAACTCTTCTTTTCAGTCCTTTACTTTTCTATGAATCCAGTGCTTGCGTTCACCACATTTTATATTATTTTCATTGTCTTTTTACTTTTACACACCAAGCAAGGTGATAAATGCTACTAGAAACCAAGGGGTTACTGAGATTTAAAGAAACGGAGGACAATAAAAGAACAGAGTTCAACGTTTGTTAATTTTTGTTGGTACGAATCTTTCCATTACCCAAATTTCTATAAGTGACACTTGATTCTTAAAGATCACGAACGTGATAGTCATCATCAATGAAGACAATTAATCAATGGTGTCATTCAAAGAACTGGCATTCAGCAGGTCTTAAAGATTTTATATACTAGCAAATGCATGTTCACTATTAGTGTAGCGGACCTAATTTCTCTATCAGCAAGATAAATAGATAGAGAGTGAGTGAGAGAGAGAGAGAGAGAGAGAGAGAAAGAAAGAAAAAAGAAAGAAAGAAAGAAAGAATGAAAGAAAGAAAGAAAGAAAGAAAGAAAGAAAGAAAGAAAGAGATTTTTTTCCATTTGCGCATATTTGTTAGCTGGCGAGGAAAAAGATTACGCCCAGATCCATGCAATTTTCCGCTTGTGACGACTAAAAATAAATAAATGAATAATAATAATAATAATAATAATAATAATAATAATAATTATTATTATTATTATTATTATTATAATTATAAATGATTATTGTTAAAAATCAAAAGGAAAAACTTGCTTATTAATTGATATGGTTTGTTCAGCGGATTGTAACATAGAAACCAAGGAATTCGAAAACTGTCAAAATATAAAGACCTGGAAATTGAAATAGAAAAATGTGGAAATTGAAAACAATCATCGTACCAGTGATAGTAGGGGCACGTAGAATGATAAAAAATGAAACAAAAACCCATTGAAAGAATCTTTGGAAACCCCAGCTTAAGAGATATACAAAATATCATTTTGTTGAGTACAGCCCACACACTAAGGAGAACTCTGTCTATGTAACGCTAAGGATGTTAGGGAGATATGAAAAAACATGAAATAGAGTCATAACAACACACCACGATCTGCCTTAGGTCTTCCTGCAAACTTGGTAAATAGTGCGACCATAGTAAAAATAGATTTATAATGAAAAATAACATAAACCAGAACAGACATAGGCTGAAATCACAGAAGAGAATGTTAAATGTGCACTGAAAAAAGCACACAATTGGAAATTTCCAGATATAGATAAAATTCCTAATAGGTATAGATGACATTCCTAAATTTTGGCTATATTATTTATATACAGCACATAAAGCACTAGACAAAGAACTCCAATAAATGGTTAACGATCCCACTAAAATTCCTCCATGGATGATCAAAGGAATTACATTTCTTCTACCCAAGAATAGTGACACAAACAACCCGAAAAACTACAGACCAATTACATGCCTTCCGACAACATACAAACTATTAACATCTATTTTAACAAAACGGACATATTTCTTCTTGGAAAGAAATGATATATTACCGCTTGAACAAAAAGGGTGCAAACGTGACTGTTACGGATGTAAACATCAATTGCTTATTAACAGAATGATCCTGGAAAACTGCTACAATGCAAAGAAAAATCTTAATAATGCCTGGATAGATTATCGTAAGGCATTTGATAGTGTACCACATTCCTGGATCTTAAAGACTTTAAATATATACAAGATATCACCCGTCATCATCAATTTCATCAAACAATGCATGTCGATATGGAAAACAACCCTTTACCTCAATCATATAAATGGAACCTGTAAGTCTGATGAAATAAACATCAAAAGAGCTATATTTCAAGGTGACTCTTTGTCTCCCTTTCTATTCTGCATATCATTAATAGCACTAACCAGTCAACTTAACAAGATAGCATGTTATTATAAAATAGCCCAAAAGAAAATAAGCCATCTATTTTACATGGATGACTTAAAGTTGTATGCTAACAACGATAATGAGCTGCAAACTGTAAAATGCTTCAGCAAAGAAATTGGAATGAAATTCCATTTGAATAAATGTGCTAAAGCTACATTTTTATGTGGATTACTAGAAGAAACATCCCCAATTAGCTTAGACCTTGCTGTAACAATAAAAGAATTGAAGCCAGAAGAAGCTTATAAATACCTAGGGGTAAATTAGAGTTAAAAAATTCATCATAAAAAAATGAAAGAAATAATGCATAAAGAGTACTATAGAAGGCTATGACTGATATTAAAAACTGAATTGAATTCTCAGAACAGAATTATGGCCATTAATAGCCTTGCAATCTCAGTTGTTCAATATAGTTTCAACATCTTAAACTGGACTCTAAACGACATCAGGCAAATGGATTCTAAAATAAGAAAGCTTCTTTCTAAGCATAAGATGCATCATCCAAAGGCTGATGTAGACTGTCTATACATACACCGAAAAGAAAGAGGAAGAAGTCTTATTCAGCTAGAATTGTCATACAAGACAACAACTATTGGCTTACTAACATACATAGAAACAACAAAGGACTAGATGATACAATTAGTAAAACAACATGAAAACAGAAAGAAAAAATATTCAATAATAAAAGAAGGCAGTCAATACAAACAAGATTTACATTTAGTAGATTCTGTAGAAAAGCAAAACAGAAGCCAAGAACCAACTATTGCGGCAAAAAATATGAAAATGAAAGCCAAAGATAAAGCTCTTGAACAGATGAAGCAACGCTGGCAAGACAAACCTCTGCATGGCCAATATCCAGAACGTGCCAATAAATCCAATGTTGATAAAGTTAATACTCATCGATAGTTATGTGCATCTGGATTAAAGTCTGAGACCAAAGTCTTTTCACTAGAAACTTTCAAGCAAATATTATACATAATAATGTGGATCCAAAATGCAGGTTCTTTGATAAACACCAAGAAACAGTAGACCATCTAATCTCAGGTTGTTCTGTACTTACCCCAAATGAATATAAAATTGTCATGATAGCGTGGGGCAATATTTACATTAGACAAACACTATGGAAAATCAGTAAACAAACGCTGGTATAAACATCACCCAGCACCGGTTACAATGTCACCATTCTATGGGATTAAACCATCTACACAGACAGAAAAATTGAAGCAAATAGGCTGGACATTATTGTTAAAAACCAGAAAGAAAAAACTTGTCTATTAATTGATATGGCTTGTCCAGCGGACTGTAACATAGCAACCAAGGAATTCGAAAAACTGTCAAAATATAAAGACCTGGAAATTGAAATAGAAAAAATGTGGAAATTGAAAACAAGAATCGTGCCAGTGATAGTAGGTGCACTTGGAATGATAAAAAACAACACATTGAAAGAATTCCTGGAAACCCCAGTTTAAAAGATATACAAAAATTGTCTTGTTAAGTACAGCCCACACACTAAGGAGAACTTTGTCTATGTAACGCTAGGGATGATAGGACAGATAGAAAAAATATGAAATGGAGCCATAACGACACACGACGACCTGCCTTAGGTCTTCCCGCAGACTTGGTAGGCAGTGCAACCATAGCAGAAATCGAAATATGATGAAAAATGACAAAATAATAATAATAATAATAATAATAATAATAATAATAATTAGTAGCATTCAAACATCATTCACTGGAGGAATTTATTTTATTTATTTATTATTTATTTTATTTATTATTATTTATTTTATTTATTATTATTTATTTTATTTTTATTATTTATTTTATTTATTATTATTTATTATTTATTTTATTTATTATTATTTATTTTATTTATTATTTATTTTATTTATTATTATTTATTTTATTTATTTATTATTTATTTTATTTATTTATTATTTATTTTATTTATTATTATTTATTTATTATTTATTTTATTTGTTATTATTTATTTTATTTATTATTATTTATTTTATTTGTTATTATTTATTTTATTTATTATTATTTATTTTATTTATTTATTATTTATTCTATTTGTTATTATTTACTTTATTTACTTATTTATTTTATTTATTATTATCTATTTTATTTGTAATTATTTATTTTAGTTATTTATTATTTATTTTATTTATTATTATTTATTTTATTTATTATTTATTTTATTTATTATTATTTATTTTATTTATTATTTATTTTATTTATTATTATTTATTTTATTTATTTATTATTTATTTTATTTATTATTATTTATTTTATTTATTTATTATTTATTTTATTTTTTATTATTTATTTATTTTTTATTTTTTATTTTATTTATTTATTATTTATTTTATTTATTATTATTTATTTTATTTATTATTATTCACTGGAGGAAGATTTAAGAGGGAATACACCAAAAGATAGTCATAAAATAAATGAAAAGCGGAAGTCAAAAATTGATTAATTTCTTATTAAATATATTGTGCATATGTAATGAATGGCAGGTGCAAAAATATAGGGCCTGTTCCTTCGGATTTTAAGAAAGTGCAATATATTTATTTTTAATCAGGTATCCATTGGCAATGATATAATTAGCTTTATTTCTCTTCTCACGCCTCCATGTTCCAGTATGGGCTTAACTCTCTCTCTCTCTCTATCTATCTCTCTTTCATCTCTTTCTTTCTCTCTTCTACCTCTCCCTCTCTCCTTCTCCCCACCTCTCTCTCTCTCTCTTTCATCTCTTTCTCTCTCTCCCCCTCTCCCTCTCTCCTTCTCCCCACCTCTCTCTCTATCTCTCTCTCTTTCATCTCTTTCTCTCTCCCCCCCCCCTCTCCCTCTCTCCTTCTCCCCACCTCTCTCTCTCTCTCTTACTCTCTCTGAAAAAAAAACGCTGGCGTAAGTGAAGAGTAAGTCTCATAATCTGTATCATATGACCTCTGCCCTCTTTCTTAAACTTTTCGGTTATTACTGGCCAAGGTTTAAATGCGGTAAAATTTCTTTAGGTGTTTCAGTGGCTAGCATCAATTATCTTTGTTTTCCGAAAACGTGTTTCGTAACATAAGAATCCTGCAGAGTTTGCTTGTTTCTTAGGAGCATCGCCTGAAGTCAGGGTCACAACTAACGTGAGCGTATGGTTTTAACGTCAATCCCTATCCACACGACGCAACATGGTATTACATTTACTGGGCATGAACTTACAAATTATCAATTTATTTCACAGTAAGCTGTTTAACTGCCCAAGTTTATTCATATCTATCAAACATCTGTTAATATCTATCTATCTATCTATCTATCTATCTATCTATCTGTTGCATATTTGGGCAGCAACCTCTCTTTTATACAGGTTTCATGAAAAATAACAGACAAGGTGTGATGGTTATTTTTTTATGTAATTTTTTGTGTTATCTTATGATTTTTTTTTTTTTTTGATGACATAAATTATATAAAAATTGTTTAAATGCTTTGTTTATCCTAGGGCTTTCGGCTATACTTTTAGCCATTTTCGAGGATAAATGTTATTTTACGTTTAACAGAATGTATGTGGCGTTATGTATGTTGTAGAGCAGTGTGTATGTGCTATGTAACGAACAGAGTAAATATGTTGTTCGCGTGTTCGTAATTAATATTATTGAGTATTGGGTTTTTCTTTTTTATCAATAAAGCCTCCGTTATTTTTTGTGCATTTTTGCATGTAGATTATTGTATGATATTTATGTTACGGATAGGGTTTGAGCTCCGTTGAGAGAAATACAACGTATTTACGAAATTAAGATTAAGAGCATTTCTTCAGGGGACATGTGAATTTATAAATAGAATTGGTTCGCAACAGTTTGGAACTTGCAAGTGAAATGTTATTTTTGACGATGAAGTTAGCCGTTTTAAATTTTGTATAATAGTTGATTAATGTAATTTTTGCGGGCTATTTTCGGATGATATTTTGAAGTGAAGATTCGTCCTGTTTATAACTGCTATGCATATAGTTTTTTTTTTTTCAGAAAATATTGTTATTGTACAGTATGAATAAAAAGGCCCCAAACATAATAAAAACGAACATCTTCAATCCAAATGTTTATATTATTATTAAGAGAAAAGATCAAAGTAAATTTTTAATTATTTAAAAAAAAAATTTAATCCCTTCTAATATGTTCGAAATTTTGGTAAAAAATCTTGTTTTGATTTGAGATAGTGGGTAACCAAAACGTTACGACTGTTTACAATGGAAAACATAATGATGACATCACCCACTTTTTTCCGGTGACAAACAGATTAATTTTTAAATTCTCGCAAAAATCAAATAATTTTCAGATTTTAATGAAACTTTCAGTGCTCATTAACAAATAAATTAAATTATTTTTGAAATTATTACTATTTTTAAAATCTTGGTAAAATTGTTTTACCTCTGTTATCCCCTCTCCACGTAAATCAATGAAATTTTAATAAATTTTAATTTGTTGCGGTCTATAATTTTATTAGTTAAACGCAGAACTCATTGGGAAATATAAATCATCTTTTTTTTTAATTTGGCCTCTGTATCCGAAAATCTGCTCCGAAAAGTAAAATAAAAAATGTAATAAAACTCTGATATTATTTAATTTGATAAGATTTTAATTTCTTAAGTAAATAATAAAAACTAAGGACATTACAGTCTGAAGAAAAAAAATTCGATTACTAATGAAATTTTAAAAGAATTGTTTTCAGTTTTTTTATCATAATAATTTATAAAATTTCAAAAATATTTTTAAAATAATTTAAAGATTTGTTGCGATCGAATTTTAAAGTTAATAATTGAAGATTATATTGCCTATGAAAAATTTAAAATTTGAATACGAATCATATTTTTAAGATAATTAATTTTTGTTTTTGTGTATTTGATGTTTTGTTTTTTTTTTGGTAAATTTCACGCTATAAATAATTTATACTTGTGTAAATCAGATTTATTTACTATAAAAGTTGCTAGATTTCCAAAAATTATGTGTCACAGGTGTATATTTTATATTTTTGCAAGATTTTTAAAACTGAAAATTAACTGTTGTTTACAAATGTGTCGATCGCTCAAAAATAGCGGCAAATTTCAAAAATTGAAAAAATTCTCAGACTTTTATATTCCAATCAATAATCTTTGCAGTATATAACCTCAAACTCTGTGGTTTCCGTAGCTTTTGCCGTTTCCATGGCTTTTACAGGGTGAATTTGATCACTCAAAACCCACCCAGTTTTTAATTCAAAGTTGTTCTCCTAGACTGATAGTCTAAAAATCTAAGAAATGTATATCTTTACTGAGGGTTTGAGATTTATAAGAGTCATTTATTTCATATGACTTTCGATGTCTTAGGCCGATAGACGAAAATATTTTTAAAATGCAGGATGTCTGCTCAAACACGTGTACCCACTAAGATAATGCGTATAGTGCAGTCTTTGAGATTTGAAAAAGAAATCACTCGACCGGCGGTCGAGAGCGAGGGAAAATTTACTCATCACAAAATCATTTTATTCGACCGACTCCATTTTCTTAATAGTCGCCTTACGTAAACATAGCGTGCATCGTTTACGGAAAACAAAAATGAAATATTAATTAAAATTTCGAAGGTGTTAGACAGGATTTTTAAAAAAATTAAAAATAATAACAACAAAATTTTAATTGTATCTTTCTTCTTAATAATAGCATAAACATTTTGATGATAAATCTTTGTTTTTATTGAGCCCTTTTAACATCATGAAATGCTGTTTTTTGTGGGAAGGTTGGCAATTGAGTGGAGGTATCTAAATTCGTAGTTTCTTTCTTCTGTTTTACTACAACCTCAATCTCATAGATGATAAACAAAAAATAACTAATCTGCTTTTCTAAACTATTTTCTATAAAAAAATTACTTACTTGTATAATTTGTTTTTCGGTGCGCGGTTGAAAGAAGTATGCGTTTTTTTTTCTTTCTTTTGTATGCGGGGAGGAAAAATAGATGTTGAGTCAAGGATAGTATTTTTCCAAATGAGTTTCTAAAAATCTGTTAGCGTCTTTAATCTGGGCGACAGAGACATTTTGGATCCACCCTGGAAGCGTTAATAAAATGAATGTTTACACTGACCGGTACGATAAAAGCGAGAAAGGAGTTTGTCTGTTTGAATTTCATTTGTCAGATTTTGCTTTGATGATTGCGGGATATCACTGTCTTTTGTTTAACCACACATTTTGACGTAAACCAGGCGCCATGCATAAGACCAAAGAGTTCAATAATGTCATTGTAGGTCATTCTAAGTAACTTGTGAATCTTCAATGGCATACTTTTGGGTTGTAAAAGGAATCAGATTTCCTTTCTCTATATTTGAAGGGACACATTTTTAATCAACCGCGGGTGTGTAAAGCAATAAACGCCCAATTAAATTTTTAATCGACTGAGTCGATCGGGCAAGTGAATTCTCAAAGGATATATATATATGTATATATATTCCAAGTGTTATTTTTTTATTGGATAACAGTGTTTAAAATAAACACCCTATTTTACGTCTACCGGCCTGTGCAGTCAAAAAAAATGTGCTCTTTAGCACGAGTAAGTGAATTTGACGAACCCACCTATAACTTGAACTCGCTACTCCGAGAAACAATTCCGGGCTATAATCTATTACACCACAGGTCACCTATTTTGGCACAGACTCGACGTTATTTAACTTGGTTTTTTGTTTTTTCTTATCTTTATATTGTCTTTACAGATATATTTGTATATGGAGTTTTTATATGTAACTATATGTGAGTGTGTTTATGTGCTTATTCATGTAATAATAAAAATTTTAGATATCAATAAAAATATATCTGAGTAGACAATAAGAATAAAATTAAAAGGAGAAACTACGGCGTCAGAAAAAATATTACTTTCTTTTATCTTTATATATATATATATATATATATATATATATATATATATAAACTTATTTATAAATAGAACTTTGTCTGTGTGTGTGTGTGTGTGTGTGTGTATCCGTTACCTATAGACTCCGAAACAGCTGAACCGATTTTCTTGAAAATTTACACAGTTGTACTATAAGCGTCTGCGAGTGTTCTTAGATAGGTTTTGTGTCGAGGTGCCCCTGATAAATATAGAAAATCGATAATCGAAAAAATCGGGTTATAGAAGGAGTGGTCTGATTGTAATCAAATTTGATATACTCATAGACAAAGATATAAGAAAAGATATTCAAAGGTTTCAAGGTTGCAGTTCTTACAATAGTGCAGAATATCGATAATATATATATATATATATATATATATATATATATATATATATATATATATATATAAAAGGCAAGGTCAAAATCAGTTTTTCAGCCCTTTTATTTTAGTTTTTGCTTCAGGTTTGGCTCTAAGTAGATATAATTGTAGTTCTTAGTCTCAGCCATGATACCACTTATTCAAAGGACTTATTTAGTCTTCAAAATTCAGTTAACGACGAAAAAAACTTATTTGATATCGATACTAGGAAATCAAAATTTGATTTACATCCATTCATTTTTCTTTCAATCTACGGTTTTGCTTTAACAAGAAACAACTATTGTTTTTTAGTCTTTCGTGCCAACGTCCAAAGAGTCTGAGCTCCAGGACCATGGATTAGTTTTAAAGCTTTCATTACACCCTAGCAACTCCGGGATTTTCTGCTAGTATATATATATATATATATATATATATATATATATATATATATATATCAAGGCGATCCTTAACTCGGGCTATACAGCGCGTGTAGTTCTTCAGTAACTGGGGGTCAACTGACAATACGCCAAAGTGTATTTCTAGATTTCGATAAGGAAATTTTGATTTTTAAAGAAATTTTTGCTTTTGACTTTTGAATTAGCTGAAATTCATTATTTATTATACTGAAGTAAGTTTTGTTTATGTATTTTATTTGAGCATGCAATATTTTATTTTTAAACAAGTTTCTTCGATGCCAATTTCACTAATGTCATGAAAAATTTTATCACATAAAATGAAATATAATATAAAGTAATATTTTTTCAACAACGACATTGTTGAGTAAAAAATTAATTTTTTTTTTGAATAATTGATTTTCTTTCTTTAACCGATATTATTTTCTTTTTAAAAAATATGATGAATTTTTCTGTCATTCGTAAATAAAGTCATTGATAACAAGGCTAAGTTTTATCGCTGTAAAGTTAATGAAAAACGATACTTATTAAAGGGTTTATCAGAAACAGTTAATGCCAAAAATGAAATGCATTAAATTTAATATTTTGCAACTACTAGAAATTACCAAAAAATGTAAAGGAGAAAACATTGTATTGTGGGGACCTACCTACAAATGGACGTCCACACCTTTATAATATGGCTACCAACTCAGAGTTGGAGTCACTGAGTGAGTGAATGAGTGAGCCAGAACGCCTGTGAGAGAAAGTACTCTCTAGTCCACGTTTACCTTCGTACTACGTTTCTGAGAATATATTATTCAACCTTATATCCGAGTCCGTGTTATCTTTCTATGGCTCTTCGGTTATAATACATTATTTTGTCAATATTGTCTTTTCTACATTTTTTCGATTACGATAAACACCGACATTTTTCCACAAGAAGTTAATTTATATTTTTATGCTATTATTCTTCTTAATAAAGAATATCTTAATTATAAAATTCATTTTTAGGGAATAATTTTTGTTTTCATATATTATGTGAATCATATTTATAACGTCCTTGTAAGAAAACAACAACAACAACAACAAATGTAACTTATTGCACTGATCAGTCAGTTAAATGCCATACGTGAAACACACTTGGGCGATCATGTCTCGAAATATTATCCCGCAGAAGGTTGCCATTACTTTCTGCGGTAGACTGGTTGCCAGGTAAAACTATAGAATTTAATCTGTCCTGCTATTTAACCCATAATTGGAGGGAAGATACCAAGGTATTTGTGCTTAAGTGAATGCAATGGATTCAGCTGGAATTCGAACTCGGCTCCCCGATTTCTCGTTCTGAGCCAATATCCACTGCACCACAACTGCACTGATAATTTACCAAAATTACTATATACAGAAATTGAATCCACATTTAACCTAATAATTTTCTATGATATTCTTCATAAGAAATATCGATTTGAAAAATAATTATTCAAACTCGGGTTTTAAAAAAATAATTTTACGATCATTCTTCTTTTAAATGTGCGTGGTGGTGCAGTAGATATCGGCTCAAAACGAGAGTCGGAGAGTCGAGTTCGAATACCAGTTGAATTCGTTGCATTCATTTACGCGCAAATACCCGTGGAAAATGTATTAATCCGTCTCTTCCCTCACCAGCTATAGGTTAAATAGCAGGACAGATTGGGATCTATAGCCTTGGTTAGCAAACAGTCTACTACAGAAAGCAATGGCAACCTACCGAGGGAAGATATATTTTCCAATCAGTCATGACTCTTTTGATAAATGATCGCCTAAGCGTGTATCACGTATGGTACTTAACTGACCGACTTCTTGTTAAAAATGCAAGTGTTGTGGAGTTATTTTCGCAATGGAGGCTAGTATTTGGGCTAAAGTCGGTCCTAATAGGTTCGACGTACAAAACATTAGGAACTTGATATAGTATATATTACGCAGTGGAATCTTGCCAGGTCGCTGACTACTTTCGTATTCGACTAACTGTCGACTACTATCGTCCAACATTGACTGACCCTCTTCTTCTTATTACTCTTACTTAAATTAAGTGGGAGAGTCTATTCATTATAGAACAGGTGTGTTTCACCATAACAGCAAGAAAAATATTTAACGAGTTGTATATTTTTTAAAAATTACCGTAAAACTATTAAACTAGTTAATTTTGTTTAGAGAATCGTATTTTATGGGGTGGTGGTGACGATCGATCCGTATCGTTTTCAAATAAAATACTGAGAAATATTCAGTTTACTATGTAACTTCAACATAAAACGGATGAACAAATTTGTTAATACTGCATTTGATATTACATGTGCATCAAATGAATTTATAAATATATAATAATTGCCAATATTGTAGTTTAATCAATGAAAGAATGAAGGAAATTTAGGGTGATTCGGATAAGTTCATCTTTGCTTCCTTGCCTTGTAAAATTTTTCAAAGTAGTAATAACAAGTATTTTGGTACTCTAATTTGCCTAGTCGTGAGTCAGGAGGACTACTTCATTTGGTACTTTAAATTGTGTAGTCGTGAGATAGGTTGACTACGTCTTTTGGTACCTTATTTTGTCTAGTCGTGAGACTGGACGACTAATCTTTTGGTAATTTGTTTTGCGTAGTCGTGTAATGGACGACTAAGTCTTTTGGTACTTTATTTTGTGTAGTCCTTAGACTGGACGACTAAATTATTTGGTACTTTATTTTATGTAGTCATAAAACTGTATGACTAATTCTTTTGGTACTTTTTCGTGCAGTCACGAGACTAGCCGACTAAGTCTTTGGGTACATTTGGTTTAGTCGTGAGACATGACGACTAGGTCTTTTAGTACATTTTGGTGAGACTGTACGATTAAGTTTTTGGTACTTTATTTTGTGTAGTCGTGAGACTGGACGACTAAGCCTTTTTAGTGCTTTATTTTGCGTAATCGGGAGAGTGAATGACTATGCTTTTTGGTACTTTATTTTATGTAGTTGTGGGACTAGACGACTAGTCTTACGGTAGTTTATTTTGTGTAATCTTGAGACTGGAAGACTAAGTCTTTTAGTACTCATTTTTGTAGTTTTGAGACAGGTTGACTACATCTTTTGGTACTTGAATTTGGGTAGTCATGATACTGGATCACTTAGGTTTTTGGTACTTTATTTTGTGTAGTCGTTGGACTAGACGACTAGTCTTTTGGTACTTTATTTCGTGTAGTCTTGAGACTGGACGACTAAGACTTTTGTTACTTTATTTTGTGTAGTCGTAAGACTGGACTACTAGTCTTTTGGTACTTTATTTTGTGTAGTTGTGAGACTGGACGACTAAGCGTTTTGAAACTATTTTGCGTAGTCGTGAAACAGGACGACTACGTCTAGTTACTTTATTTTGTGTAGTCTTGAGACTGGACAACTAAGTCCTTAGGTACTTCTTTATTTGTGTAGTCGTGAGACAGGAGGACTACGACTTTTCGTACTTTATTTTTGGTAGTCGTGAGTTTGGACGACTTCCACTTTTGGTTTTCTTTTGTGTAGTATTAAAACTTGATGACTAAGTCTTTTGGTACTTTATTATGTGCAGTCCTTAGACTAGACAACTAAGTTTTTTGGTACTTTATTTTGTGTAGTCATGAGATTTGACGGCTAAGCCTTTTATTACTTTATTTTGTATAGTCCTTAGGCTGGACGACTAAGTTTTTTGGTACTTTATTTTGTGTAGTCATGAAACTGGACTACTAAGTTTTTTGGTACTTTTTTCGTGTAGTCATGAGACTTGAAGATTAAGTCTGTTTGTACTTTATTTTGTGTAGGAATGAGACTTTTACGACTAAATCTTTGTGTACGTTTTGTGTAGTCGTGAGATTGGACGACTAAGATTTTTGGTACTTTATTTTGTGTAGTCATGAGACAGGACGACTATGTCTTTGGTACTTTATTTTGTGTAGTCATGAGACTGGATAACGCATTATCATAACCAACTGCATTGATTGAATTATATTTCTCAGAAAAATTGTAATGTAAAATAAACAAGAAATTTCCTATAAAGGGCAAAATGGTGTAGTTGAATATATTTTTCACTTTGTCTTATTATTTGCACATACACGCACAGACGCTCACACATATCTTAAATTAAGAATAACTCATGTCTTTTAACTCCGACCAGACCTTGCTTGTTTTCAAAAAGAATAATTACGTTCTATTTAAGGAAAATTGGTCAGTCGTAACGAAAAGGTCTGACAAGAGAACATATTTGGCTAAATGTCAGAAAACAAGACATAGAAATATTTATCTGATGCGACTATGATTTAGCTCTCATTCTTCCATCAGTTTACGTAAATGTCTATTAAATTTATAAACCTATCATTTCTTAAGTGTATCCACTTCGTTATTCTTTATTTAAGTATCTTTAATTTTGCCCCTTCCCATTGTTTATCTATCAATATGTCTTTTATTTAGCACAACAATATTTCCTCGATTATCTGGACACCTTGGGACAGGGTTTGAAAAAATATGTTCGGATAATTCAAAATTATGAATACCTGAATTATCGGAGGAGAATCAAGAAAAAGTATTTTTTGAAAAAAGAATTTTGTTCCACAGACAGATGCTGAGGATGCTATGGGAGGAAGATGCGAGCAATGACGAAGTTGTGAAGAGGATGGTGACAAAAAGTGAACTGATACTTAACATCAGGAAAAGACAGCTGAAGTTTTTTGGACTTTGATTTAACTCTAAAATATTACTACGTGGGTAATCACTAAAACAAAGGTTGGGTACGATAATTATCACAAATAGAAAAGTGAAGCACACTACCTTCCATAATTATTAAGCCACCCCAGTTTTTTTTTAAATAAATGATGTATTTCATACTATTTTATTTATTGCAAAGTGGATAATTCTAATTTGATATTTCGATAAACAAGTAACATTTTAAAAAGTTTTGGTCAGATTTCATTCAGTTTTTTTAAAATAAAAAGTGTTACTTTTTAATCATTTAACACCATACAAGGCAATAAATCTACTAGGCTGCAAGGAGTCACCGAAAGCAAGAGAATATGGAAAAGGAACTTTATTAAGAAGCTAGAACAACAAAATAACAATAATTATGAGAAGGCAGAAGATAACTGTTGTGGGATCTCCCCTTTGTATATGATAAGGGACTCGACTGAGTATACATATAATCCCGCATAGTGAGCAATACCGGAACTGATACGGAAGTTACCGAGAGATACCGAAGTTACACTACCACATCAGACGTCAGACTAGCTCTAAGCTCCACTCAGCTAGAATAATATACACAGATATACTATTTCCAATGATTTCCCTTCAAGACTAGTATATATTTATTTCTTACTAATAGTATTTATGGATTTACTAACCTGCGTTCAAATTTGTATATTACGTTCAATATAACCTACTTTTTTTTATTTCCATATCTGTTTTGTTGTTCTATATTTTGTCCGGTTCCTCACCCGGAATCTACACCAATAACGATAAACATAGAATTAAATTTTTTAAAGATCAAAGTTTACTGGAAATCAAGAAACCTGAAGAAAGTTCTACAAAAGAGCAATAGAAGAAACTTTTTGCATAGAACTTGCATTTACATCTAGCCAATCCGAATGTGAAACAATGTGACCTTGCTGCCAACCTAGTCAGTTAAGGGCCATACGTGATACACGCTTGGGCGATCATGTCTCGAAAAAGACATGACTGACTGGGCAGAAGATTATCCCGCAGTAGGTTGCCATTACTTTCTGCGGTAGACTGGTTGCCGGCCAAGGCTACAGAACCCAATCTGTCCTATTATTTAACCCATAACTGGAAGGAAGAGACGGATCAATACCTTTTCTAAGGGTATTTGCGCGTAAGTGAATATAATGGATTCAACTGGAATTCTAACTCGGCTCCCCGGCTTCTCGTTCCGAGCCGATATCCACTGTACCACAACGCCAACCTAGTACTCTACTTAAATTCATAAAGTCTAGGTACTGTACAGGCAAGTTAATGAGAAAAATTACCAAGAAATTACACCAGGCACAGGGAAGCTACATTAAGGCGTTGAGAAAGTGACTGAAGCCTAGATTCAAGGTCAGGACCGATGACATTACAATTTCTTCTTTAGATTTTATCAAGACTCTCTAAATCTATTGCAAGACACCAGATAATCTGCGGCAGCAATATTTAAAGCAAGAACGCATGGTAGACTTACACTACCACCCCAGTTTTTAAAAAAATTATGTATTTCATACTATTTTTATTATTTATTGCCAAGTGGATAATTCTAAATGAAAACAGAATGGTTCTTTTGTTATTATTAGTTTGCGAAATTTTACAAGGCAGCCAGGAAGACTTTGCTTTGGCCAGCCAATAATAAGAAGAGACTAGGATGGGGAAGTGAGCACAAAAACTGAACACCAGAACAGTTCATTTGATGCACATGTTATTGTGCAGTATTAACAAAAGAACCATTCTATTCTCATTGAGAATTATCCACTTGGCAATAAATATTAAAAATAGTATGAAATACATCATTTAAAAAAAACTGATGTGGCCTAATAATTATGACCGGTAGTGTATAAATGTGTATAATTTCTGGCAAAAACAACTGCAAAGCACAAAACAGTGAACTAACATTTCTCGACCTACCAATTGATTCAAAACAATTTTTCTACTTCATGTCTCACTTAGCAACATTTTAAGACTTAAAGACAAAAGTCCTATAAGCTCACATTATTCATTTTTAAATAGTATTTCTAAAACTCTAATATAGAGAATAATGAATAAACAGAAATTAAGAGGACAAAAGATAACGACTGACATTGGATTTAAATTTTTTGAGATCAAAGTGGCCTAGGAAGTAAGAAGCCGGAAGAGAGTTCCACAAGCAAGAAGTGCCGTAGAAGAAAGTTTTAGCATAGAACTTACGTTTACATCTAACCTGGAAGTTAGCATTAGCCATGCTACTGGAAAGCAAAAAGTCGTCTCTCAGATAATTAAAAAGAGCGGTTTCGTTTTTGAGGTATTAAAATTAACAAACTATTCTTTGTCACAGTTAACAACAGACCTTATCGAACCGATCAGGCTTACTATTAAGACAGGAGCAAATAGTTGTGTCCTATTAAGACAGGAGCAAATAGTTGTGTCCTATTAAGACAGGAGCAAATAGTTGTGTCCTATTAAGACAGGAGCAAATAGTTGTGTCCTAAGCATCAATATAATAAAAAAGATTTTACTTTTCTGTCACATTGAAGGAAACGTAATCATAATTTATTTTGAAGTATAACGTGTCTGTTGTCATAAATTTGACGAAATTAGATAATTATTTTCCGATTTTCACCTCTAACAGGAAGTCGTAAAATGGACTGAAAAGAAGCAGGAACAAAATTTAAGTTACTTTTATAACGTTAGATTTTTCAACAGATTCTTAACACGGGAGAAAATCTCTGCATTAATGTGTGCGTTTGGTTAAGGAGTCAGTGCAATGGTCTTCTCGCGTAGTAAAATCTTAAGACTTAATAACAACAATTCCATAAGCTCACATTATTCCTTTTTAAATAGTATTTCTAAAACTCTAATAAAAATAAAGAACTAAAAAAAAAACAGGAATTAAACGGACAGAAGATAACGATTGTCATTGACTTTAAGTTTTTGACGATCAAAGTCGATTGGGAATGAAGAAGCCGGAAAAGATTTCCACAAGCGAAAGTGCCGTAGAAGAAACGTTTAGCATAGAACTTACGTTTACATCTAGCCTGGACGTTCGTATCAGCCATGTTGTTAGAAGGCCAAAATGGTTCTCTTAGGTGATTAAAAATAGCAGTTTCGTTTGTGAGGTGCTAAAATTAACAAACTATTCTTTGTCACAGTAAACAACAGACCTTATCAAACCGATCAGGCTTACAATTATTTACAGGAGTAAATAATTGTGTCATCAGCATCACTATCATCAAAAAAAGATTTTACTTGTCTGTTGCATTGAAGAAAACGTAATTATGATTTATTGTGAAGTATAACGTGTCCGTTGTCATAAATTTGATGAAATTAGATAATTATTTTCCGATTTTCACCTCTAAAAAGGAAGTCGTAAAATGGACTGAAAAGAAGCAGCAGAAAAACAAAAATTGTTTTTATAACGTTAGATTTTTCAACAGGCTCTTAACACAGGAGAAAATCTCTGCGTTAGTGTGCGTGTGTACTTCGTTAAGGAGTCAGTGCAACGGTCTTCTCTTGCAGTAAAATCTTTAGACTTAATAACAATAATTCCATAAGCTCACAATATTCATTTTTAAATAGTATTTCTAAAACTCTATTAATGACAAAGAACAATAAAGGAACAGAAAGTGAGAATTCAGAAGAAAACGATTGTCATTGCATATAAATTTTCGAAGACCAACGTTGACTTTGAAGCAAGAAGCCGGAAGAGAGTTCCACAAGCGATAAGTGCGAAGGAAGAAACTCATTGCATGTACATTTAGCAATTTCACCTGTGAAAAGATGAGACCTTATTGCCAATCTAGTACTTCAGTTAAATTCATAAAGTATAGGTACCATAGATGAAAAGTTCATCAGAACAAATGCTATGAAAGTATTTATAGAAAATGCACAACAAAAGCTACGTTACGTCAG
The DNA here is from genome assembly GCA_037127315.1 of Ascarosepion bandense. Taxonomy (NCBI): domain Eukaryota; kingdom Metazoa; phylum Mollusca; class Cephalopoda; order Sepiida; family Sepiidae; genus Ascarosepion; species Ascarosepion bandense. Next base: position 3,623,303 of record JBBBDQ010000941.1, read on the forward strand.
TGAGAAAGTAACAGAAGCCGAGATATGAGGTAAAAACCACAAACCTTGCAGATTCTTTTTTGTATTTTATCAAAGATATCTAAATACATAGCATAAGCAATAGACCAGATGTGTCAGTAATATTTAAAGCATAGACGAATAGTATACTTATAAATATGTAAGATAGATGCTGGCGAGAAAAATATCACAGTGAACCAACTTTTCTACCAGTAGACATGACAAGTGATTCAATATAATCTTTCCACTTCTTCTCAGACTAAAATATTAGCCAGTGAAGGCGCAATGACTCGCTCTTCTGGAGACTAGCATCAGCCATGCTGATGGAAGTCTAAAAGAGTTCTTTCAGACGATTACACGGAGCATTTTTGTTTCGGAGGTTTTAAAATTAACAATTCATTCTTTGCCTCAGTTAGCAACAGATTATAGGTCATATTTGAGATCTGCTGTCAATTTAACCTTATCGAACCGATCAGACTTGCTATTAAGAAAAGTAAGTGGAATATATATATATATATATATATATATATATATATATATATATATATTGGAATATATATATATATTAAAAAAGGATTAATTCAAAGATGTTGAATGGCCATTTCGATATGAAGATCCCCACGGGGGATAACACATCACCTCAGCAACAGAAAAATCCTTTCAGAAACTGGAAAGGATGTTTCTGTTGCTGAGGTGATGTGTTATCCCCCGTGGGGATCTTCATATCGAAATGGCCATTCAACATCTTTGAATTAATCCTTTTTTAATATATATATTTGCTCTGTAATTTTTTATTACATGGAGCTCTCTTCCTGTATCATTTTTTAATATTAAGATAATTTTTTTAATATTAATTAGGATCGGGTTTTTGGAATTTACCTTCCTGCTTTTTTCCCTTGGATTGAAGTATCTGAATTAAAAAAAAAAATATATATATATATATATATTTTCTAAACATATACTGTTAAATATAAGAGACAATGAATGTCTATTATGTTTAATCATGAGCCGTTCTAAACATCGTATTTTATCTTTAATTTCAGGTGAAAACGAAGACAAAAACTCTTTAACATTTGAAAATTTTTTTATTAAGTCAATTGATTAAATTTAAGCCAAAATACGATGTTTAGAATGGCTCATGTTTAAACATAACAGACATTCATTGTCTCTCATATTTAACAGTATATGTTTAGAAAATTATTTGCTGCTTCGATACACTATATATATATATATATATATATATATATATATATATATTATGGTGTTGAAGACAATAATTTTTTACTATAATAGGCCATGATGAATTTTAAAATAAAAACACCAGTCGACCGGTTTCGACCCTCTCGTCAGGAGTGTAAACGGGGAAAAACATTATGAAAAGAAAATCTGTCATGGATGACATGAATAAACGAAAAGAGAAAAATGAAAGTTATTAAATCAAAAGATGCTAGAAACCTATCAGAGCCAGCACAAGAAAACAGTTCCTTGGTTTACAAAGAGAGGGTCACCTGGACCTGATAAACAGCGTCTCCAACACTTTGAAATGAAACAACGAGTGTGCTCTGGCCAAAACAGAAAACCAGTTTACACTAAATTCCGCAGCACAACTCGGAGATATTTATCAAATGATCCGCAATGGAAGACCCGTATGTATTTCGAATGGTATCACCAGACGGAAATTTTTTATTGAATATTTTAGCAGGCACATGCTGTTTAATCCTACCATCCAGACGCTGCGTCGTTCTACCTTTGTAGTCGAGTTCACAACTAAATTTAAAATAATAACAGAATTAATATGGTGTGTAGTGGGGGGTAGAAAGTCTTTAAGCATAGATGGAAGGACTGGCTTAGTTTGAAAAACAACACGCACGTTAGCTGCATAATAACACTCACATAAACTGGATGAAATCTACTTGGCAAAAGACTCAATAACCCTACCCAACCACGGTACTCGAAGATAGACCGGATATTTACTAACTGTTGCAGGTAAAATTTTATTATATATATTAATAATAATAATATAAGTAATGGTTACTAATAGAAGCACATTCTACAGTAAGATATTGACTTTTCAAAAGCGCTCAATACAAAAGTATATGGTAATTATTATTATTTTTTATTTGTCGTATTACTTAATAGCTATAAATTTCGGTGTAAAAACACCATCAGCAGACAGTAAAATGTGGTTAATTATTTGGTAATATATCTAGACTAGCAGTACAGCCCGGCGTTGCTTGGGTGGAATGACAGCTTTAAAACTAATCCATGGTCCTGGAACTCTGACTCTTTGGACGTTGGCACGAAAGACTAAAAAGCAATAGTTGTTTCCAGTTAAAGCAAAACCGTAGACTGAAAGAAACATTAATGGATGTAAGTCAAATTTTGATTTCCTGGTATCGATATCAAATAAGTTTTTTCGTCGTAAACTGAATTTTGAAGGCTAAATAGTCCTCTGAGTAAATGGTATCATGGCTGAGACTAAGAGCTACAATTATACCTATTTAGAGCCAAACCCGAAGCAAAAACGAAAATAAGTGGGCTGAAAAAATACAGATATACAGGTAGATAAGCAGACACACACACAAACATCTTGCCTTTTATATATATATATATATATATATATATGTGTGTGTGTGTGCGTGTGTGTGTGTGTGTGTGTGTGTGTATTATCGATTTTCTGCACTATTGTAAAAACTGCAACCTTGAAACTGCTGAATATCGTTTCTTATGTCTTTGTCTATGGGTGTATAAAATTTGATTAAAATCGGACCACACTTTCTATAACCCGATGTTTTCGATTATCGATTTTCAATATTTATCGGGGGTACCTCGACACAAAGTCTAGCTAAGAACACCCGCAAACGCTTATAGTACAACTGTGTAAATTTTCAAGAAAATCGGTTCAGCCGTTTCGGAGTCTATAGCTAACGGACACACACACACAGACACACACAGAGACTAAGTTCCATTTATAAATAAGTTTAGGTTAGGAGATTTACAAAATATAAAATAATAAAATAAAAATAATTAAAAACATCAGAATAAAGAGGTCATCCAATGAGATGAGATGAGGTGGGAAGTTACAACCTTTCAAGGAATGGTGTGTGTACGTCTCATAGACAGTAGAATGTTTTGCCGCAGAAAGCCAGACATGTCAAAAGTTTTCAACTGGTAAAAAGAGAAAAAGATAAAGAAGAAAAAAAAGGACAAAAAGAGGAAAGAAGAACGAGAAAACAAGAGAGAAGAGAAAGAAAAGGGAAAGATTTCACAGAATAATCGAAACGTCGGAAAAAGATAAAATAAAATAAAGTAAGTATAAAAAATAAAATCAAAATCATAATAAATGATAAGAATAATGTAAAAACATCAAAATCAAAATTATAATGAAAATATAAATAAAAAAAAATCTTCAGGGGATTTGTTCTTTAGTACAAAAAAAGAATAACAGAAATTACAAATTTTCTAGTTAAACAAGCTAAATTTTTTAAGGTATAAAAAGAGCAAATAGTGACAATTTTTTCATAAAATTGAGATAATTTTAGATATTTTTAAGAATATTGAAGGTTCTCTGGGAGCAAAAATAGTGATTTCATTAAGTTGATTCAATAAGTCAGTTTTGGGGAATTTCATTGTATGGATTTTTTCTTGTAAGCAAAGGAAACATATTTCAGATATAATATTGTACATTTAACCGTAGTAGTTTTATTTGCATCTTTCAATTGCCAGTAGCATTTAGAGAGAGAATTTCTGTATACTTTATTATTGAAAGATAAGTTATGCTGGTAAAATCGTGATTTAAATCTATTCTTAGTACATCCGATATAATGTTTGGTAAGATTAAGATTTTCAGTAGAGGAGATGGCAGTTTGGCATACAATGGAGTCTGTAAGGAATTTATTTTGCATACGTTAGGGCAGTGAAAATTTGTTTTATTATCATTATTTATGTTAACTTGGTTATAATTAATATCATAATGTTGTTTTAATATTTCATTATTGTGTTTTTTATCATCATATCAAAATTATCTGTGCAGCTATGACTAAGTGCGTATCTTAATTAAAAATTTTGCTATCAGGATTATTATTGGGGAAGTGTTTTGAACTAGATTAAAGAATTATTGCCTAACTTGGTACTAGCCATTTGTTTAAATGGTGGTGTATTCCAAATTATTATCCTATTACGATTTTGTTTGGTATTATGATTGATTTGTTTATGACATTTAATATCCTTGCAATTATAGCCGTTGTTTTTGTTAGGGCTGTATTTGTATGCTGATACAAAATGTCTTCAGTGGAGGAATTATTCTTTATTCTGTGTTCAACTGAATGTGGTATATGTTTAATAATAGATAGTGGGTGATTTGCTTTAAGTTGTATGTAGATAGGGTTAGCATAATGTTAGCATTAGGTGGGTAAGTACTATTAACTGAGTCAAGTGTAACATCTAGAAAGCCAATTTTTAACAGTGATATTTCATTTAAACAGATATATTTACCAAAATTGTTCTTGAATCAATGGGTTTTTAGTCAGAGAAGTTAGGTGGCCAGATATAATGGCTTATGTGGTCGCAAAAACTGTTTGACAGCCATGACTTTGTTCTCTTGCTTGTGTAACAGGGAATTTTGGACAATTTGCTTTTATTACGACATATCTGACTTTTGTGCTGCAGTGAATTTTAAACAGTTTGCTTTCATTACGCCATATCTGTCCTCTTGCAAGGCAGTAAGTACTATTAACTGAGTCAAGTGTAACATCTAGAAAGCCAATTTTTAACAGTGATATTTCATTTAAACAGATATATTTACCAAAATTACACAGAATATATTGAAATACTAAATAGTAAACTTATTCAATAAAATCGTCATTGGCATCAACCACGGCCTCCAAACGACTTTGGGATTTCATGCATCTCTTCTGGAGAGTCTCCTTGTTCAAGTTGTTGAATGTTATTCTAATAACACTTGCCTTCAGTTCATCTTTGGTTTTTAAAAGGAGTTTTGCCGGTTTCCCGTTCAACAGCGTTCTAAACATAATAATCAATGAGGTTTTAGTCTGAGGAGTTAGGGGGCTAGATTTAATGGGTTATGTGGTCGCAAAAACAGTTTGACAGCCATGACTTTGTTCTCCTACTTGTGTGGTATGGTACAGAGTTTTGTTACCAGGGAGTAGGGTTTCGAGCAACCGCCCTCTTGACTCAGGGCAGCACTACCTACCAAAGGCACTCAATGTTGAGTCTGTAGCAGTCACTAACAAATTCAGGAACTGTTTTTGATCAGTATGCTTTCCGAGATACCGTAACTTCGTAATCACCATTATACTCATCCAACTCTTTCCAAATCCTCTACACTGTCTTCAGATTGGCACCTAAACACTCTGAAATATTTATATTGAATTTTCCGGTGCGAATGCCAAACCGTACAGCATGCTGTTTCCAAATTTCTGGCGATGTGATTTGCTTCATGTTATTTTTTTTTCTCACAGAAGTTTCACAACCTAACCAACTACAATGTATAATCAACAACTTCACAAACAATTTATACGCATGCGCAAAATTAAGAATAAAAAATAGTGACAATTTCTTCATCGCACCCTATATAATGTTCATCCAATGATTTTTACAAAAAGAAAATAACTTGATTAATAGGGTCAAGCTTCTTGCGATTAAACTTTTGCTCTATAAGAAAAGACGTGAGTGACAGGTGTCACCGGACCGCTACAGCGCGACTGTCCACAACAAAGAAATAATAATAATAGCTACTCAGAACGTAAGGACATCACACCAAGTTTTCCAGCTTAAAATATCAAGCAGGTAATGAATAAGCTCAATATTAACATTCAAGACGCATGTGAAACTAACTGAGTTAGTAATGGGTTGTGTCAGCAACGCACGTTGGTGGCGAAGAGAAAAATGAAACTTAGGTTAATAATAGATGATAACATGAAAAATGTGAACTGGAAAACTAACCTTTAACTATTCTACAGAATTATTTTAATTAAGCCGAAAAGGAAGCATATTAACCTATTGTTATTTTTATATATGTATCGACAGCACAAATCACGGAAGAAATACTTATAACTTTTACTGCTCAATGAAGAACATTATGAGTCAATATCCCATATATTTGAATAAATTAATACTTTTCTTTTTTACTAATTAAAATATGCTCGTTTACATTCTATAACATACAGCAATAATTTTATCATTGATTTTAAACTGTCTCCATACGACACTGGTCCTGTGAGTACTAGAAGAAGTAGTTGTTCTTCCAAAACGGTCACCCATCTAGATTTTGACCAAAGTCTACGTTGCTTAACTTTGCTGATAATACTAGAACTGGTGTTTTAGTATGATATAGCCGTAAGTGTAAAATCTATTAGATAATAACAATTAATAGAAACACTGATTTGCATCACAATATTTAACATATTCATATGTATGTATATGTGTGTGCTTATGCGCGTGCGTGTGTGTGTGCGCGCGTAGCAGGAAAACAGCCACCGATGGGCAGTGCTGATTTTCTTGTCTATATGTGTCATATTCACGTTCTTAATATTCATATTTTAAATACGATTTTATATTGTTCAGCAATCTAAACTTATTTTATAAATGGAACTTTCTGTGTGTGTGTGTGTGTGTGTGTCCGTTACCTATAGACTTCGAAACAGCTGAACCGATTTTCTTGAAAATTTATACAGTTGTACTATAAGCGTCTGCGAGTGTTGTTAGTTAGGTTTTGTGTCGCGGTACCCCTGATAAATATCGAAAATCGATAATCGAAAAAATCGGGTTATAAAAGGAGTGGTCCGATTTTAATCAAATTTAATACACCCATAGACAAAAACATAAGAAACGATATTCAGAAGTTTCAAAGTTGCAGTTCTTACAATAGTGCAAACATCGATAATATATATATATATATATATATATATATATATATATATATATATATATAAAAGGCAAGATGTTTGTGTGTGTGTGTATTTATCTGCCTGTATGTCTGTATTTTTTCAGCCCTTTTATTTTAGTTTTTGCTTAGGGTTTGGCTCTAAGTAGGTATAATTGTAGTTCTTAGTCTCAGCCATGATACCATTTATTTAGAGGACTTATTTAGCCTTCAAAATTCAGTTTACGACGAAAAAAACTTATTTGATATCGATACCAGGAAATCAAATTTGACTTACATCCATTCATTTTTCTTTCAGTCTTCGGTTTCGCTTTAACTGGAAACAACTATTGCTTTTTAGTCTTTCGTGCCAATGTCCAAAGAGTCTGAGCTCCAAGACCATGGATTAGTTTTAAAGCTTTCATTACACCCAAGCAATGCCGGGCTATATTGCTAGTATGCCCCTAATGAGCCCTTTTATAAAGTTTGATGAAAATTACTGCGAAGCTGTGTAATTTAGTCATCATTGTTTTAATAAGGTGTAAGTTTTCTATGACAAACGAGCGCTTATAGGTTCAATTTCGAGAACCACGTAGCCAGACCACTCACACGCATGACTTAACCATAGCAATGAAATCTTACAAAGAAACACTTACACTTTTAAGAAGGTCACACTGGGCTCTCTAGCTATGTCTGGCAGCTATTCAATACGAAAGCAAGCTTTGAATTTGTATGAGTAGGTTTTTTTAGCAGATAAGTAAGAAAAATACACACAAAAAGAAAAATAACAACAATAAATACAAATCGTTAATAGCACAACACTCTCTAAACATATATGAGATGAAACGCGCCAAAAATAAAATTGAAAGTAAGGAAAACAACACTTGTCAAAGCAATAACTGTAAATTTTGCAGGAAAATAGAACGGACTCCAAAATAGAGATATATTTTCTCACCGGAACAATACTTGCAGTGCGGATTTACTATTGGCGGTTATAATCTTAGCAACACAGTTTTAATGGCTGACCAATAAAGAAAACCACAACAACTCTTAAAGAATGTACAAAAGGAAGGCGAGAAGAAATGACTATCACTTGTAAGAAGAAGGAATGCATGCTTCTGGCAAGAAAACCAGCTAATGGTGTAAGCTTCGAATTGGAATCATTATCACCAAACAGGAGTACCAATTTTACAATTATAGATTTTTAAATTATAACAAACGACTGAGTACGCAAGATAAAAATTTGAAGACGCGTCGGAATAATAAAAGATGATTTTAATAAACTAAGCAAAAGACAATTCCGTTAGAAAAAAAGATAATGCGGAATTTTCTCTTGTAATGTTGCGAATGTTGAACAATTTGCATTAATTACGCCGTATCTGTCCTCTTGAACGGCAGTGAATTTTGTACAATTCGCTTTCATCACGACCTATATGTCATCTTCTGCTGCAGTGAATTTTAAATAATTTGCTTTTATTACGCCATATCTGTCCCCTTTTACGGCAGTGAATGTTGAAAAATTCGTTTTTACTACACCATATCTGTCCTCTTGTTCGGCAGTGAATGTTGGACTATTTGCATTTATTACGACATATCTGTCCCCTTGTGCTGCAGTGAATTTTTAACAATATGCATTTATGACACCATATCTGTCCTGCTTTACGGGAGTGAATGTTGGATAATTTGTTTTCATTACGCCATATCTGTCCTCTTGTACGACAGCGAATGTTTCATAATTTACTTTCATTACGCCGTAACTATCCACTTGTAGGCAGTGAATTTTGGAAAATTTGATTTCATTACGCTATATCTGTCCTCTTTTACGGCAGTGAATGTTGAAAAATTCGTTTTTACTACACCATATCTGTCCGCTTGTGCGGCAGGGAATGTTGGACTATTTGCATCTATTACGTCATATCTGTCCTTTTGTGCTGCAAAATTTGCATTTGTTACGTCATATCTGTCCCCTTGTGCTGCAGTGAATTTTGAACAATATGCATTTATGACACCATATCTGTCCTGCTTTACGGGAGTGAATGTTGGATAATTTGTTTTCATTACGCCATATCTGTCCCCTTGTGCAGCAGTGAATGTTTAACAATTTACTTTTATTTCGCCATATCTGTCCTCTTGTGCGTCAGTGAATTTTGGAAAATAAACTTTCATTACGTCTTAGCTGTTTTATTGTACGGCAGTGAATGTTGGCTAATTCGCATTCATTACACCAAATCTCCCCTCTTGTGAAGCTGGGAATTTTTAATAGTTTGCTTTTATTACGCCATATCCGTCATTTTGTAAGTCAGTGGATGTTGGACAAATTTCTTTTAGAATGCCATATCTCTTCTATTGTACTGCAGTGAATGTTAGACACTCTGCTTTCATTACGCGATAGCTGACGTCTTCAACGGCAGTGAATGTTGGACAATATTCTCTTATTACGTCATATCTGTATTCTCTTACGACAATGAATATTGCACAATTTGCGTTTATTACGCCACATCTGTCCTCTTGTACGACAGTGAATGTTTCATAATTTACTTTCATTACGCCGTAACTATCCACTTGTAGGCAGTGAATTTTGGAAAATTAACTTTCATTACGTCATAGCTGTCCTCTTTTACGGCAGTGAATGTTGGAAAATTTGATTTCATTACGCTATATCTGTCCTCTTTTACGGCAGTAAATGTTGGACAATTTGATTTCATTACGCTACATCTGTCCTCTTTGACGGCAGTGAATTTTGGACAATTTGATTTCATTACGCTATATCTCAACTCTTTTACGACAGTGCATTTTGGACAATTTGATTTCATTACGCTATATCTGTCCTCTTTTACGGCAGTGAATGTTAGACAATTTGATTTCATTACGCTATATCTGTCCTCTTTTACGATAGTGAATTTTGGACAATTTGATTTCATTACGCTATATCTCAACTCTTTTACGGCAGTGAATTTTGGACAATTTGATTTCATTACGCTATATCTGTCCTCTTTTAGGGCAGTGAATGATGGACAATTTGATTTCATTACGCTATATCTGTCCTCTTTTACGACAGTGAATTTTGGACAATTTGATTTCATTACGCTATATCTGTCTTCTTTTAGGACAGTGAATGTTGGACAATTTGATTTCATTACGCTATATCTGTCCTCTTTTACGGCAGTGAATTTTGGTCTACATCTGTCCTCTTTTAAGACAGTGAATGTTGGACAATTTGATTTCATTACGCTATATCTGTCTTCTTTTAGGACAGTGAATGTTGGACAATTTGATTTCATTACGCTATATCTGTCCTCTTTTACGGCAGTGAATTTTGGACAGTTTGATTTCATTACGCTACATCTGTCCCCTTTTAGGGTAGTGAATGTTGGACAATTTGATTTCATTACGCTATATCTCAACTCTTTTACGGCAGTGAATGTTGGACAATTTGATTTCATTACGCTATATCTGTCCTCTTTTACGACAGTGAATTTTGGACAATTTGATTTCATTACGCTATATCTGTCCTCTTTTACGGCAGTGAATTTTGGACAATTTGCTTTCATGTAAAGTGTCTGTAAGAAAAAGATATGATTTTTACAAATGACTGTTTAGAATAGCATAGACATAAAATATAAATAACTAGGATGTCTCTAAATAAAATGAGAACTAGAAAGACATTGGCACTTAAAAGTAAATAAAAAAGGCCGTTGGTATTTCTGAAGTACGTTATGAAGAAAGAAATCTTGGAAATTTTAATACTCATAGGACGTATTGAAAGAAGGACGGATACAAGGAAACACTGAGTAAAAACTAATAGGTTTGTGTAAATGAATGGCAAGGAATAAGAGTGATGGTAAAGAGTGTAATGTTGCTTATATTTACAACCGTCGTGGAGAGTCATGATCGTCAACGTCTTGAAGATATATACTATATGATCTTTACTCCGATAGTTTACGAAATTTCACATATTGCGACATATATTCGTGCAAAAATAATCGTTATCCTCATGATTTCGATCCCCCGACCACCTTATTGATAAAAGGACGGATAGAAAGGAATACTGAGTAAAACCTAGTAGGTATATGTGAATGAATGGCAGAGAGGAACGGGGGTGGCAAAGAGTGAAATGTTGGTTAGAGATACAACCGATATGAAGTGGAGAGCCATGATCGTCAACATCTTGAGAATACATGACATATAAACTTAACTCAGGCAGTTTACGAAATTCTACATATTCGTGCAGAAGTAATCGATAGTCTCATGATTTCCACCCCTCCCACTTACTTTGTGCCAGACTAAACCTAGTTTCGTTTGGGTGGTCAGTCAGTTAAATGCCATACGTCATACACGCTTGGTCAATCATGTTTCGAAAGAGACATGACTGACTAGGCAGAAGATTCTCCTGCAGTAAGCTGCCATTGCTTTCTGTGGTAGACTGTTTGTCAGCCAAGACTATAAAACCCAGTCTGTTCTCTTATTTAACCCATAACTGGAAGAGACGGATTAATACCTTTCCCAAAGGTATTTGCGCGTAAGTGAATGCAACGAATTCAACTGGAATTCGAACTTAGCTCTCCGATTTCTCGTTCCGAGTCGATTTTCAACGCACATTCCCTCTTTTTTTATTTGTTTTTTTTTTTGCTTTTTTTTGTTTTTTGTTTTTTTTTTACATTTAGCGGGAAACTCAGAAACCACACACGTGACCAGTTTCTAGTTGATTATCGTCAGTTAACAAATATAGAAACTTATGACTTACATTTACTGTTTAATGATGTTAATCAACCAAAAACCAATGCTATTTAGTAACCACGCGGATGTGCGTCGTGGTGCAGTGGATATCGGCTCGGAACGAGAAATCGGGAAGCCGAGTTCGAATTTCAGTTGAATTCTTTGCATTCACTTACGCGCAAATACCCTTGGGGAAAGTATTAATCTGTCTCTTCCATCCAGTTATGGGTTAAATAATAGGACAGATTGGGTTCTGTAGTCTTGGTCGGCAACCAGTCTACCGCAGAAAGCAATGGCAACCTACTGCGGGATAATCTTCTGCCCAGTCAGTCATGTCTCTTTTGAGACATGATCGCCCCAGCGTGTATCATGTATGGCACTTAACTGACTGACTGATTCCATCCATAAAAAGGGCATTGGTGCCACTACCTACCACCCTCTACCCAAGTGAAGTCACCAAGAAAGCATATATCACGTATAGCACTTAACTGACTGATGTCTTCTGAGCCTCCCGCCAAATGCAAAGTAAAAATGGGTGGTAATCATCGCTTAAAAGTAATGAAATATTCTTAAAGTAGTAATTTGTTTTATTCAGTTTGATCATCATTAAGTAAACGAACATAGTCTTTTGTATTTATCTAAACTTATTTATAAATGGAACTTTGTCTCTGTGTGTGTATGTGTGTGTGTCCGTTACCTATAGACGCCGAATCGGCTGAACCGATTTTCTTCAAAATTTACACAGTTGTACTATAAGCGTCTGCGAGTATTCTTAGCTAGGTTTTGTGTTGAGGTACCCCTGATAAATATTAAAAATCGATAATCGAAAAAATCGTGTTATAGAAGGAGTGGTCCGATTTTAATCAAATTTGATACACCCATAGACAAAGACATAAGAAACGATATTCAGAAGTTTCAAGGTTGCAGTTCTTACAATAGTGCAGAAAAGAGATAATATATATCTATAAAAGGCAAGATGTTTGTGTGTGTGTCTGTTTATTTGCCTGTATGTTTGTATTTTTTCAGGCCTTTTATTTCAGTTTTTGCTTAGGGTTTGGCTCTAAGTAGGTATAATTGTAGTTCTTAGTCTCAGCCATGATACCATTTGCTCAGAGGACTTATTTAGCCTTCAAAATTCAGTTTACGACAAAAAATTCTTATTTGATATCGATACCAGGAAATCAAAATTTGACTTACATCCATTCATTTTTCTTTCAGTCTAGGAATCTTTAACTGGAAACAATTATTGCTTTTTAGTGTTTCGTGCCAACGTCCAAAGAGTCTGAGCTCCAGGACCATGTATTAGTTTTAAAGCTTTCATTACACCCGAGCAACGCCGAGCTACACTGCTAGTGTTTAATAAATAAAATATTGAGGCATGATAATAATAAAAAACTGTATTACTAGTTTGATTATCGCTGGGTGCTCTATTTCTAAAAGTTTTGTGCCCGAATACAGTAATTTAAAAAAAAAGTTTATTATTATAATACCCACTGGATGCCCAGATATTGTGACCTTGTATGAGACTAAACTCGTCGTGAAATGAACTGTACTTATTGAGAGGTAACATGGGAAATTAAAGCGAAGTGACTTCCTTCAATATTTTCGTTTAAACAAATAGTAAAGCAAATAAAATATCCATGTCTTGTTTCCAAACACACGAAACCGATGATTGGGAATGTCGATTTAATAAGTTATTTATTTTGTTAATAATCCCCAGTTTAATATTTAATGCCAAAATATAATTTTTAACGAGAGAGATCGAACTGTTTTTGCTTCTGCTTTAAAATGAAATCGTTTCGATTCAAAATTTCTATTTCTTTACCTATCACATTCAAAATATTTCTTGTATGCTATCCGCTAACTATTTTAATTGAATGTTTGTCAAACGCCACAGCTTAGCGCTTTGGGATAGCCAAAGTTGCATTCCAAAACTTAAGCTGAATATTCTTCTTCTTCTTCTTCTTCTTCTTCTTCTTCTTCTTCTTCTTCTTCTTCTTCTTCTTGTGTCGTGTGCCTTCAGGACATAGGCGATCATGGACTTTCACTTGGCTTTGTCTCTTGTTACTTGTTACTTTTCTCTTGGTATCTCCTCCAAGCCCCGCTCCGTCAACCATTTGCTCAGACCTAACAAGTACGTCTCGCGCTGCTTTCCCTTGTCTCTCCTTCCATTTATCCGACTTGTGAGTATTAAGTTCTTCAGGCCTTCCTTCCTCATTACGTCCCAGGAACTTCATTTGTCTATTCTTGATATTTAGTATTAGTTTTCTTCTCGTTTGGATCCTTTCCAACACCTCATCATTGCACACATGCTCCGTCCATAGTATCCTCAGCATCCTTCTGTAACAAACAGAAAAAAATTCGTTACAGACAAAAAACAGAGTATTGACCTGTTACATGATATCTATCCGTCTATATGGCAGTGAATGCTGGACAATCTCCTTCAAAGCTGAAAAAGAAACTTGAAACAACAGAAATGTGATTCTACAGAAGGATGCTGAGGATGTCATGGACATAATATGTGAGCACCGAAGAAAAATAGAAACAAAAACGAAACTTATGTTTAACATCAGATGTGCGTTGTGGTTTAGTGGATATCGTCTCGGAACGAGAAATCAGAGAGCCGAGTTCGAATTCCAGTTGAATTCTTTGCATTCACTTACGCGCAAATAATCATGGTAAATTCGTTAATCCGTATCTTCTCCCTCGAGCTATGGGTTAAAGAGCAAGACAAATTGTGATCTATAGCTTTGGTTGGCAACCAGTCTACCGCTGAAAGTAATGGCAACCTAATTCAGGAAAATCTTAGTTATGTTTCTTGCGAGACATAATCGGCCGAGCGTGTTTCACGTAAGGAACTTAACTGACTGACGTCTAACATCAGGAAGAAACTGTGGAAAATTCTGGGGTATATAATTAGGACAGAATGCTTGAAAAATCTTACACAGATTAAAGGCAAGAGAGGCAAAGAGAAAGAACGCGCAACGTGAGCTTGACTAAATGGATGGCGGAACTACTTTTAGGAGAAACAACAAAAAGCTAGAATTTATTAATAGCTACGAAGGACAGAAAGTTACGGAGAGGCCTAATCACCTACGTCCTGAATGCGTAGGGCAGGAAGATTTCGATTAACTCCAGGACAGACTGGGATCCCTAGCTGGGATTCACAATCAGTCTGAAAGTAAAAGAACTGAATTTAAAACCATATGTGAAGCACAAACTTTGTAACCATTGAAACGATCGCGGAGTTTACAACGATACAAATATCTCAACCTTAGCCGCACTGATCAATAGAAGACAGTGTTTTCATAAAATTTCTAATCTCTACTATTTAGTCGTTAAAGAATAGTCTTCCGAATTACAAATGATTAACGTTGGCTTCTCCGAAGGTTCGCTTCTTGGTTTAAGCTTTTTTGCAGAAATGATCCGCCTAATAATACACCGATTATTTGTAAATATCTATCTATCTATCTATCTATCTATCTATCTATCTATCTATCTATCTATATATATATATATATATATATATATATATATATATATCAATCTACTTATCTATTTTTCTATCTATGCTATTCTTTTCGTTATCTATCGATCTGTCTATCTATGTTATGCTATTCTTTTCATTATCTATCTATCTATCTATCTATCTATCTATCTATCTATCTATGTTTCCTTTTCATTATCTATCTATCTATCTATCTATCTATCTATCTATCTATCTATCTATCTATGTTATTCTTTTCATTATCTATCTGTCTATCTATCTATCTATCTATCTATCTATCTATCTATCTATCTATCTATCTATGTTATTCTTTTCATTATCTATCTATCTATCTATCTATTTATCTATCTATCTATCTATCTTTATCTATCTATCTATCTATCTATGTTATTCTTTTCATTATCATATCTATCTATCTATCTATCTATCTATCTATCTATCTATCTATCTATCTATCTATGTTATTCTTTTCATTATCTCTATCTATCTATCTATCTATCTATCTATCTATCTATCTATCTATCTATCTATCTATTCTCATCTGATAATATTGAAAATTTTCATTGCCATTATACTTCTGAACACTAACAAACACCATATTTACTGTAGGTGAACATTCCGGAAATCATTTGATTATATTTTGTCGTATTGCCTTGTCATTTTTGTTTCACTGGTTTTCACTCCACTGTTTTTCACGTGTTAGTTGTTCTGTTATCAAGTCAAAAGCTCTACCAGTTAGCAATAGCCCGAGTAGAATATCTTTCTGATCACATAGAATTTGAAACAATTACGTTGATTCAAATTGGAGCACGATTTCAGAACAATAAAACAGGACTGATTGATTAACTACGGCTTACTGGGCAGTGATATGCGGTGTACTGTCTGCTATTCTTTGTGCAGCCAAAAAGTACTATGAGAAACAAAGAACGACCAATCGAAATAAAGAAAAAAAAAAAGGGTTGCAAACATAAAGAGAAAAAAAAAGTGTTGTGCAAAGAAGAAAGAAACCAACAATAAAATGGGAATAATTGATTAACTACGTCAGCATGGCTTACCGAGAAGAGATATGTGATGTACTGTATACAATTCTGTAGAGGGATAAAAAATATATGAGATGAGAAAGAAAGAAAGAAAGAAAGATAATTGAAAGGACCAAAAAAAATCGGAAGAAAAAAAAACGAAAGAAAAATTGAAGTATTACAAAAAATATATGAGATGTGAAAGAAAGAAAGAAAGAAAGAAAGATAATTGAAAGGACCAAAAAAAATCGGAAGAAAAAAAAAACGAAAGAAAAATTGAAGTATTACAAAAAATATAGAGATGAGAAAGAAAGAAAGAAAGAAAGAAAGAAAGAAAGAAAGAAAGATAATTGAAAGGACCAAAAAAAATCGGAAGAAAAAAAACGAAAGAAAAATTGAAGTATTACAAAAAATATATGAGATGAGAAAGAAAGAAAGAAAGAAAGAAAGAAAGAAAGAAAGATAATTGAAAGGACCAAAAAAAATCGGAAGAAAAAAAAACGAAAGAAAAATTGAAGTATTACAAAAAATATATGAGATGTGAAAGAAAGAAAGAAAGAAAGAAAGATAATTGAAAGGACCAAAAAAAATCGGAAGAAAAAAAAACGAAAGAAAAATTGAAGTATTACAAAAAATATATGAGATGAGAAAGAAAGAAAGAAAGAAAGAAAGAAAGAAAGAAAGAAAGATAATTGAAAGGACCAAAAAAAATCGGAAGAAAAAAAAACGAAAGAAAAATTGAAGTATTACAAAAAATATATGAGATGAGAAAGAAAGAAAGAAAGAAAGAAAGAAAGAAAGAAAGATAATTGAAAGGACCAAAAAAAATCGGAAGAAAAAAAAACGAAAGAAAAATTGAAGTATTACAAAAAATATATGAGATGAGAAAGAAAGAAAGAAAGAAAGAAAGATAATTGAAAGGACCAAAAAAAATCGGAAGAAAAAAAAACGAAAGAAAAATTGAAGTATTACAAAATTACCCAAATATAGACAAGTGAGCTGTCCGAAGAAAAAAAAGAAACAAAGGACGCAAACAAGAAAGAAAGAAAGAAAAAGAAAAAAGAAAAGAAGGAAGAGTTACAAAATAAACAAGGACAA
The DNA here is from genome assembly GCA_037127315.1 of Ascarosepion bandense. NCBI lineage: Eukaryota > Metazoa > Mollusca > Cephalopoda > Sepiida > Sepiidae > Ascarosepion > Ascarosepion bandense. Next base: position 3,640,524 of record JBBBDQ010000941.1, read on the forward strand.
AAAAGTATGTGTTTTCCAAAGAAAGAAAGAAAGAAGCGAAAAAAAGAAGGAATGAAGAGTTACAAAATAAAAACAGAAAAGTAAGCGTTCTCCGAAGAAAGAAAGAAAGAAAGAAAGAAAGAAGGAAAAAAAAGAGCGAAAAAAAGAAAGAAGGAAGAATTACAAAATAAAAAAAAGACAGAAAAGTGTTCCCGAATAAAGAAATAAAGAAAGAAAGAAGCGAAAAAAGAAAGAAAGAAGGAACAGTTACAAAAGACAGAAAAGTCAATGTTCTCCGAAGAAAGAAAGAAAGAAAGAAAGAAAAAAGAAAGAAAGAAAGAAGCGAAAAAAAGAAAGGAAGAGTTACAAAATAAACAACGACAGAAAAGTGTTCTCCGAAAAAAGAAAGAAAGCAAAGAAAAAAACATAAAGAATGAAGTGTTAAAAGATAAATGACAGAAAAAATATGACTTGTCTGAAGAAAGAAAGAAAGAAAGAGGTTTTCCAAAATAAACAGACAAGGAAAAAGTAGGAGTTTATCAAAGGGTCGAAAGAAAGAAAGAAAGAAAGAAAGAAAGAAAAAAGAAAGAAAAAAGAAAACAAGATGGTAATAACAATAAAATAGAATTAATTGATTGCCTATACCAGCATGGTTTATAACGCAGAAAGATGCTATAGACTGTATACAATTCTTTGCACCGACGATATAACTACGCCAGATGTTCCAGCGGAAGTGGGGGGGGGATAAATCTAAATTTTTCCACAAATAATTATAATTTTTGTAATCAATAACATCCCAAGTAAGGCAATAAAGGCACTAAAACGAAAGATGGCGTGGAAGAATATGGAACAGAAACAATAATGACGAGCAAAGAGAGTTATCAGGAGGACAGTAGATAGCGACTGACATTGCATTCAAATTTTTGCGTATTAAATTTTGGTTGAAAAGCATTGAACCGCAAGCAAGACACGCCATAAAAGAACCTGTTAACATAGAACTTACGGCTACATTTAGCCAGCAAAACTGTAAATCAATGAGATTTTGACGCCAGTCTAGTACTGCGCTTAAATTGTCTAAACAACATAGCGACGACCTTAAAAAGCTTTATTTATAACTTTTGGATAGTCATTACGTTCCACGCAAACAAAAATAAAGATCTTTATACACTTGAAGATGGTTGTTGAAGTTATCAACCCCCGCCAATAAAAAGCTTTAGCAACAGCTATCTATCTATCGCGCTCCTCTCTCTCTCTCTCTCTCTCTATATATATATATATATATATATATATATATATTTAGTTTATCAATATATATATATATTTAGTGTTACCGTTTTAGTAACCTCTCTGAAGATGGCTCATGTGAGCCGAAAGCTTAGAACCAAATTAATAAAAAATTATCCAAATATTGGAGAATTTTTGTCTTTATTTTCAACTGAAATTAAAGCCAAAATACGACGTTTAGAACGGCTCATGATTAAACATAATAGACATTCATTGTCTCTTATATTTAGCAATATACTCTTATATATATATATATATATATATATATAAACTTTTCAATATACTTGTTTCGAAAAACTCTCCGAGTATACGCGGAAGGAAAAAATGGATGTAAAAAAAAGAAAGAGCTAAGCACGTGAACATCAGTCAAAGTACGTAGTCTAAAGAAAAAGCCCGAGACGAGTAATCTATAACAAAAAAGCGTTCAATACGTAAGCAGACAAAATAGATAACCTAAAGAGCCAACAAACCTACCTAGGTTTCACCTAACCGGATCTTCAGGGAAGGCTGGCCCGCCTTCCTTGAAGATCCGGTTAGATGAAACCTAGGTAGGTTTGTTGACTCTTTAGGTTATCTATCTATCTATCTATATATATATATATATATATATATATATATATGTAAGAACAAATAGAGTAAAAATAAATAACATCACTCAATAAATCCTGAGCCTAACTTATAAAACAACAACTTTTAGGCAAAATTTGACTTTATTCATCAACATAGTCTCATTCTGGGGTGTGGTAAACTGATTTCAACACTTATCTAACAATTCGATGCATTTTTTTTGTAGAAAGATTTGTCTTTGACCTCAAAATATGTCTCACTTTTCCGATATCAGTTCTTCATTAGAGCCAAATCTATTTCCCTGGAGCATTCTTTTGAGGTTTGCAACAAGCCAGTAATCGCTGGGGGCCAGACCTGGAGAATAGGGTGGATGCGGTAGCAATTCAAAGTGAAATGTATGTATTTTTGCTATAGTTGCGATCGACTTGTGAAACGGTGCGTTGTCTTGGTGAAAGATCACTTTTTTCTTCTTCATTTGTGGCCGGCTTTAGGCGATTTCTTCCTTCAAACGCACCAGTAATGCTATTTATTGTTCTTTCTCTCTCAATGTAATCGATGTACAAAATACCTTGCGCATCCCAAAATACAATGGCCACAACTTGACTGCTGTTGTTTCCGCCTTTGGTCGCTTTGGACGGCTTTCACTTGTTGGTGTCTACTCAGCTGACTGCTGATTTGAGTCCAGAGTGAAGTGGCGGATACATGTTTCAGCCATTGTCACATATTTACGCGAAAACTCCTTCTTCTTGAGTTGATGCCTTGTTGTTTTTGATCGACTGTGAGCAAACGCGGCACCCACTTTAAACACAGCTTTCTCATTGACAAGTGTTCATGCAAAATAGTGAATCCACTGCATTCTGATATGTCTAACTTCTTTGCAATCTCACACAATTTCAATTTACGATCGGCCAAAACGAGATTGTGGAATGTTTGGTGTTTTCTGGGAAAAACCGCTGATTTTGGGCAACCTGAGTCATCAGTATCATTTGTGTCGGTACGACAGTTTATATCAACATGCCATCTCGTAACCGTTGTTTTCATTGGAGCAGAGTCCGAATAACACTTATCAAGCCATTGTTTTGCTTGAACAATATTTTTCTCCATCAGAAATCAATCCTTTATAATTCAGACTTTTCCATTGTTTTGAAAATTTGCAACAGTAGCTTCACTTAAATAACTGTAATTTGTAAATAAATAATCCGATTGGGACCAAATTTTGTCACGTGCTATTGTCACATGTTATAAAAATCATACAGATTTTTTATTTGTGGCGGCATCTACATGTCCGGCCCGGGACTTATTTGAGTGACATGTTATATATATATATATATTGTCATCCGCAGACAGATCTGTTTCGCTGTATTACAGCTCATCAGTACGGTTAGACTACGATTGCTTTTTAACAAAGGATTGAAACCCGATCGAATTGGCGTCAATCGGCGATTCTACCTCTGGGCTATGGGCGCTCGGTAGAAGAAGGCAAACTTTTTTAGCGCGTATATCATTATACACGCCCAATAGCCAGAGTGCTCTTATTCATTATTGAATGAGCGATGCGTATATGCCGGAGTAGCTACTGTTTTCAAAGACTCTCATTCTCCCAGAGTGTTCAATCAGGTCGTGAGAGCGTATATATATATAAAAGATAGCACACTTAGAATACAATCCAGGCAAATACCGATAGAGACGAACTCAAGAGAACTCAATGTTAAATTCATTTATTTAATTTAACAGAGTAATATAATTAATAAAACATTTTAGATTATTACAATGGGTAATACATATTTCAAATCTGAGGACCAACTGTTGTACAATTTGGGTCTGACGAGCTGCGATAATAACATCAGGACGCGGTGAAATATGTATTACCCGTTGTAATAATCTAAAATCTTTTATAAATAATATTACTCTGTTAAATTAAATAAATTAATTTAACACTGAGTTCTCTTGAGTTCGTCTCATCGGAATTTACCTGGATTGTATACCATGTGTGCTATGTTATATATATATATATATATAATATTAACTATATTAATAACAATACCAATAGTAACAGAACTCTGCTGAAACTAGTATTAATTAAGCTATAATTCAAATCGTCTTGTACAACCCACCGAGAACGAACTCGGAGGGAAAAGAAGGGGAAGTAAAAAAAGAAACAAACGAAGTAGATGAACAAAAAGTCAAGCACTCGTAAGAAAGAAAAAACCCAAGACAAAAAACCCTAACACTAAAGCGCTCAATACGGAAGTAGAGCAAACAAAGACAGAAAATCTAAGCAAGAGCCAACAACCTACCACGGTTTCGCCCAACGGCTCGTCAGGGAAATTGGCTCGTCAGGGAAATTTCCCTGAGGAGCCGTTGGGCGAAACCGTGGTAGGTTGTTGGCTCTTGCTTGGATTTTCTGTCTATATATGTATGTATGTATGTATGTATGTATGCATGTATGTATGTATCAAAAGTTATAGTATAGAACATGTGCAAATTAAAATTTACCATAAAAGTGTACATTTTATTTCAACATCGAAAAAAACAATGTTTCATCAGGTAGTTAACAATCATGGTAATAAACGTTATTATTGAAAAAGAAAATCAGAAATCTCACTTCGCCTTTATTTTTAAAAAAATTGTACGAGGTAAAGAGGATAGAAAAGATGTGAAAACAAAACAGAAATCGAAAAAGAGAGGAAACAAAAAGGAAAGAGAGATGAATAGAAAATAAAGAGGGTGATACATCTATCGAAACTTATTTATAAATGGAACTGTGTGTGTGAGTGTTTCTGTGTGTGTGTGTGTGTATGTGTGTGTCCGTTACCTAAGCACACTGAAACGGCTGAACCGATTTTCTTGAAAACTTACACAATCGTACTATAAGCGTCTGCGAGTGTTCTTAGCTAGGTTTTGTGTCGAGATACCCCTGATAAATATCGAAAATCGATCATCGAAAAAATCGGGTTATAGAAGGAGTGGTCCGATTTTAATCAAATTTGATACACTCATAGACAAAGACATCAGAAACGATATTCAGAAGTTTCAAGGTTGCAGTTCTTACAATAGTGCAGAAAATCGATAATACATACATATATATATATATATAAAAGGCAAGATGTTTGTGCGTGTGTCTGTTTATCTGCCTGTATGTTTGTATTTTTTCAGCCCTTTTATTTTAGTTTTGCATAGAATTTGGCTCTCAGTAGGTATCATTGTAGTTCTTAGTCTCATCCATTATATCATTTACTCAGAGGACTTATTTAATCTTATTCAGTTTACGACAAAAAACTTATTTGATATCGATACCAGGAAATCAAAATTTGACTTACATCCATTCATTTTTCTTTCAGTGTACTGTTTCGCTTTCACTGGAAACAACTTTTAGTCTTTCGTGCCAACGTCCAAAGAATCTGAGCTCCAGAACCATGGATTAGTTTGAAAGCTCTCTTTACACCCGAGCAACGCTGGGCTATACTGCTAGTTGGTATATAAAGAACGGAGAGAAAATAAAAAAAGTAGACACAGGGGAAATAGAAAGCAACGAGGAAAACAAGAGAGAAAGAATTGCGTCTGAGTTTTGTTTAACGGCATATCAACCTCTGTAGGTTATTTAAGGCCCAAAAGGTGGGGTTTTAAGGCATTATTTTAATGTTCGGTTATAGTGAGAAGGTTGATTTAGTCAGATTTTAATGAAAAATTTCCTTTTATAATTTCTGTTTTTTAGAAAATTGAAAATGTCTTCTAGTTTTGTATTCAAAAATGTTTTGCTGAGACTATTTTTTTTTCTTCCTTCAAAGACTCATTATGGCAATAATGTTTCCTATTTCTTCCTTCAGAAATGTATACTTTTATATAAAAGTTTATTTTTATACTTTCATAGTATTTTGGACCCAATTTAAGGGTTAACTATTTTCCCATAGCTTGGACCCTAACAGATGCTACCATTCCGGGTCAGAGTGGACTTGAGAACGACAGCAATTAAGAGGTGGTTCCATCCTCTCAAAAAAAGGAAGATGTGAGAAAATGCACGGTGGGAAGAGGGTGTGTGGGAGGCGCGACAGTAGAAACGTAAAAGAAATAGAAATATCAAACAGTTGTCCCCAAATGGATTGCAGATAGATACATTCGTTGTTACATAGTATAAACATAAAACCTTTGGTATATTTTATGAAAAATGATGAAATCACATAGTGCAAATCTGAGGTTATTTAGCAACGCCACATGAAAATATAAATTCATTAGTGCCAAAATAATAAATTGGTGAACTAAATTAAAAATTAAAAATTAATTAATGTAAACATTAAAAGGTAAAATATAGTGCTCATGCAGTTTGAAGTGAATATCGTGGTACTAAGATTAATACTATAAATTTTTCTAGATATCTTAACTTTAGATTTAGTAAGTTTATATATATATATATATATATATATATATATATTAAATCATATCACCCCATGGAGGTTGTAGCCGTCAGAAAAGTAAGAATAGGGAATCGAGTTCCACAGGCGGGAAGTGCGAGCAAAAAAACTGAAGGAGTAGAATTGTCGTCTGCATTTGGTTGATCTAACTGTGAATGGGTGAAAACCAGATGCCAGTCTGGTTGCACGAGTAAACATTTGTTGCGGAGGCACCAGTGACTTAAGTTTGTTGGAGCAGAAGCCATGGAAGTATTTCTAGAACAGACACAGGGAATCCACATCTTGTAGGTGGAAAAGTGGTTGTAGTCGAGCCAACAAGTCAGCACCTACCACATTACTGATTCTCCTTTGGAGCCTGTCAAGAACACGGAGAGGAACAGCGAGAGCACCAGACCATATATGGCAGCAGTACTCCATGCACGGACGAATGGTTGATTCGTATATATGCAGGAAGGTTTCAGGTGGGAAAAACATCCTGGCCCGACACAGTGACCCGACCTTCCTAGCAGTGGATTTCGCTATTGACTCAGTGTAGTGGTTCCACTTGAGATCAGAGGAGAGGGTAAGGCCGAGCAGGCACAGGGTATTGCTCTCGGGGAGAATCGTTTGGTCCATGCTTATGGGAGGTAGGAGAGGTGATGTTTGACAGACAGCAGCTTGGTCTTAGACGCACTGAAATTTACAAGCCACTTCTTACCCCAGTTCACCACAGAGTGTAGTTCCCTTTCAAGATCAGCAGCGAGATTATGTTTGTTCGTCACGCCGGGATTCTTATCTGGTGAGGGAGTAAATTGTGGTGTCACATGCGTAGATGCCTACCTGGCTCTTGATCTCGTCTAGGAGGTCGTTTATGTAAATAAGGAAGAGCGTTGGCCTAGGATAGAGCCATGAGGGACACCAGCGTTTGTACAGAAGGGTGTGGAGGCATGCCCATTCAGGACAACCTTCATTATGCGGTTATTTAGGAAAGATTGGATTAGATCAAGCAATCGTCCGGTAATACCGTAACCCCGTAGCTTGCATAGAAGGACAGCGTGCCAAACCCTGTCGAAAGCCTTATAGATGTCCAGAGCAACAGCACGAGCCTCACCGGACTCCTCGAGGGCCTGGAACATGTACTCCGTAATGATTGTTAGCATGTCGGTAGTGGACCTGGCAAAGTGGAAGCCATACTGCCTGTCGGAGAAGAGTTTATGAGCAGTAAGATGCTGAACTATTTTAGCATTAATAATGGCCTCGAAAAATTGGTAGAAGGCTGATAGGGCGATAGATGGATGGGTCTGAGGGTTCACCAGAGTTCTTAAATACAGGAACGACAGAAGAGGACTTCCAGCAATGCAGGAAAACAAGAAGCAGAGACGCAGTAGTTATAAGTTTAGAGAGGACAGAGGAGAGTTCAGGGGCACATTTCTTAAGGACAATTACTGGGATTCCATCACCACCGCTCGCCTTGTGGGGGTCAAGTTTTGATATTACACTGTCGGGATAATGTGTATATCGTACAGTTTAGCCTCAGTTCTAATAGGGAAGTCGGGTGGATTTACTCCAGATGAGTCAAATGTGGACGCACACACGCACGCACACACACACACACACACACACACACACACACACACACACACACACACATATATATATATGTTGCAATGATTTGCAATAACTTATTATTACAAATCGCCTGAAGACACCACTCATGGTAGAAACCTTGGTCGCGTAATAACTCGTTTACAAATGGAAAATGTTCAAAAGTGCTACAATATAATTGTATTGAACACTTTTTAATACAATTGTGAACTTGTCTAATATTATTATGACCAAATCTAATCAATCAATCAATATATATATATATATATATATATATATATATATATGACCTTTCTCATTATACACATGGAAATGACTGGAAAATGTTTCAACCGAAAAATTGTTGTAGCAATAACTACGCCAAAAAACTGTGTAGAATGTTGTGAGAAGGTAGCCATGTTGAAAATCCCTATACGCATACCATGGTAGAATGAATATGTGGAATAATATATTTTACATTACAATGTTGAGTCTCTTTTAATGCGAAATATTTAATTGCTTGGCATTAAGGAAACGCTTCTTTATCCCGTCATGTGGCGTTTATATTTTAAACATTTATTTATCGTATCTTTTTTTGTTTAGTTGTCCGTTTTTAAATCCGGGACACGTTGAAAGGATTTAAGTAGATGTCATGAAATTCGTTGCTTCAATTTGCCATTCTTTCCACATTGCCACCTGGCATTTCACCTAGTTTCTTTGCTTTAATTTATTCATGTAAATTTTAATTCCCATGATTTGAGGAAATAAATAAGGCTGGGTAAACTCCCCCTCCCAGAAAAAAAGAGATGAAAACTAAATTAAAGCATGAAATATAAAATAAAATCGAAGATAAAATCAAGAAAAATGCATAACTCAATGAAAAAATAAGTTGCTAGAACGAAAGAAAGAAAAATAAAGTAAAGAATGGAAGAAAACTCCAAGAGGAAGAAAATGATTCGAAAATAAAAAAAAGGAAAAATTGAAGTATTATGAAAAGAAAGAAAAAAAGTGTTGAAAAAATGTGCACTGGAAATAAGTGAAACGAGAAGAAGAAAAAAGAAAAATTATTATAGAAAGAAAGAAAGAAAGAAAGAAAGAAGTATTGAAAAATATGCTCAGGGAAACAGTGATGTGAAAATAAAAATAGAGGAAAAATATTATGAAAAGAAAGAAAGAAAGAAAGAAAGAAAGAAAGATATTAAAGAAAAGAAAGAAAGTAAAGAAAAGAAAGAAAGAAGGAAGTATTGAAAAATATGCTCAGGGAAACAGTGATGTGAAAATAAAAATGGCGGAAAAAATATTATGAAAAGAAAGAAAGAAAGAAAGAAAGACAGAAATAAATAAAGAAAGAAAAGAAAAGAAAGAAAGAAGTATTGAAAAATATGCTCAGGGAAACAGTGATGTGAAAATAAAAATGGAGGAAAAATATTATGAAAAGAAAGAAAGAAAGAAAAATATTAAAGAAAAGAAAGAAAGTAAAGAAAAGAAAGAAAGAAAGAAGGAAGTATTGAAAAATATGCTCAGGGAAACAGTGATGTGAAAATAAAAATGGCGGAAAAAATATTATGAAAAGAAAGAAAGAAAGAAAGAAAGAAAGAAAGACAGAAATAAAGAAAGAAAGTAAAGAAAAGAAAGAAAGAAAGAAAGAAAGAAAGGAAGTATTGAAAAATATGCTCAGGGAAACAGTGATGTGAAAATAAAAATGGCGGAAAAAATATTATGAAAAGAAAGAAAGAAAGAAAGAAAGACAGAAATAAATAAAGAAAGAAAAGAAAAGAAAGAAAGAAGTATTGAAAAATATGCTCAGGGAAACAGTGATGTGAAAATAAAAATGGAGGAAAAATATTATGAAAAGAAAGAAAGAAAGAAAAATATTAAAGAAAAGAAAGAAAGTAAAGAAAAGAAAGAAAGAAAGAAGGAAGTATTGAAAAATATGCTCAGGGAAACAGTGATGTGAAAATAAAAATGGCTGAAAAAATATTATGAAAAGAAAGAAAGAAAGAAAGAAAGAAAGAAAGAAAGACAGAAATAAAGAAAGAAAGTAAAGAAAAGAAAGAAAGAAAGAAAGAAAGAAGGAAGTATTGAAAAATATGCTCAGGGAAACAGTGATGTGAAAATAAAAATGGCGGAAAAAATATTATGAAAAGAAAGAAAGAAAGAAAGAAAGACAGAAATAAATAAAGAAAGAAAAGAAAAGAAAGAAAGAAAGAAGGAAGTATTGAAAAATATGCTCAGGGAAACAGTGATGTGAAAATAAAAATGGAGGAAAAATATTATGAAAAGAAAGAAAGAAAGAAAGATATTAAAGAAAAGAAAGAAAGTAAAGAAAAGAAAGAAAGAAAGAAGGAAGTATTGAAAAATATGCTCAGGGAAACTGTGATGTGAAAATAAAAATGGCGGAAAAAAATATTATGAAAAGAAAGAAAGAAAGAAATAAAGAAAGAAAGAAAAGAAAAGAAAGAAAGAAGGAAGTATTGAAAAATATGCTCAGGGAAACAGTGATGTGAAAATAAAAATGGAGGAAAAATATTATGAAAGAAAGAAAGAAAGAAAGAAAGAAAGAAAGAAAGAAAGAAAGAAAAGAAAAGAAAGAAAGAAAGAAGTATTGAAAAATATGCTCAGGGAAACAGTGATGTGAAAATAAAAATGGAGGAAAAATTATTATGAAAGAAAGAAAGAAAGAAAGAAAGAAAGAAAGAAAGAAAGAAAAAAGAAAGAAAGTAAAGAAAAGAAAGAAAGAAGGAAGTATTGAAAGATATGCTCAGGGAAACAGTGATGTGAAAATAAAAATGGCGGAAAAAATATTATGAAAAGAAAGAAAGAAAGAAAGAAAGACAGAAATAAAGAAAGAAAGAAAAGAAAAGAAAGAAAGAAAGAAGTATTGAAAAATATGCTCAGAGAAACTGATGTGAAAATAAAAATGGAGGAAAAATATTATGAAAAGAAAGAAAAATAGACAGATATTAAAGGAAAGAAAGAAAGAAAGAAGTACTGAAAAATATGCTCATGGAAAAAGTGATGTGAAAATAAAAAGTAGGGGAAAAATGTATTATAAAAAGAAAAAAAGAAAGAAAGAAAATAAAAAATAAGAAATAATCAGAGGAAAATGAAAATTGAGGTGAGATCGGATAAGAAAGAAAAAACTAATATGAAATGAAAGAAGGTAAAATATTGGAAAATTAGGCTCTGATAAAAATTAATGCGAGATTCAAAAGAAAAGAAAACGAAGTATTATGAAAGTAAAGAAAGAAAGAAAGAAACAAACAAACAAACAAAAAGACAACAACAGACAAAAACAGAAAAAATGAGATATTGTAAATCGTAAGAAATCACCTTGAGAAGGAACAAAAAAAAGATGGAGAAAGAAAGTAAAAAGAAAGAACTGCGATAAAAATAAAGATTTGAAAAACACTAATCTGAAAAAGAAAATGAAAAGGAAATATGAGTGGCGAGAGAAATGTAGAAGAAAAAGAAAAAATGAAAAATGAAAGAAAAGAAAGAAAAAATGAAAGGAAAAAAGAAAGAAAGAAAGAAATATTGCAAAAATAAAAAAAGTAGGAATGAAGTATTACGAGAAAGAACTATTCGTAAAAGAAAGAAAAAAGTAAAGAAAGATTGAAAGAAAGAAGTGACACAAATAGACGTAGGAAAGAAAATGATCTGAGAATGAAACAGGAAGAGAAGGAAATTATTACAAGTAGAAAGAAAGATAAATAGAAAGGAAAAAACGATTTTAAAGATGGAAAAAAGAAAGAAAGAAAAAAGTGTAAAAGAAGTACATGCCAAGAAGCTACTAAAATCATTTTTGAATTCAGTCAGTCAGTTAGGTGCCATACGTGATACACGCTTAGGAAGAGACATGACTGATAGGGCAGAACATTATCCCACAGTAGGTTGCCATTACTTTCTGATGTAGACTCGTTGTCAGCCAAGGCTATAGAACCCAATCTCTCCTGTTCTTTAACCCATAACTGGAGGAAAGAGACAGACTAATACCTTTCCCAAGGGTTTTTGCGCGTAAATGAATGCAAGGAATGCAACTGGAATTCGAACGTGACTCTCCGATTTCTCGTTCCGAGCCGATATCCACTGCACCACATCCATTTTTAAATTAAGGTTGTAAAAATGAAATATAAAAATAGTAGTTTGTTTCGAATTGTGTGATAATTAATGGTGTAAAGAAATTAGAGCTATTCCCATATATATATATATATATATATATATATATATATATATATATATATATATATATTACAGAAATCAACGAATTTTAACGAAACTTGGTTATAAGCAACCGACAATTTGAAATGAATTGTTTGAATATTATTTTTTATCGATACTCGTATTTAAGTAGATATTCTGTTTTTAATGAAAGTATTATATATTTATTTCTACCGGCCTGATTATTTACGATAAATTTTTATTCCAAAAATGTGTGCCATTCGGCAGGATTCAAACCTGCGACCCCTGTCTATATAGGGGAAGCTACCATTTGATCTGGTAACCTGTTAGACCTCTCAACATCGAATAGCCTCCAGTCTAAACGAGGTTTTTATCAAGCCTATATAACACAATTTTCGATCCATCGTAAACAAACATATCTGCTTAAAATTTGTTGATTTCCATAACATGTTTACATTTGTTGACATTTGCTGACATTATGATACATTTCATCGAATATATATATATATATATATATATATATATATATATATATATATATATATAAGGCAAGATGTTTGTGTGTGTGCCTTTATCTGCTTGTATGTCTGTATTTTTTTCAACCTTTTGAAAGCCATAATGCCATTTACTCAGGGGACTTATTTAGCCTTCAAAATTCAGTTTACGACGAAAAAAACTTATTTGACATCGTTACCAGGAAATCAAAATTTGACTTACATCCATTCATTTTTCTCTTAGTCTATGGTTTTGCTTTAACTGGAAACAACTATTGCTTTTTAGTCTTTCGTGCCAACGTTCAAAGGACTATGGATTAGTTTGAAAGCTTTTATTACACCCGAGCAACGCCGGGCTATACTGCTAGTCAGTTAATAACTGACAAAGTTTCGGCGTGTGTTTCGTCGTGTTATTTTTCACTTAAGTTGCCAACTGTGCTTCAGACTCGAACTGTGTTTCCATCTTTTAGTAAAGATTGGTTGTCCTATTTTCGGAAAAGATCTGGTTGTTAACAAGTTCAAATACCGATGCGATGCGATATACATCGGATATACCAATCTGAGATTTGAATCACGAGTAGCGCAGCACGTCCCCGCAAATGTACGCTCGGGTTGTCCAAGAAACTTTCCATCTCGTCTAACGTTTCTTCATGATGATTCGTTGAAAAAAAAAAAGAACAAAAAAAAAAATATTGAAAAATCTTACATCCCAGAAACAATCGTAAAGTCATAAACGTGAAACACAAAAAGTGTAAGGGGCGGGGGTGAATAAGGAGTCATGACAAAGATAGATAATATTACAAAAACAACAATTCCATATAAATAAACTCCTAGACATTATAAATCAGAACAGAATTGTTCGAATGACCCCCATCCATGAGACACAAAGAACGAAGAAACTTCTCCTTCGTTAGATCGTTCGGCCACAGAGAACGTTGGAACCCAGCAACGTTGGCCTTTTAAAGAATTCTCATTTTTAATTATTCTCGAAAGTCCAGTTTCATATCCGAAACTTAAACAAAAGAATTTCTGACGAATTATTGGGTTTTTATATTTAATCCGACATCTTATATTTTATCTGATCTTTCAATAAAGAAAGTGTGCTCTTCCGTCGGGTTACGAACATGCGTGATTTTATAAGATTTCTAGATTTCAGGCCATCGGACAACACTTACATGACAATCATGACAGTGCCTCTTGGTATGAGGACACATGGTTTTCTGTCCTGCACAGCGCCCTCTCGGCCTATCATCTACGTGTTGTGGAGGCTGTGTACCTGAAAATCCACCAGCCTAGTCTGTGCAGACAAAAAGAACATTCATTCACTCCTTACAGTTGTTGAAGGGTTTGTGGGTTCTTTTTTTTTTTTTTTGCATTTTATTGCTCTTGTGAAACTTTACGTTTACACCTCACTTATATTTTAATTAAATTTAATTAGAATTTTGATTTTAAATGAGTTTCAACTTCCCTTCTACAAGTAATGTTTATGAGTCTTGTTTATCATTAAAAATTCTGCAAACGAGCACCTTTAATAATGTGTTGGCTGAAAGAGTCCTATGTACTTCATGACTTCAGCTCTGTTTAAATCCATTTGTTTCTTACAAATCTCTTTATATATATATATATATATATATATATATATATATACACTGGTCAACTAGTGGCTGGTTTGAGTAGCAGACGGTAGTTTGAAAAAAATGTGCTCAAAGCCCAACCAACATAAATGAACTGAATATGCAGAGCTAACAATACGTGAATGAACAGGACGCACTCCACTTACTTGATACCCAGTTTTTGACGGCGCAATTCTCTTCAGGCAAGCTAGCTAGCTTGCTTGAAGAGACTTTTATATATATATATATATATATATATATATATATATGTGTGTGTGTGTGTGTGTGTGTGTGTGTGTGTGTGTGTGTGTGTCTGTGGGTGTGTGCGCGCTCGCATGTTAAATACATCATATGCAATTCAAGATGTTTAATACACTATATGCAATTCAAGACAACGTCTAATGATAATAATATCTAGGGTTCTGAGTCTTTCCTTGCATTGGGTGCTGTAGAGTGTGCTGAATCCGGAAGAGAGATTAACAATCGAGAATTGCAAGAAAAGAAACTGTTGGCATAGAACTTACGGTTACATCAAACCAATTCAACTGTGAATTGATGAGACGTTACCGTCAATCTATATAGTACTGAACTTAAATTCATAACGTCTTGGCATCATAGGGAAGAGTTCATCCGAACATTTACCATAAAAGTAATCATTAAAAAAATGCACAGATAAGCTACATTATAGCGGTGGGAAGTGACTGAAGCCCAGATGTCAGATCAGTAACAATAATATTGCTGATTGTTAGAATTTTATCAAGAATCTCTCAATATATAGCCCAATATGCCAAATACAGGTCGGGGATACTAAAATCAAGCAGGTACAAAAATTTAAATATCTGGGAAGTGTTATAACAGAAGACGGAAAATGCGTCACAGAGATCCGAAGGCGAATTTGCATGGTGAAGGAAGCATTCCAGAAGTTGAGTAAAGTATTAAGAAACAGGATAATTTCGCCAGAAACAAAGAAGAGAATACTGGATGTGCTGCCAGTTTTTCAATATGGCAGTGAATGTTGGACAATATCTTCGAAGATGAAGAAAAAACTTGAAGCAACTGAAATGTGGTTCTACAGAAGGATGCTATGAATATCATGGATAGAGCAATGATGAGGTTTTGGAAATGATGAAAACGAAAAAAAAAATTAATATTGAGCATCATGAAGGGACAGTTTATGTTCCTGGAACATGCAATGAGGAAAGAGGGTTTGGAGAATCTGATACTAACAGGCCAGATAGAGGGTAAAAGAGACAGGGGAAAGCAGCGGATAAGATATTTGAAGGACCTTGTCAGTTGGATGATGGAACGAGGGTTGTATGGTGTAACAGGAGAAAGCGTGCTAAAAGCCACCAGGGCTAGGGAAATGAGTAAAGCCATGATCGCCTATGTCCTGAAAGGACAGAGCACACAGAAGAAGAAGATAGCAGGAACACCGAGACATATGTGGTGACAACATTCATATTTGTTTTATGTTGATAATTGTATTTTGGTCGTTAATAATATGTGAGCAAATATGTGATCTAGATGGCCCTGAGTTTCAACAGGGGACAAGTCAGTCGGCAAAAGTTGTGCATTTAATGCCTTTATTATCAATTTTGGAGGAGCATTCTCCCATAGACAACATTATATTTAGACGGGCAGGGCTTTTGTACTCTTGGTAATAATTGTATGTTTTAAATTTTTTATCATAGATAATATATCATAGGTGTTTGTTGGAAACATTTGTGACATGTATCGAAGAAAGAAAAGAGTGCTAGACTGCTACGTGATGTCAGTTCTTCAATACGGCTGTGAATGCTGGACAATATCATCGAAAATGAGGACAAAACTGGAAGCGGCCGAAATGTGGTTCTACAGAAGGATGCTACGGATATCGTGGACTGAGCATACAAGCAACGACGAGGTGTTAGAAAGAATGGCAAAAAGGAAATTGATGCTGAGCATCAGGAAGATACAACTGAAGTTCCTGGGACATGCAATGAGGAAGGAGAGCCTGGAGAACCTGATACTGACTGGACAGATAGAAGGAAGGAGAGACAGAGGAAGGCAGCGGATAACATATTTGCAGGGTCTGATCAGGTGGATGACGGAACGGGGGTTGCCAGGAGCAACAGGAGCAAACATACTAAGAGCCACAAGGGATAGGGAGACATGGAGAGCCATGATCGCCTACGTCCTGAAGGGACAGGGCACATAGAAGAAGAAGAAGATCGGCGAATTATGTTTCTAATTGCTTTTTCATAATTTGGGTGCATTTAGTTGTATATATATGTATGTATGTATGCCGCATTCACCCTAGTCGGGTTGAGCCGGCTTCCTCCCTGACGGAGCAAGTTTCATTGGGATTTGTTTAAGGGTAGGGTCCCAAGTCCTACCCTGTTATTTAACCCATAACTGGAGGGAAAGGACGGATTAATACCTTTCCCAAGGGTACCAGCGCGCAAGTAACTGCAGGGCATTCAACTGGAATTCGAACTCGGCTCACCGATTTCTCTTTCCGAGCCGATATACACTGCACCACAACGCACATCCGTCACTATACGCTTACAGCACCTGGTATTCCCAAGCGGTCACCCATCTAAGTACTGACCAGGCTCAACTTTGCTTAACTTCTGTGATCGAGCGAGAACCGGTGTATTCAACGTGATATGCCGTAAGCATTTAGTTGATTTAATGGTGAGTCTATGTTTGCTTAAATCAGGGAGGTATCTTAAGTTTTTTATAATTTTGTAAAAGTGAATTTTATTTGTTCGTCGACGACTTCGTGAAAAAAGTTATTGCTCAATGTTGCTTTTTAGTGCCATGTAGAATATTGTGTTTGAAAACCAGTAAATTTTTGTCCGATAAACCATTTTCTTTTTAAAAAAACAGATATGTATCTATGAGAACATTCACATTAATATTTCAATAGATACGATTTTCAAACCTTTTTTGTTTTAAATAAGGTGATCATCGACTACGACGCAGAAGAATGTGATTCTAGATTGTGCGATGGATAAACTGACATCTAAATCACTCAAAAACGAAAATAACACTGACATCTCATTTTAACAGATATATTTACCAAAATTACATAAAATTATCTTACTAAAGAATTAAGTTTACAATAAATGTTGCCATTGGTTTCAGCCTCGGCCCCGAAACGACTTCGAAATCTTCTGTATCTCTTCTGAATTGTCTCCTTGTTTATGTTTTCGTTAATCTTTGGTGTTATCAAGGAGTTTTGTTGGTCTCTCGCTCAACTTTGCCTTACACATATTAATAAAAGGGCTTAGTCTGTGGAATTAGGTAGCCAGATGTAAGGGGTGATGTGGCTGCATAAATTTTCTGACTGTCATGACTAGATTCTCCTGCTTGTTGGGTATGTTACAGCGTCCTGTTCCCAGACATAGGGTCTTCCAGCAGCCACTCTCTTGACCCAGGGCAGCACAACCTCCTCAAGTGACTTGATTTATACCATCGTGTTCAGTCGCTGTAGAAAGATGAATAATCATAACTTTGATATCTCTAGTGATGTTTCAAAGCACCCTCGTAATCATCATTAAACACTTTCAGCTATTTTCGAATCCTTTGCCCTATCCTCAGATTTACACCGAAACATTCCGAAATGTTCGTATTGAATGATAAGTAGTACACCATGCCGTTCTACGTTTCCGGTGGATTATATTGCGTCATTATGCTCCATTTCTCACAGACGATTCTCAACTGACCCTACTATACTGTGCGCTCGAAAAACTCAAAGACAAACAACACGCGTGCGCAATATCAAAATATGATATGGCGATAATTTACCCATCACACTCTGTTCTATTAATATTGTTTTCGCGAAATAGGACGGAGTTATTCTTAAATAATCTTTTTCTGTTTTGTTTAATCTTTTAGCTACTATGAAGACGTTGACATAACGTATCTGAAGAACTGGATGGTATTATTGAAGATTTGGTTTCCACATAAAAAATACTTCTTAGTTTAATACAACGGAGCAAAAGAAATTACTATTAGAGGTATTGTTGATTTTGCAGTTTATTGTAATTCGCGATATGAGCTTTGCTTAGAAATATTTAATAATATGTGCTTGTAAAATCCGAAAAATAGAGAAATTTGCTGGAAATTAGGGAAAAAGGAAAAAAATATATTTTTCCCATTGTATTCAGAAGCGAATTTTTACCCGGTAAAAGTGGAAGACAACGATAGTCAAAACAAATTCTCAGAAAATCTTCATGGGGTTAGGTTAAGGTCAGATCCTTAGATCCCACATTTGATGGGAAATGATTTAACAAGTTTTGAGAACCTAAAATGATGTAATTAAGAAGAAAAGGACGAACAGAAAATTACTTAATATGAGGTGTTGTTGCCTCATTCGTTGAACCAAAATTCCCCCTCTAGAGATGTGTAGGTAGAAAATAATCACATTGGTCAAAGTTTTGATTTGCATAGATACCCAGTGTCCGTCATTCATCCCCCAAGAGAATTGGGAACAACTATAAAAATCAAGACTTCAGTGAGAAAAATCAGTTTGAGTAGTAGTTTTTGGAGACTGGTCGCCTTCCATAGAGCTCCGGGCTGAAGATATAATAAAACGTAGAAAAGCCTGCCGCTGATCAACTTAAAAGAGTTAAAGTCGAATACTGCGCCTCTGATAGAGTCATAGCTAAAGATGTATAGAAACAGAATGGGCCGAGAAAGAGTTAAACTAGCTGAAAAGAGATTTTTTTTATTGCCGAGCGAAGGAGACAAGACGAATCTACTATCATCACCAGAACGCTCCACTTCAGCCGTTTCCGTAAAGCTTCGGTATAGAGCCAAGTTGAGTTTCAGAGTTACCGAGCGACAGACACCAATCGACCCCACTACCGCCGTCGCTACCATTCACTCCACTTCCTCTATTTCCGTAAAGCTTCGATAAAGAGCCCTGAAAGAATTTTATTGCTTTTAAAGCAAATGGGAAAATTGAAAGCTCTGAATATTTAGACGAATCTTTCGCTCAGATGTAAACTTTGAATTCGACGATTGTACATTATGCTTTTATCATTAATTATTATTATTTTTTTTTATATAAAGACTTTTTCCGAAACTCATCCAGGCGTTTTCGAACTTATGCCGTGTTTATTTTATTTTCATCACAAGTGTACACGTGTGCCCGGTCTGGTTTGTGGTAGTGGAGAAACGGCTACCGGGTTTCAACGTGTCTTTCCATCTATCAAAGAACACAGCGTGGGCAGAAAAGTTCACAGTTGTAATAGACGTCTTGAAGACCTGCTGCTGTGACGAGGCCATC
This sequence comes from Ascarosepion bandense, assembly GCA_037127315.1. Lineage (NCBI taxonomy): Eukaryota > Metazoa > Mollusca > Cephalopoda > Sepiida > Sepiidae > Ascarosepion > Ascarosepion bandense. The sequence continues at coordinate 3,659,893 of JBBBDQ010000941.1, forward strand.
ATAACGATTAGCGACTCGAGAGCGTCGTCATAGCTGGTGCCGTTTCGGCAGCATCACCCCTGCCTCAGGTTCCGGTCATCATCATCACAACAGGTTCTGGACCAGGGGCAGCGAGCCAGCCGGGTGACAGTGTCGCATGGTTTTCTACATGTGTCTTGTAGAAATTAGATAGAGTCGGTCAAGAAGTGAAACCCTCGGTAGAAATTTGATAGAGTCGAAATTAGAGTCGGTTCAAGAGTCGAATCCGTCGCTACGCCGTAGCATTGCATGTGAATATCAACATAGTGTTAACATAGTCTTAAAAGTGGACCTGTACAACGAAATCAAAGCTATGATTTAAAAAAAAACTCATCTTACTATGTTGAAGCGGCGTTGAATTCACCTTTCGATAACGAAATATTGATTATTTTTTAGTGGTTTTCTCGAATCTTTAACCATAGTAGTGTTCTGTGTCCACTATCAACAACTTTTGACACTTGCCTTACACCGTCAGGACCGTAGCTAAAAAACACCGTGCACAGAGAAAAATGCCCGGATTTATTAGTTGACAATATGATGACGTCATCAGGGTCATCCGTTTCCAGAAACTATGATTTTTGCAGATTTTTTCGGGTATTCCAATGGAAATTAAGCACTGAACGTGAACGAAAGCAGGAAATCGGGTTCGGACTTTCTGAGTATAACCAGTCTTTTCTCCCAAAATTAATAAATAAACAGATTTTTACTGCGTTCATTCGAATGTTTTCTTCGTCTTTCTTTATTTCTTTCTTTCTTCGTGAATTGTTTAGTTTGATTTCTGACGAAGACATTTTTCCTTGCCCGGATTTTCACTATGATTGCACGGATCGTTCCCGGTGTTCCCGGTAGTCAGATACGGCCATGCACACCGTAACTAACAACCTTCTCAAAAGCACTCAAGATAGGCAAAGATTTCGAATTTTTATTTTATTTACAGCGATTGTTACGTTTAACCGGCACACCTATTACAATGCCTCGCCCAATTTCTCCTCTTTTATTGATTTTACATGCTCTTTTGGGTTTTTTTAAAACTTTATTTTCTATCACGATGTCAAGTTTCTCTTTGTGTTGTTTTATCTTTATTTATTTTACTTAGACTTTTCAAGTTTTTCTTTTTTCTTTTTTTCTTTTTTTGTCGTTTTTTATTTTTGTTTTTTTTTTTGGTTTTCTTTTTTTTTTTCTTTTTTCTGTTTTATTTATTTTGATATAATCTTTTATTTCTCTATCTTTTTCCTTCTTCTTCTATGTGCCCTATCCTTTCAGGACGTAGGCGATCATGGCTTTCCACGTCTCCTTATCCCTGGTGGCTCTTAATATGTTTTCTCCTGTTACTCCAAGTAACCACTGTTCCGTCATCCACCTGATCAGGCCTTTCAAATATGTTACCCTTCCTCCGTCTCTTTTTCCTTCTATCTGGCCTGTCAGTATCAGATTCTCCAAGCCCCCCTTCCTCAGTGCATGTCCCAGGAACTTCAGTTGTCTTTTCCTGATGCTCACTATTAGTTTTCTTTTCAATGGCATTCTTTTCCTTATTTGACGCATTTTCACTTGTATTTTTGCAACAATTTTCCTTTCTTTCATTTTTAGTCAAGCACATATTTCTATTCTATCATTTGTCGGTAAATGTTCGTTTTAGGAGCCGACGGCTTTCCCCACTTTAAATTTATCCAAAATAGCATTATCTTTGTGCAAATGTATATGCTGAACTGAAATCAACAATTAGTTATTGAAGAAACTTACTTTTTTGCTTTGAAAGTCCATAAAAAAAGCGAACTATATCTCGCACTTTTTCTCTCCCGTAACTCTCACGAAGTCATGTAATTAACTGCAGAATGACGTTTTACGTAGGCTGCAATTTTCTGTCGAATTTTGGTCGATTTTCTTCTTTACTGAAACTTCTGGCGATGTACTTCCTGTTATGAAAGTAATAAGCGTAAAAATACAATAGCGCATTACTTTCATTACCTGAAGTACATCGCTGGAAGTATCAGTAAATGAAGAAAAATCGACAAAAATCTGCCAAGATTCGTTCACATACGCAGTACGTCATTCTGCAGTTAATTACATGATTTCGTGAGAGTTACGGGAGAGAAAAAGTGCAAGATATATTTCGTTTTTTTTTTTTTATGAACATTTAGATAAAAAAAAGGTAAGTTTCTTCAACAACTAACAGTTGACTTGAGTTCAGCATATACGTTTGCACAGAGATAATGCTATTTTGGATAAATTTGAAGGGGAAAAGCGTCGGGACTTACAACGAAAATTTACCCATTTGTCTTATCTATTTACTAGCAGGATAGCCCGGCGTTGTTCGGGTGTAATGACAGCTTTCAATCTAATCCATGGTCCTGGAGCTCAGACTCTTTGGACGTTGGCACGAAAGACTAAAAAGCAATAGTTGTTTCCAGTTAAAGCGAAACCATAGACTGAAAGAAAAATGAATGGATGTAAATCAAACTTTGATATCAAATAAGTTTTTTCGTCGTAAACTGAATTTTCAAGACTAAATAAGTCCTCTGAGTAAATGATATAATGGCTGAGACTAAGAACTACAATTATACCTACTTAGAGCCAAACCCGAAGCAAAAACTAAAATAAAAAGGTTGAAAAAGATACAGACATACAGGCAGATAAACAGACACACGAACACAAACATCTTGCCTTTTATATATATATATATTATCGATTTTCTGCACTACTATAAGAAGTGCAACCTTGAAACTTTTGAATATCGTTTCTTATGTCTTTGTCTATGAGTGTATCAAATTTGATTAAAATCGGTCCACTCCTTCTATAACCCGATTTTTTCGATTATCGATTTTCGATATTTATCGGGGGTACCTCGACACAAAACCTAGCTAAGAACACTCGCAGATGCTTATAGTACAACTGTGTAAATTTTCAAGAAATTGGTTCAGCCGTTTGGGAATCTATAGGTAACGGATACACACACACACACACACACACACACACACACACACACACACACACACACACACACACAGACAAAGTTCCATTTATAAATAAGTTTAGATAGATAGATCTATTTGTCCTTTCTTTATATTTTGCTTTCTTTCTTTCTAATTTCCTTTTATTCCTTCTTGCTTTGAATTCTTTCCGAGTTTTGCGACTGAATCTTCTACTTCTTTTGTTTTCCATTGCTTTTTTTTTTTATTCTTATTTCTTTAAATTTTCTTTCGGTCAATTTATTTCTTTTCTCTAATATTTTTCACTGACTTATCTATACTTCTATATTCCCCCACACCTCTACGTTAGTATTTCTTTTTTAAAATTAGGCGGCGGCTGGTTGCTTACCATCCGCTATAAATCTTAAAATGCAATTGAGTTACGGCCCTTGTCCACTAGTTGGATGTGATACTTCTGAATCCAACATGGTGATAAGCTGACACGTACGTAAAAGCTTTTGGTTTAAATCCATACTAATCCTTGCTGTTCTCAAGCAGTAAATGAATAAATGATATTTTATTATGTTTTAAAATACACTTTTATTTCAATTTAATTCATTTTTGCTGCTTCCAACAACCTGGGATATAAAACATTTTTGTGCGACGAGGATTCATCCTTTCAAAACCAGCATGGCAATTTCAGAGAGATGCTTACGGAGAATTTACAGTAGCAAGAACAGATTCTGAAGTTACAACAACAGTTTTTAACATCAATGTTAACACTCCATCCATGTCTATTGAACAGGTGAAGACGCTCATCCCTTGTTCCCTGTTTAGGATGTGGTTTCCGGCTTTCTCTTTTCCAGTCTTTTCACTCTTACGTAGCCCCTTGCACATCAGTGGCGTTACCGCCTTGCTCGGGGTGATATGATTAAAAAAAAAACATGACTGTACAGTTCCAGAATCAACACGAAATTTTTCGCGCTGGGACAATCCGAAATAGCAATTAAGGGGATATCTTCGCCAACAACATCACAAAGTTACACTATCTGGTCAGGCGCCCCTGCTGTTCATCTCAGTGTTCTCGAGAGGCTCCAGGGGAGAATCTGTAATGTGACTGGTCACCACCTGGCAGATTGACTCCAGTCACTTTCTCATCGTCAGGATGTGGCTTTCCTCTGTCTCTTCTATAAATATTTTCATGGCTTCTTGCTCTGACGAACTTGGGTCACAGGTGTCCCCTCCGCAAAAATTTACTCGGGCAACCAGACTGGCAACAAGGCCTCATCCTTTTACAATTAAATCAACCAAATACGACAATTCTATTCCAGTAGCTTCTTTTCTCGTGCTTCCAGCCTGTGGAACTCCTTTCCATATATACTTGCTTTCCTGACGGCTATAACCTCCAGGAATTTAAATGCAAAGTCATTTCCCATCTATTTTCCACTTAACTCAGCTCTTTCTACATCACCCCGTGTATCTTGTTCTTTTTCTTTCTTTCTATGTTCACAACTGTCTTCACTCCTGTGTTCACATCCTTCCTTTGCTCTTTCTCTTTCACCCCCTGTAGCTGTTTCGTCTTTGTCTTCAGTCTCCTCCTGCCTAATACTTCAACAGTCTTATGTAACCATCTGTAACGCCTTCCTTGGGGTGAAATGATAAAAAAATGACCCAGCGATCAAAAACAAACAAAAAAAATTTTTTAAAAAACATTCGCTTCCTGGTTTTCTCACATACATGAAAAATGGAAAGTACGTCTCCTAATTCGTAAACTGGAAACAAGACCGTTATCAGAATTATATTTCACCAAAGCAGGCAACGAATTTCACATTTACTGAAACAGTGGAACAATTAGGTGAATTTTTCGGAGAAAGAAACATTTTTGTTTGATATTTGATTCAAATATTTAAAGCTAACGAAAGATGACGCAGGCGATTATGCGACATTTGTTAATTATGTCAATCAGGAACGTGAAAAATTTAAATTCCCTAACAGAGAAAGAGTTTAAATGCTTGTTTTTTTTATCGCAAGATGAAAATATGCTACTTCTAATGTTCACATCAGACTGCTTTCAAAACTGGAATAGGACAAAGACATTAGGTTTAAAATCCCTCACCACTGAATGCAATAATTTATTAATCATAAAAAGAGAAACCATGTCGATAAAAAAAAAGAACAAAAAAATGATGATTATTCAATAACCAGCAACATCACCACAGAAAAGCAACTCCGTGATAAGTCAGTCAGTCATGTGCCATACGTGATACACGCTTGGGCGATCATGTCTCGAAAGTGACATGACTGACTAGGCAGAAGATTACCCTGCAACAGGTTGCTATTACTTTCTGCGGTAGACTGGTTGCCAACCAAGGTTATAGAACCCAATCTGTCCTGTTATTTAACCCATAACTGGAAGGAAGCGACGGATTAATACCTTTCCCAAGAAAGGAGTGCAAGGAAATCAACTGGAATTCGAACTCGGCTCCCCGATTTCTTGTTCCGAGCTGATAACCACTGCACCACAACGCACGATAAAAAGAAACCTTCTTCAAAATGTTTGCATTGTGGCGAATGGCATTATCCAGGCTTTCATCTGTTAAAAAAAAATCAAGAGTGCAATATTTGCCATTTAAAAAGAATAAAGGAGAATTTCTTCAAAATCCAAATTCACACAAAAATTCAAATGAAAATTTATCCCATCATTTCATGGACAAACTTCAAGGGGTAATTTAATCCTCGTTGATGCTTACGGCAAATGAACCTAAAAGATCGGATGAAACATATCTTAAGTTAAAACAAATCTTCAGTCGACGTGGAGTCCCAAAGCTACTCATTTCGGATAATGGCACTGCACTCACATCAGCTGCATTTTCAACTCTCTGTGCGCAGAATGGTATTCAACATTATTTAGACACCCACTTTTCATCCACAATCATATGGACAAGTGCAGCGTTTTGTAGATACTTTTAAGAGAGCGCTCGTCAAACTCTAAGGAAAATATAACTACACCAGAAATATTAGAAATATCCTTCGGAAGTTACAGAGCTACACCCAATCCAAACGCAACTAACAGAAATTCGCCAGCAGAAGTACTGACGAACCGTAAACTCCGTTTACACACAGATGTCATCCACTTAACCCCAAACCATTCGCTAAAAAGATACACGGTGATAGAAAAACAATTTAACAGTTATCATGGAGCAGTAAAACGCATATATGTACCTGGACAACCTGTACTTGCAAAAGATTAACGCAAAAGCAAAGAAAAATAGATCCAAGGATGCATTATACGTCGTTCTGGAAATGTTACATATGATGTGGATATACAGTCTTCAGTCAGAGTTGGACATGCAAACCAGTTACGGCCATCAATTCTTCCAGAGACCAATTTAAACCCCACTTTACTACTGGATATCTTATTGGACACTTTCGAATAACCTCAACAATAATCCCAAGTATTACCAAGAGACAGAGATAGGACTCCAGCAAAAAGTTTACCAAGGAAATCCTATCCACTACAAAGTGAGCCACACCCACTGCATTTGAATCCCCGAAAAAATTCAAACAAGCACAAGGCTAAAAAGTGGAGGTGTTTGAGGTGCTAACTTCCTATAAAGCACGAAAACTTTAAATACAACTGGGTTATGTTCTTTGACTCCCATGAGGCAAGCGTAGGAGATGAAATTCCAGTCATTGTCCTAAAGAAGTGTTCACCTGAGCTGGGTTCAATCGTTTCCAAATTCTACAACTATTACCTCACTGCTTGCTGTTTCTAGGAAATACGCCTCTGTAGTTCCTCTTTTTAAGAACAGTAGGGAGTCCCCTGACCTCTCCAATTATCGTCCTATTACCTTATTTCGTCTTTTTGGCAAAATATTCCAGGCTATTATTAATGTTGAAATAGTTAGGCATCTTACATCACACAACCCTCTTTTTGACAAACAATATGGCTTTCACTTCGGAAGGTCTACTGCTGATGTGCTAACGACCATCACTAAATATATAACCAGGCTCTTAATAAGAATGGCGAAGCTTGTACTGTGGCTCTTGATATCTCGAAAGCATTTGACAAGGTTTGGCATGTTGCCTTTCTGTGCAAACTCCAGAGCTACGGTATTTCTTGACGGTTCTTTGATTTAATCCAATCGGGCAACCTTCCAGATCCTTTCACACAAACACAGGCGTCCCTCAAGGCTGTATCCAACGTCCTACATTATTTTTGATCTCCGTGACATCATCAGTTACCAATTAAGCGTCTATGGAGGTGACATCACTATTTACTCCCGTCTCAGTAAGAAATTTGCCAATGCTGACAAAGTAAACATGGCTGCTGCCCTTCAAAAAGCCCGCTAACATTTGATTGAATGGGGGAGAAAATTGCTCGTAAATTTAATGTCCCTAAAATTAACCTTCTTTCCTTTAACCACCATAGAGATACTCTCTTGCTTATCATCAAAATGAATGATGCTAGTCTCTTAGAGAGAAACACATTGCGCCTCTTGGCCTCACTCTCTTCAATGACCTCAAATAAAATGGCTAATCGAATCCATAGCTACGTCTACTGCTAGGAAGTTTAGGTCACTGTGTCGTGCCAGGAAGTTTTTTTTAAAATTAGAATCCATTTTGCTATTCATTTTGTGGTTCTCGACAAACTCCAGTAGAGGATCTGCAATATAATCGATCCTGACTTAGCAGCTCACCTTCATTCACTTTCTCACAGATGTGATTTGTTTTTTCTGTCCATGACAACTGATATAATGCTCTGACGATTCAAGAAATTCAAGTATATATTTGTATAAATTCATATATAAATATTCAGTTATATATTTGTATAAATTAAATTCTTGTATAGATTCAAGATTGTTTAATGCTCTGATGAGCTTTTTTTCCCTGGATCCTCAACTACATTCCTTTACGCGTGCATCTAGATCCTACCCTTTTACTGTCGAAGTAGTTAAATATAACGACCTCGTCTACTCTAACAACTTCTTTTCTCTCACTTCTCCTTTGTAGAAATCCTTAGCTACAAACTCTAAAAAGTTTAAATGCAATGTCACTCGCCATGTTGATTCTTTCTTTGACATCTCCTGTACGCTGTTTTTTTTTTCTCAATGAACTCCCCGACACCAGTGGTGATTTTCAAGGTTTGCAGTATCTCCATTGATATATAAAAAAAAACCTTCTTGTATTTAAAATCTTGAAAGACATGAGATAATCAACATGAAATAATCAATATATCTATTTGAATCCCAAAATTTCAGACAAGTTGAACTAATTTAAGCTCAACAAATCAATTTTACCAGCTATTTTCTGCTCTATAAATTCTGTCTATTGTCAAACTTAGCCAAATATTGTTGGAACTCAGCTAGTATTGTTGTTGTAGTGCAGTCGGTATAGGCTCGGAACGAGAAATCGGGGAGCCGAGTTCGAATTCCAATTGATTTCCCTGCATTCACTAACGCGAAAATACCCTTAGGGAAGGGTATTAATCCGTCTCTTCAATCCAGCTATATGTTAAATAAGAGGACAGATTGGATCCTATAGCCTTGGTTGGCAACCAGTCCACCGCAGAAAGTCATAGCAACCTACTGCGGGAAAAATCTTTTGTCCAGTGATTCATGTCTTTTTCGAGACATGATCGCCCAAAGCGTGCATGACACTTAACTGACATATCTTGTAACACATTATACACTATAGCCTAAAAGAACTCGATATTGTGTACCATTTAAAGTACACAATTTTCTCGTTTCTCTTATGCAGAGGCCCTTCAAATATTTTTAAAATACCCAATGCCAACTTAAAATTACCAAATTATCGACTAAGCTGTTAGAATAGAACATATGACACGTAATAAGTGTCTAATAGTGTTATATTTTTCAGGCTTTATTTTCAAGCGTCCTCACTAATTCAGTTTTGGGAAGATTAAGGGTCATATCACATTGAAACAGTGGTTTGTGCGTGTGTTCGTTTTTCTTGTGTGCCGTGTGTGTGTGTGTGTGTGTGTGTGTGTGTGTGTGTGTGTGTGTGTGTGTGTGTGTGCTATATTGATTGCATTTCATGTCGAACGAACGCTTACGGCCAGCTCACGTTAAAACACCGGTTCCCATACGAATGACAGAAGTTAAGAAACATCGAGTCTACTCAGTACCTAGATCGATGACTGCTTCGGAATTCCAGGTACTGTAAGCTTAGATGGAATGTTTGGTTAATGGGTGATGGCTCGGAAGTCTTAATAGGAGAATTGGGTTCATTATATTTACTTATGCGCAAATACCTTTGGGAAATGTATAAATCCACCTCTTTTTTCTCTACCAATGGGTTAATTAGTAATACGTCTACTACTAAACCATTATTATCTCCCCTAATTACCCCGCCAAATTTCGTACTATCTAAAAATATTTATGGCTCTGATTAACTCAGTCGTTCTCTCGTGGCTTCCCTCTGCCTCTTCTGTAGATACTTTCACGGCTTCTGCTCCAATGAACTTAGCTCACTGTTGCCCCCTATGTATGAATTTACACGAGCTACTAGACTAGCAACTAGGTCCCACCCTTTTACAGTGAAACGATAAAAATGTAACCGACATTTCTACTCTATCAGCTTCTTTTCTCTCACTTCCCGCTCGTGGAATTCCCTTCCATATAATTGGTTCCCCGACAGCTACAATCTCCATAAATTTAAATGTAAGGTAAATAGACATCTCCTATCTCACTATCTCGCATCCTTTATCTCAAGCTCTTTTCTCCATCCACTCCACCCCCATTAAACCGGTATTCTCATCCGTCTATTACCCTCCTCCTGACATCCCCTATAACTAACCCGTCTTTCTCATCACTTTTCCCCTATATAACCCCACTGCGCAACAGTGGCAGTAAAACTGCATTGTCTTGGGTGAAATTATTTTTTAAAAAATCTTTCTGATTGTGAGTATTTCATCGAAATTTAATTTACTTTAAAATAATTTTGCTCATGTTTTGTCGATTGTATTTTAAAAATTATCGGTAGATCTGCTTCCCTGCTGCTTCAAATCTCTTCTTCATCTGTAACGAAATTGTCCAACATTCTATGTATAAGATTGGATATTGGATAGAAGCCTTGTTTTTTTTTTTTTGCGGGGGGGGGGGGGGTTACGCTGTTTTCCCGTCTCTCTTTTCTTCGATTCGTCCCCAGAACATTAGATTCTCTTCCTTCCTCGTTACATGCTCCAGAAACTTTAGCTGTCTCTTCCTGATGTTTTTTTTTTTAATCATATCACCCCGAGCAAGGCGGTAACGCCACTGATGTGCCGGGGGCTACGTAAGAGTGAAAAGATTAGAAGAGAGAAAGCCGGAAACCACATCCTGAACAGTGAACAAGGGATGAGCCTCTTCACCTGTTCAATAGACGTGGGTGGACTATGAACCGGGCGATAGTTTAGTCTATCTACTCCAATTGAAGAAAAAAAAAGTGAAGATTGGAAGAGAAAACAGGAAACCACATCCTAAACAGGGAACAAGGGATGAGCCTCTACATCTGTTCAATAGACGTGGGTGGAGTGTGAGCCGGGCGATAGTTTCGTCTATCTACTCCAATTGAAGAAAAAATAAGTGAAGATTGGAAGAGAAAACGAGAAACCACAGCCTAAACAGGGAACAAGGGATGAGCCTCTACACCTGTTCAATAGACGTGGGTGGAGTGTGAACCGGGCGATAATTTAATCTATCTACTCCAATTGAAGAAGAAGAAAGAAAAAAAGGTAACGGTGGTGAGTCAACTAAGAAAAAAGGTAAAGAATACTCGGGCAAAAGACGAACAAGGAATTTAACAGGACTTCTTTTTTTAAATAAAAAGGACAAATTTATTCACCGGTCAAAGAAATTTCTTTGAAAAAAGTAAAGAATACTCGTTCAAATAACCATGAAACTATTTTAAAATTAGCCACAAAAAATAAAACAAAATAAAATTAAAGCAAAATTATAACTTACTTTTAAGTATATTTCAAAGCTGATCCTAAACCAAACGCACGTGTACTAACGCCAGTAGAGAAAAAGAATTATTTTATGTTTTGGCTGAGGGGTGGTGGGGTATACGATTTATTTTCGTTTGCATCCTCTACGAAAACCTTGTCGTTGTTCACATGTTCGGTCCATGGTATCCCTATCATCCTTCTGCAGAACCACATTTCTGTTGCTTCGAGTCTTTTCTTCATGTCTGAGGAGATTGTGCAGCATTCACAGACACATAGAAGGACAGTTAAGTATTTAAAATTGTACACGGTCATTACAAACGCCTTGTGATTTCATTTCCAAACCGCTCGATGTAAATCTGGCGATGATCGTGTATTGCTTGAAAAAAACCTGTTACTAAACATATTTTAATGTCAGAAAATTAAGAATAATGAATATTTTGAGTAAAAATAAAAAGACTAAGCGAATCAAGCTTATGACTATTTTTACAGGTTTATTATAACGTAGTATAAACTTTTGTGTAAATTAATCGAAACAAATATCTTTCTAGGATCTTTCATAATCTCCCTGATCACGTATACGTCGTCTCTTGGTGTTGTTTTTCTCTTTCGACTGGGTTTTTCTTTAAGTTCTGAACTGATGAATCCAGTTTGTTTCTTGGCCTTGATGAGACGACTGAGTGTTGAAAGGTAGACACCAACAATATTCGCAGTCTCTCTATAAAGCTTGCGAGTATGTTCGTAGTTTCAATTTTCGTACGCTTGTTGGATTAACGTCCATTGCAAACAATGGCTGTAGGACAGTCGAGACAGTAATGTCTGGGTGTAATAAAAATCTGACGCAATCATGGATGATACAACATTTTTCAAGGCCAAACAAATTTCATAATACACCCCGAAAATAGATTCATATTCCTGCGAACCACTGCTAATGACCTAATCAAAGGAAGAATTATAAATTGATTACACACTGTCTCTCCAGTGGGTCGAAAACGGACCGTATGTTAAAAGAAAGTAAACTAAAGCAGTTGTTTCAATTAATTTACACAAGGGTGTAGCTGCTAAACTATAAGTATTTCAATTTGTACACGGATGTTTTAATTTCACTATGGTTGCGTGGCCGAATGTTCGATTCTCAACCATGACATCCATAGATGATTTGTCAGGAAGGTGACTCCTTGAGTCGATTTCAGCGCGGGGTACCTTTGGGAAAGGCCTGGAAAGAAATGTATTGCATTTGACATGTTCAAGGGATTTATCGCAGTCTCTGTACTGATTTGGATAAATTCAGGGATTGGGAAAATCACAATTATGTTCCTTTCTCAAATCTATCTTTTTCGTTCCTTTGTTTTTTTGTGTATCTATCTACTCTATTTCTGTCTGGGTATATCTATCTCTAACTCTCGATTTCTCTACCCTCACCCACGATCAGTGTCAGTTTTTGTGTGTTTTTTGTCTATGTATTGTCGCAGATTCTTTTTTGTTATCACTCATCTCTAAGAACAAATTTGAAACCGTATATATTTTTTAAGTCCACTTAAATATTTTTTGTGAATAAACATTTTGGTCTCTTGTTGACCGTTGTAAATACGTTCTTTTTTATTTTAAAATGATTCATGCTGAATAAATTTCTTTAACGTTAGGCCATTTTCATATGTTCTCATTTATTTATTACCAGATGACATGGTAAAATTCTAATATGTACATTCTGATGAGTGGAATATACGTTCCTGGCGTAAATAGGTCATAACTATGAGCATTTGGTGAGAGACCACTTGCCGTATGCGACCAGTTTTTGATGGCAGTAGGGGTGGTTGCATACGATAGATTCCACTGTATTTTTCAACACAGTCTCTTTCTTTGTCAATGCACTTATTTTAGCAGTGAATTTTAGTCATATAGTATGAAAACTTCAATTTAAAATTCAATTTAAAATTCTGCTGCTATGTCAAAGTACGGACTTATTGATATCTGCTGCATGTCAAAGTACGGACTTATTGATATATTCGTATGTAGGAAGATATATCAATAAATACGTAGCCTAATGATGAATAAGCATTTATTTTGTATAATAATTATTTTTAACGTTATTCCTTCTTGTCAGTATACATTATTCAGTGTGGAATATTAAGCAAATCACTCGAATACAATACTGAAAATCTCAGATCGAAATTCTGCTACTATCTCTAAAGCTATTTATTTATTGATCCACCCACTTAAGTTTGATATATATTTACTATAGATTAATGAATAGTAAGATTGCTTTATAGGCCATTGTATGTAAATTTGATTTTCATTGATGGCCACATTTCATTAAACTTACTGGAGTTTGCTGTAGAAAGTTGTTTTTTAGGCCGAAATGGAGAGTGTTATTATTGTGCGGAGTTCAAATCCCGACAGAGTTTGTTTCGTTCACTTTTACATTAATAACTTTGGAAAAGGCACGAATTAATCTTCGTCCAGTTATGGATTAAATAACAGGGTAAATTCGGATCTATTTCCTTGAGGGAGCAAACAGTGTAGAATCCCAAACCAGCCTAAAGTGGGATTTGCCAGTTTACTTTGTTCTAGCCACATCATATGCACTTTATCCTTGGGGCGCTCCGACGTGCTGTGATGGTTAACAAGCTAGAAACCTGTTACAATTGAGTAGTGAGTTCAGTCCTCACTGGGTACTTCATAGTTTCAGCCTTGTTCCATATCTATAGTGCTTAGAAAATCAACATATGTTATTATGCCTGTGGTACCCCAAATGCTTTTATATGTTAGTACACTCAGGATCGTGATCATATCGGGAAAGATTTTGATTCATTTTACGCACATTCTGTGGCCTTGCAACAAGCAAAACTGAATGTAGTACAGGGCTACTTTTTTTTCTCTTCATGAGCCTTGTTGTTGTTGTTCTTCTTCTTCTTCGTTGGTTTTCAATGTCTTTCTTCCTGTTTTATTTTTTCTTTCTTTTTTTATCTCTCTTGATCAATCTCTCTATTCTCTTTGGGATTTCCTTTCCTTCTCTATGTTTTGGCTCTTCAGTGTTCTTTCTTTCTTTCTATTTTTCTTTCTTTCTTTCTTTGATGTCAGCGTTTTTTTTTTCATTTTTTTCTGATTACTGACTTATTTTTACCATCTTATATCTGCAATTCCCTCTTTCTGTCTTTTTCTCTCTTTCTTTCGTTGTTTTTCCTTTCTTTTTGAACGTCTCTTATTTTTCTTTTCAGCGCCAGATAAAATGAAAACCACAAACACAAAAACGTGACGACAAAACGAAACGAGACGAAATGAGACGAAACGAAACGAAAATAACATAAAAGGAATGAAAATCAAACCAGATTAGAATTCAATAAAAGGTACAACAACGAAGACGTCGACTTCTCGCGAGAGAAAGAATCTAGTCCTAAAGAGACGGCAATTAGCTCCCTTTGTGGAGGAGCTCTCCGGTCTCTCCACCACTCTTCTCTTCTCATCGAACCACCACAAGCCCCATGTTCCCTGTATTTCTTTACCCACGCCGCCCCCGGTGACCATTGAAGCTTGAATCTCTACACGCTCTTTCTCGCTTTCGTTAATTCCCTATCGTTTTGCGTCTTCGTCTATGCGTTCTTCAGCCTCCACCATTTGTGTAATTCTCTCCTCCGTTCGTTCCATACAACCGGAAGCAACATCGATGTCAAGTCCATCAAACTAAGTGCCCAACCCCGAACTACATCCGGGCATGTTTACCACATTAGCCCTATTGATTTCATTCGCGTTTGGAGCATTCCATGCTTGTTCATCCATTCTCATTCTCATTCTTGTTACTTCGTCTTTTTTTTTTTTTTTGCTTAGCCGTTTTCTTCTTTTTCACTTCTCTGTTTCATCATTATCATCATCATCATTATCATCATCATCATCATCGTCGTCGTCGTCGTCATCATCATCATCTTATTATTATTATTATTATTATTATTGTCTTTATCATTCCTCCGCCGTTTTTATGTCCTTTGTCGTTTCTTTGTTTTTCTTTACCTTTTTTCTACTTCTTCTTCTTCTTCTTCTTCTTCTTCTTCTTCTTCTTCTTCTTCTTCTTCTTCTTCACCCCAACATTTTCTTTTTCTTCTTCTTTATACAGGCGTGTATCTCTTCTTCAGCCCACCGATTACTTCTTTTTCTTCTTTTTTTTGTTCTTCTTCTTGTTTTTCTTTATCTTCTTCGTTTTCTTCTTCATCTTCTTCCTTGCTTTAGCCACATTACTTTTTTTTTCAATTTTTCTTTCTCTCTATTTTCGTTATTCCCTTCCCTTTTTACCAATTCGTTTTTTCTTTTCTTCTTTCTCATTTCACTTTTGACATTTTTTATCACTTGTTAAGTCTCCTTTCCCTTTATTTGTCTTTCTTTTTTTTTCATTCTTTCTTTCTTTCATTTAGTTTCTATTTTATCCTTCTTTTTTATCCCTTATTTTTACAATTGATTTTTTATCACTTTCTACTTTAAGCCTTTCTTCTTCATCATCATCATCATCATCAATTTTTTCTTCCTTTTTTCAATTGCAAATATTTCTATATGACTCGACCGTTACATCTCTCACGTCTTTTCATCCTGTTCTGATTATACTCGCTTTCTTTTTCTTTCTTCCCTATAATTTCTTCTTCACCATTTCCCTTCCTTTTTTTCTCTTCCTTTATTTTTGTCTTTCTCTTTTTCCTGCATTTTTTCTTTTTTTCTGTCTATCGTTTGTATTTCTTTTTTATTTTCATTTTCCTCTTTCTCTTTTTCCTTAACTAATATCCTCATCCCGTTCTTTTCAATTTTCACATTTTCTTATTATTTTCTACTTTTCTTTTGAAGTTGTTTTCGCTTTTTTTCCTTCTTCTCGATTCTTCAGCGTTATTTTCCTTCTCTTTTCCTTCTCTTTTCTTTCTTCACGTGGTTCGTTTTTCACTTTAATTCACCTTCTCATCTTTCGAGCTACAAATCTTATTTTTATCTTAATTTTTGTGTTTATGTGTCCTCTCTCTCTTAAAAACATTACTTTTTATCTCTTTTGTGTGCTATAATTTACTCAGCTTATACCAATGTTGTCATAAGGTCACAAATATGGAGCTCCCAATAAGGCTCGAACGCACAACACTATAATAATCGTCAAACAGACTCACTAAAAGTTTATCCCGCTCCGAGACGCTTATATCAATAGTGTGCTTCTTTGTTTCTCTTTTCTTTTTGTTTTTTTTAGTTTTCTTTCATGTTTTTCTTTCTTTCTCTTAAATACTGGTTCTTTTCACTTTTCTTTCTTTCTTTCTTTCTTTCTATGAAATACTAGTTCTTTTCACTTTTCTTTCTTCCTTTCTCTTAAATACGGGTTCTTTTCATTTTTCTTCTTTTCTTTCTTTCTTTATATTAAATAATGATTCTTTTCACTTTTTTCCTTTCTTTATCTTAAATACTAGTTGTTTTCATTTTTCTTTCTTTCTTTCATACTTTCTTTCTTTCTTTCTTTCTATCAAATATTGGTTCTTTTAAATTTTATTTCATTCTTCATATTAAATACTTTTTTTACTTTTCTATCTTTATTTCTTTCTCTTAAATACTGGTTCTTTTCTTTTTTTCTTTATATTAAATACTAGTTCTTTTCACTTTTTCCTTTCTTCTTCATCTTAATACTGCTTCTTTTTATTTTTCATTCATTCATTCTTTCTTTCTTTCTTTTTTCTTTCTCTTAAATTCTGTTTATTTTCATTTTTCTCCCTTTCTTTTACTAGCTACTCATTCTGCTTTTTTGTCCTTTTTCTTTTTTTTTCTTTTTTTTTTGTTTAATTCTCATTTGTCGTTCGTAACATCCAATTGTTTTTTCTTCTTTCTATCATTTTTTTTACTTCTCATTCTTCGTCATCCGGTTTTTTTTTCTTCTTTTGTTTATCTTTCAATTCATCTCCTCTGTTCTTTTTTCTCTTCCCTTCTCTTTCTTTCCATTTCGCTTTCTCTTTTTACTTCTTTCTTTTCTCAACTTCATTCCTCTGATTTTATTCTATCTTTCCCTTTTACAGTTTGCTAATGTTTCCTTTTTTTACCTTATTTTTCATCTTCCTTCCATTTCATCATTATTTTTTTCCTTATTATTCTCTTTATTTATTTCCGTCTTTTCGTCATATTTACTTTTCTTCTTCATATTTCATCTTTCTCTAATGTTATCTCTCCCTTTTACTGTTATTCTCCTTCATTCACTTTTTCCATCTTATATTTTCCACTGCTTTTGTCTTGTTTTTTTTCTTCGTTTCCTTTCTTCATGCTTCATCATTCTTCTTCGATTTTTACTCTTTTTTTTCTCTCATTCTTCTCGATTCTCTTTCTTTATCTTTCAACTTTCACTAAATTTCTTCGTTTTTTATTAATCTTTGTTTACTGCTTATTCATGTTTAACTATTTCTAATTTGCTCTTCTTTCTTTCGTCTTCTTTTTCTTCTCCTTTTCTTTTCTTCTTTCTACACTCTTCTCGTTATTTACTCTTCTTTTTCATTATATATTTCTTTATCGCTATCTTTTTTCATCTTTCTATAATTTTCTTTGTTTTTGGCTTTTCTTTTTTCGCCTGATTTGTTGCTTTTCTTCTCTTTTTTCATTTCTCATCCTTCATTTTCTTCTATTTATATTTATTATAAAATATATTTTCTTTTTCATATCTTTCTTCTTTTTCTACATTTGTCGTTTTCCGCTATTTTCTCTTTATTAAAATCGATTATTTTATCGTAATTTATTTATTTATTTTTCCGTTATATTTTTCTTCTTCTTTTTCTTTATTCCACATCTTCCTCTGATTTTCTTCATTTTTACTTTAATATCTTCCGTGATATTTTTCTTTTTCTTTTTCTTCTTTTTTTTCTTTTTCCTCGTTCCTCAACTTCCTCTGATGTTCTCCCTTTTTACTTTAATATATTCTGTATTTTTTTCTTCTTTTTTTGTTCCTTTTTTCTATTTCCTCATTCCACATCTTCCTCTGATTTTCTTCATTTTTACTCTATCTTCCGTGATATTTTTCTTCTTCTTTTTCTTTTTTTTTCCTCATTCTACATCTTCCTTTGATATTCTTCATTTTTACTCTAATATCTTCCGTGATATTTTTCTTCTTCTTTTTTTTCTGTTTTCTCATTCCACATCTTCCTCTGATTTTCTTCATTTTTCCTCTAATTTCTTCCCTGATATTTTTCTTCTTCTTTTTCTTCTTTTTTTTTTCCTCATTCCACATCTTCCTCTGATTTTCTTCATTTTTACTCTAATTTCTTCCGTGATATTTTTCTTCTTTTTTTTCTTCTTTTTTTTCCTCATTCCACATCTTCCTCTGATTTTCTTCATTTTTACTCTAATTTCTTCCGTGATATTTTTATTTTTATTTTTCTTCTTTTTTTTTCCTCATTCCACATCTTCCTCTGATTTTCTTCATTTTTACTCTAATATCTTCCGTGATATTTTTTCTTTTACTTCTTTTTTTTCTGTTTCCTCATTTCCCACCTTTCGCTGATTTTCTTTTTATTACTCTAATGTCTCCCATTCTTCTTTATTCTTTCTTAATTTATTTTACTATTTATCCTTCTCTAAATTTCATCTTCCACTTCTAGAATCATTTTAACTCTTTCTTCTTTTTCCTCTATGCACGGATATCTACGATGATAAGTTTCACCATTTTCTCATTGAATTATTATTATCTCGTATAGAGTATTCGGACACATACCTCCAGCCAAGCGAACGCAGATTTTAAACAAGAAGCAAATAACTGTTGTCTATACGCGTATTTGATTTTTGACATGTTGTCGAAATATATAATCAGATCGCCATAATATCTTCTATTAAACACAGCGTCTAACTCCGCATCAAACTATACATTCTGTTCCCTTCGAGGTCATGCACACCTCTATGATTAAGACATAAATATAGATGATCTGCTTCTTAAAAAAAATTAAGTATTCTACAATGACAATGTAGCTAGTGTTTGAACTTACGATAAAGCTTCTATTAGGAATACTGAAATTCTTGATCACAATCATTATCCATTAAGAAGATTGGATAAATAAAAACTTATTTCCTTTTCTCTTCGTTTAAGTTCTATTTAGGCAGGTTTATTTATTTGATTTCATTTGTTTTACGGCATATCAACCTCAAAAGGTTATTTTAATGCCGACAATATTTTTACAATAAATTCGTTTGAATAGAATATCAGTTTGTAGACCAGGTATCATTGACGTATTTTTGTAAAGAATGTTTTTGTCAAGAATCAAAAAAAATATTGATGTTATTTTTACTGTAAAAATCTATTTTTATATTTTTATGGTGTTTGTGGTTAATTATTTGCCCATAGGTTGAACTCTAACAGTTGCTACCACCGAAGTCAGTCTGGAAATGAGAACAGCAATTAAGAAGTGGTTGTACGCTCCTCAAAACCTCAGAGGCTTTGCTGCCGGATGTAGTTTATCGTCATACCCAGAACCGACTATTTCGGCAGAAACTATTCACCCGAAAAAGTTTGAGCTTAAGTTTGGTTTTTCTTCAACAGCATATCAACCTCTGTTGGTCACTTAATTCCAAAAAGGTGAGGTTTTAAGGTATTTTTTGAAAATACTTGGTTATAGTGAGAAGGTTGATTTAGTCAGATTTTGATGAAAATTTTTTATTATTATTTTATTTTAGAAAACTGAAGATGTCTTCTAGTTTTGTATTCAAAAATGTATTTCTGGTAATAACTTTTTTCCTTCAATATGTATTGTTGGTAATATTTTTCCTTTAAAAATGTATATTTTTCTATAAAAGTCTATTTTTACACTTTCCTAGTATTTTGACCCCAGTTTGGTGACCCTAATAGGTGCTACCACTCCGGATCAAGGAGGACCTGGAAACAACAATTAAGAGGTGGTTTCAAGCTCCTCACAACCTCCCAATCAGAGGCCTTGCTGCTGAATGCAGTTTAGTGTCATACCAAGGACCTTAACCGAAAGAGGAAACAAGAAACTCTATTTATTTATTTATTTTTCAATTCTCGAATAAGATATTATATATCAGGAAACGTTTGGATTCTATTGATAAATTTAGGTTGTAGTTTTATAATGCTATTTCTCTTCAAGAGATAGGTGACCATTGGCTTCTACAGCTTCTTTTTTTTAATATCTATGAAAGGCCATCATGTCTTAAAAAGGTTAGTGGAGTCGTTTTTCATTTATTTATCCATGGTTGAAAATTCAATGTTATATTCATCTTGCACTATTAGCCTTCCGAAGCGAGAAAACTCGGTTTTCACTGCTGGTCAATTCATAAATGAGGTGTGGAGAAGTGACAGATTTTGTCCCAAAGATATTTAGTGTGAAAGCAGAATTTGAACTCGATTTACCGATTCCACATTTTATACTGATAACCGTTACTCTACCCTAACACGCTATCTTAATATGTATTTCTTCTTCTTCTTCTTCTTCTTCTTCTTCTTCTTCTTCTTCTTAAATCATTCACTTCCACTTGACTCTGTCTTTTGTCGCTCTCAAAATTCTTCCTTTTGGTATCTCTCTCAAACGCCGCTCTGCCATCCATTTGCTCTGGCCTATGAGTTAAGTCTCTTTTCCTCTATCCGTCCTGTAAGTATTCAATTCTCCACGCCTTCCTTTCTCATTACATGCTTCATCTGTCTCCTCCTTATGTTAAGTTTGAGTTTTCTCTTCTTTTCCATTCTCTCCAACACCTCGTCGTTTGTTAGTCACGTGCTCATTCCATGGTCAGTCAGTCAGTTAAGTGCCATACGTGAAACATACTTGGGCGATCATGTCTCGAAAGAGACATGAATGATTGGGAAGAAGATTATCCCGCAGTAGGTTGCCATTACTTACTGCGGTAGACTGGTTGCCAGCCAAGGCTATAGAACCCAAACTCTCCTATTATTTGACACATACCTAGAGGAAGAAGACATGTATTATTTTATTACGTAATAATTAATGGGGAATCAGTTTATTACTTCATAACAACAGAAAAACGATCCCCCACTTTATAACCAGTAGAAGCCTTAATCATTATTCTAATTATTATATTCAGTCAGTCAGGTAAGTGCCATACGTGAAACACGCTTGGGCGATCATGTCTCGAAAGAGACATGACTGACTGGGCAGAAGATTATCCCGCAGTAGGTTGCCATTACTTTCTGCGGTAGACTGGTTGCCAGCCAAGGTTAAAGAACCCAATCTTTCCTCTTACTTAACCCAGAGCTGGAAGGAAATACCCAGGGGTATTTGCGCGTAAGTGAAAGCAATGAATTCAACTAGAATTTGAACACGGCTCCCCGATTTTTTGTTCCGAGCCGATATCCACTGCACCACAACGCACACCCTAGGTAGTTTTGTTAAAAACCAGTAAGCAATGTAGATGACCTGACTTCCGTCTAAGATTGTCACACATATCGTCCCGATATCTTGGAACTGTGTTCGATTGCCGTTAAATTTAGTTATTTTTTTATATAATTTTATTACAAACAATGCAATGAAGCCGTTAAAACGAAAAGAGTAACTGGCAATGACGAGAACTATAAACAGTTTGCTGGAGAGAAATGACAATTAAAAGAATATACAATTAAACAGAAAATGATGATTGACGTTGCATTTAAATTTTTGAATATCACAATTGACTTTAAATCGAGAAGCTGAAAGAGAGTTCCACTAGCCAGAACTGCGAAAGAAGAAACACTCGGGATAGAACTTACGGTCACATCTACCAAATTCAACAAATTTAAGATGATGAGTCTTGCCTGTCAATTCAAAACTACGCTGGTATAAAATAATCTTGTTATTTTTTTCGCCTGAAGCAGTATCCAGTGTAAAATCAGTCAGTTAAGTGCTATACGTAATACACGCTTTGGGCGATCATATCTCGAAAGAGACATGACTGACTGGGCAGAAGATTATCCCGCAGAAAAAGGCCATTGCTTTTTGCGTTAGAATGGTTGCCAACCAAGGCTATAGAACCCAATCTGCCCTATTATTTAATCCATAACTGCAGGAAAGAGACGGATTAATACCTTTCCCAAGGGTATTTGTGCGAAAGTGAATGCAAGAAATTCAACTGGAATTCGAACTCGGTACCCCAATTTGTCGTTCTGGGTCGATAATTAGCCTAAATTACTAATCTATGCTGAAGACGTAGGCGACGACTATCAAGGAAAACCTAGAAGCACTATCGGGCCCACAAGTAGTTGGTCTTCGACGATAGAACCGCGATTGGCTTGCCATTTCGTGTGACCTGGCTCAGAATCGGCGAACATGGACTGCGATTGACTGAGATGTGGTTGGCCATCGGAAGGAAGCCGGCTCAAACCGATCAGGGTGAATGCCGAAACACGTACAAGTACATGTAAGTACTTACCTATTCGAGCCAGTGTCCTACTAAATAACAATTGGTAATATTATTTACATTATTCAGATTGTCGTCCTAATCTTTATTGCCATGTTTACGGCGTTTCGGCCGTTGTAGACTCTGGACTACTTCAGGTACTAGGAAATTCGAACCGAAACCTTTATTTCGATCACTGAGGTATATCATTCTCATTCGATGAGATGTCATTTCCGGACACCATATAGTTCTCTCCCTTTAGCTCAACCTCTAAGTTATTTTTTCACCACTGCTCTAGCCAGGTATTGAACACACAATTCTTTAGTCCAGTCACTGGAACTAACTAGCGTCTATATCTACTGGGTCATGTATTCTTAACACATCACTCAATAAATCCCGGGCCTAGCTAATAAAACAACTTTAAGGCAAAATTCGACTTTATTCATCAACATAGTCTCCTTCTAGGGTGATACACTGATTGTAACGCTTATCTAACAATTCGATGCCTTTTCTCCGGAACGATTTGTTTTTGGCATCAAAATACGCCTGTTTCCGATATCACTTCTTCATTGGAGCCAAATCTTTTTCACTAGAGCATTCTTTTGAGATCTGCAAACAGCCAGTAGTCGCTGAGGGCTACATCTGGAAAATAGGGTGGTTGCGGAAGCAATTCATGTACTTTTGTACCTTTGTACTTTTGCCAGTGTTGCAATCGACTTGTGACACGGTGCCTTGTCTTGGTGAAAGATCACTTTTTTCTTCTTCACTTGTGGCCATTCTTTGGCCATTTCTTCCTTCAGATGCACCAATAATGCTATATTATATACGCTGCCTTCTGATATGTTCAACTCATCTGCTATCTCACGCAACTTCAATTTACGGTTGGACAAAAAGAGTTTGTGTATTTTTTTGGTGTTTTCTGAGACAACTGCCGATTTGGGGTGACCTGAGCGTTCAGCATTATTTTTGTCTGTACGACCGCATTTAAAGTCAACATACTACCTCTTAACTGTTGCTTCCAACGGAACAGATTCAGATTAACACTTATCAAGCCATTGCTTTGCTTGAACAGTATTTTTCGAAATCAGAAATGGTTTCTGAACACACGAAATTCAGATGTTTCCATTGTTTTGAAAATTTGCAACAGTAGCTTCACTTAAATCACTGTAATTTGTAAACGAATAATCCAATTGGGCCCAAATGTTGTGACGTGCCATTTGAAGGTTAGTACTTCATAAAATTCATATGGATTTTTTTTTATTAGTGGCGCCATCTATATGTAAGGCACGGGAATTATTGAGTGATATGTTAGCACTTGGAGAAAGTCGTAGATTACAACTGCCGAAACGTCGTAAACATAGCAATAAAGATGAGTTCAACAGTCCAAATAATGTAAATACTACCTCATCTCAGAAGTATAGACAAATACTGACTGATTAGTAAGTATTAATATAGAAAATTGGCTAGAGCAGTTACATTTTTATTACCGATATCACAAGTCGATGATAGATTTAAGATGAGAATAAATCTTAATTACCAAATTATGTCACGTTTTCTTTGCATATTCTCATAAAAGCTGCTACTCATAAAGTGTAGAGGCAAAATTCTGTACTACAGTCTATATCTGCACACGGTACAGATTTGCGCGTCTTTTTGATAGAACATCGTATCGATCCCGAAAATTAAAGCAGTCATTTCAGTCAGTCAGTTAAATGCGATAGGTAGTACAGATGATGCTTCTAGATAATGTATGAACCTTATATTCTCAGGTCTGGTGTGACGGATTTAGGATTAAGAATTTTAAAATTTGTATGAATGTGGAAACTTGTCATCTTATGTTACTTTCTGTTGTAGTTAAGAATTTACCTGGTTCCAAAGGATTTCCAAAATTTTCACTGGATAGGATCCGTTTTATGTCGAAGTCACATAGTGAACTGAAATTTTCTCAATTTCTCGTAAATCTAATTTCACCGTTAGACATTTGAGCTTGTATATCTACAACACACTTGTATATCTTTATAATGGAGCCTCACATTAGTGAGTGGGGCGGGTGTGCAAGTGAAACCGTTGAGAGGAAGGCATCGAAACGGTGCACATTCTCTCCTGATGACCCCAATTTAAATATAAAATCTAGAGGAACATATTAAAAGAAATTAAATGAAGTCATATGGAGTAGAGAAGCTCGGTGGAAATGCCATTGACATGAGGAGCATTACACATTCGGCTCGCTTCAGGTGAGTTTCATTTCACTCAGTCAGTTAAGTGCCGTACGTGGTACACGCTTTGGGTGATCATGTCTTTCTTCAATGAACTGAACCTTTCTCAATATTTTATGTGAAAGGAATCCGGATTGATCGCCACCCCTATAAAATATTATTCTCTAAACCAAATTAACCAGTTTATTAGTTTAACAGTAATTTTTAAAAAATATTAAACTGGTTAATTATTTGTCTTACATTTTTAACAAGAAGTTGGTCAGTCATTAAAGTGCCATACGTGAAACACGCTTGGACGTTCATGTCTCGAAAGAGACGTGACTGACTGGGAAGAATATTTTCCTTCAGTAGGTTACCATTGCTTTCTCTAGAAGACTGGTTGCCAACCAAGGTTATAAAACACAATCGGTCCTGCTATTTAACCCATAGCTAGAAGGCGAAGAGCCGGATTATTATCCTTTCCCAAGGGTATTTGCGCTTAGTGAATGCGGCGAATTCAACTGGAATTCGAACTCGGTTCTCCGATTTTTCATTCCTTGCTGATATCTACTGCACCACGACGCACATCCGAGAATGATATTATATAGACATATTGCGAACTAATCTGTGGGTATTAAGAAAATCCTGAAATTTTACCCATAATAAACTCGGGTGACACATTTAAGTTTATGGATGAGAATTTCATTATAAATTGCTAATTGTTTCCCGGCTTTATTATATTCCTATTTACTCTTAGTCTGAACAAACAATGAGAGTAGCCTCCCCTTATCTGCGGATATATAATTCAAAGCTCCCAACGAGTGATTTAAACTGCGGATAATATATCATTTTTTTCTCTTGGTATCTCTTCTAAGCCCCGTCATCTCAGTTTCAGTTACTTTTCCACTACCCTAATGTAAATTCATTGTGCTTTTTCCATAACTATTTTTCTGGTAATTGTTAAACTTCCTTTTATGGTACCGAGACTTGAGGAATTTGAGCGCACTACTAGATTAGCGGCATTTTACAGTAGAACTCACTAGATATGACCGTAAGTTCTATGTTAACAGTTTCTTCTATAGAATTTCACGTTTGTGGTAATCTCTTCCAGCTTTTTTCTCCAAGTCAACTTTGATCTTTAAAACATTAAATGCAATGTCAATCGTTATCTTTTGTTTTCTTAATTAATGTCTTCTCTCCTTAATAGTGATTTTTATTCTTATATTTTCTAACGATCACTAAATCCTTGCGTCTTAGTGATTTTATTTCCCTTCTTGTAGTAAAATGATAAAAGAAACGTATGTGAATGTCCAATAAGTTAGCTTTAATTATTTATTAGTCTAAAAGACAGATTGGGTTCTATAGCCTTGGCTGGCAACCAGTGTACCACAGAAAGTAATGACAGCCTACTGTGGGAAAATCTTTTGCTCAGTCAGTCATGTCTCTTTCGAGACCTGATTGCTTAAGCGTGTATCACGTATGACATTTAACTGACGAAACATGGAATTAATTAATGGTTTTTACTTACTTAAGAAATCCCTCATGCATGCCTATAACAAAGATTAACTTATTACTAAACAAAATAAAAAATTGGCAACAATAAACAACAATAAAACAGAACAGTTATAATGGTAGACTTTGAAAAAACAGTAGTTGCTAGAGTAGCTACTGTTTTTTCAAAGATCGCTCGGGTACAAAAGGCGTCACTCCGGCAAGGTACTGTTTGCCCTTCTTAGGATTGCAAATATACTCGTTCTTGGACAGGAATTGGCGGATTCTCAGCGTTGTGAACAGGTGCATTGTCGTGGTGATACAGACATAATATGTCCTGTCATAACTCTCGTCTTTTCTCGCACACTGAACAAACAAACGCTTTAGTCAGGCTTTATCGCACAAATTACGTACAGAACAAAAGGTTCGTTCTTATCGTAGATTTTAGCAACAACAGCTTGAAATCTTCCTTATTAAATCAATCTTCTTCTTCTTCTTCTTCATGTGCCGTGTCTCTTCTGGACGTAGGCGATCATGGACCTCTACTTGGCTCTGTCACTTGTCGCTCTCAATATTTTTTCTCTTGGTATCTCTTCCAAGCTCCGCTCCGTCAACCATTTACTCAGACCTAACAAGTACGTCTGGCGCTACGTTCCCCTGTTTCTCCTTCCATTTATCCGGCCTGTGAGTATCAAGCTCTCCAGGCCCTCCTTCCTCATTACGTGTCCCAGGAACCTCATTTGTCTCTTCCTGATATTTAGCATCAGTTTTCTTCTCGTTTGCAACCTTTCCAACACCTCATCGTTGCACACGTGCTCTGTCCATGGTATCATCAGCATCCATTCTGTAAAACCACATTTCTGTTGCCTCAAACCTATTCTTCATCTTTGATGAGATCGTCCAGCATTCACGTTCATACAGAAGGTGAGATATCATATAGCAATCTAGCACTCTTTTCTTTGTTTCTAATGAGATTTTCCCGTTTTTCAGTACTCTGGCTAGCTTCTAAAGTATGTCTTTGGCCATGCCAATGCGTCTTTGGATCTCCGTGTCGCATTTTTCATCCCATGTCAAAACACTTCCCAGATATTTGAATTTTTTACTTGCCTTATTTTAAATTTTCCGACTTGCTGTTGACGTTTTGGTTTCCTCTTTTTACTGATGACCATACATTCAGTTTTATTGATGTTTATGCTCATTCCTTTCTTTTCTTTCACCGTTTCACTTTCAGGAAGCACGTTGAATCTTCTCATTGGCTTGTGGTAATGACCAGAGTTATTGATGTTTCATTTTGGTGTAACATTAAGTTCATTTTTAATTAGTTTTGGTATTTGACTGAGGTAGAAAAATAGAGACTGTCATACATGCAGATGAATATGAAAAATTATTAATCGCCTCCTTCACATTAGATTGCGTATCAACATGAAATATTATTATGTTAATGTTTTAATCTATACTTCCGTACTGGCTCAAGACATGTTCGAAAAGAGCGCTTGAAAATTTTTCCTTAATCCTAGCTGCCATTCATTACTCCATCCTGTCTCCAATATGAAAAATATGGTATATATATTAATAATATATATGCATTTTTTTACTCACCGCTATCACAATGTTTATTAGCAGCAGCACTCAATATGAGGTATCTTTCATTCATATGAGGTTTTTCTGAAAAGCAACGAGACTCAGTGTGTTATGGGACCTGTGGGTAAATGAGTGATGTTGACCGTGTTATCATCTAACATGATCGCTTGGGTGTATATCACTGTAATCTTAGCGTTTGTTTGCTCAGTGTGCGAGAAAAGACGAGAGTTATGACAGGACATATTATGTCTATATCACTACGACAATGCACCTGTTCACAACGCTCTGAGAATCCGCCAATTCCTGTCCAAGAAGAACAGAACGAGTAAGTTTGCAATCCTAAGAAGGGCAAACAGTACCTTGCCGGAGTGACGCCTTTTGTACCCGAGCGGTCTTTGAAAAAACAGTAGCTACTCTAGCAACGACTGTTTTTTCAAAGTCTACCATTATTCCAGAGTGCTCAATCAAGGTATGAGAGCATAAATAGTCATATTTATATATAAATTATATAGTCCTAATATATACCCGAGTGAGTACAGAACGAGAAAAGAAAAATTTTTCCCGTCCAAAACATTGATTTAAAACAGTGCTCGATATATGATGTATAGAGCTGTGAATATTAATATATATATATATATATATATATATATATAGTCATCCGAAGACAGATCTGTTTCGCTGTATCACAGCTCATCAGTACGGTTAGACAGCCGATTGCTTTTTACTCAGGATTGAAACCCGACCTAATTGGCATCAGTCGGCGATTTTACCACTGAGCTACGGGCGCTCGGGAGAAGGAGGCAGACTTTTTAGCGTGTATATTATCATTATACACGCGCAATAGCTGAGAGTGTTCTAATTCATTACTGAATGAACGATGCGTAGATGCCAGAGTAGTTACTGTTTTTCAAAGTCTACCATTCTTCCAGAGTGCTCAATCAGGGTGTGAGAGCGAAAATGAATAAGAAACGAAGAAAATAATTGCAATGTTCAAAATATTAATTTAAACAGTGCTCAATATAAAAATAGAGCAATGAATATGTATTATACTTCAGAACATGTACAAACTACGTACTACTACAAAATGGTACATTTTGTTTCGACATTGAAAGAACAATATCTCATTGGGTAGTTAATAATGATGGTAATACCAAAAGATATTATTAAATAACTTAAAGATAGTTCCTTGTATTCTTAACAATATAATATTGTTTTTCCCCTTATGAAGTAGATTCTATAATTTATGTTTTCCCTCTATTTTTCCTATTGTTTTTATTTGTTACCTATTCTTCTTACTTACTATCATTATATATTTTATAGTTGTTTATTATTATCATTCTTCTTCTTATTATTATTATTATTATTATGTCATTTTTCATCATATTTCGATTTCTGCTTTGGTCTCACTACCAACCAAGTCTGCGGGGAGACCTAAGGCAGGTAGTGGCGTGTTGTTATGGCTCCATTTCATGTTTTTCTATCTTCCCTATCATCTCCAGCATTACATAGATAAAGTTTTCCTTAGTGTGTGGGCTGTACTTAATAAGACAATTTTTTGTATATCTCTTAAGCTGGGGTTTCCAGGGATTCTTTATTATTATTATTATTATTATTATTATTATTATTATTATTATTATTATTATTATGTTGTCATTATTCATAATATTTCGTTTTCTGCTATGGTCACACACTACCTACCAAATCTGTGGGAAGACCTGAGGCAGGTCGCGGAGTGTCATTATGGCTTCATTTCATGTTTTTTCTATCTCTCCTATCATCCCTAGCGTTACATAGACAAAGTTCTCCTTACTGCGTAGGCTGTAACGTAACAAGACAATTTTTTGTATATCTCTTAAGCTGGGGTTTCCAGGGATTCTTTCAATGTGTTGTTTTGTTCCATTTTTTTAACATTCCAAGTGCACCTACTATCACTGGCACAACTCTTGTTTTCAATTTCCACATTTTTTCTATTTCAATTTCCAGGTCTTTATATTTTGACAGTTTTTCGAATTCCTTGGTTGCTATTTTACAGTCCGCTGGTTTTTAACAATAATGTCCGGCCTATTTGCTTCAATTTTTCTGTCTGAGTAGATGGTTTAATCCCATAGAATGGTGACATCTTCTGTTTTTGTAACCGGTGCTGGGTGATGTTCATACCAGCGTTTGTTTACAGATTTTCCATAATATTTGAATATTGTCCAATGTAAATTTTGCCCCAATCTATCCTGACGATTTTTATATTCATTTGGGGCAAGTACAGATCAGCCTGAGATTAGATGGTCTATTGTTTCTTGGTGTTCATCACAGAACCTGCATTTTGGATCCACATTATTATGTATAATATTTGCCTGATAGTTTCTAGTGAAAAGACTTTGGTCTTGCGCTGCAAGAATAAAGCTTTCAGTTTCAGACTTTAATCCAGATGCACGTAACCATCGATGAGTATTAACTTTATCAACATTGTATTTATTGACACGTTCTGGATATTGGCCATGCAGAGGTTTGTCTTGCCAGCGTTGTTTCATCTGTTCAAGAGCTTTATCCCTGGCCTTCTTTTTCATATTTTTTGCCGCAATAGTTGGTTCTTGACTACCGTTTTGCTTTTCTACAGAATCTACTAAATGTAAATCTTGTTTGTATTTACTGCCTTCTTTTATTATTGATTTTTTTTCTTTCTTCATGTTGCTTGCCTAATTGTATCATCCAGTCCTTTGTTGTTGCTATGTATGTTAGTCATCTAATAGCTTTTGTCTTGTATGACAATTCTAGCTTAATAAGACCTCTTCCACCTTCTTTACGGGATATGTATAGACGGTCTACATCAGCCTTTCGACAATGCATTTTATGCTTAGAAAGAAGCTTTCTTGTTTTAGAATCCATTCGTCTGATGTCGTTTAGAGTCCAGTTCAAGATGTTGAAACTATAGTGGACAATGGGATTGCAAGGTTATTAATGGCGATAATTCTGTTCTGAGAATTATTATTGTGTCATTTTTCATCATATTTCGATTTCTGCTATGGTCGCACTACCAACCAAGTATTATTATTATTATTGTTGTTATCATTGTTATTATTAGTTTTATTATTATTATTTTTATATTTTCATTTTGTTTTATTATTTACGATTATTCATTATGGCATATCATTTATTCTGATTAATTGTAATATTGCAATGATTTAGTATGGTAATTTATATGCATGTTTCTTATTTATATATTATTACTTAATTATTGTAATAATTATAATACATAGATATTTAGTATTTTAATATTTCGTTGAAAGATTCTAATCGTTAACATTATTTTTCAAAAACTGCTTTTTATTTATAAACAGTTCATTTAATATTTTCATAGATTTTTTCACTAGAATTTTGAACGGAAATATATTTCGTTTACGATTCATAATAATATACGCACACATTTATACATGATTCTTTCATACACATACATACATACATACATACATACATACATACATACATACATGATTCTCTTACGTTATTTAGAATAAAAAATTGTTCCATCACTTGACACGTGTATACCTTATTTCACATATTAACTTTACTGGCTCATGAACGTACACATTTACACATGGTTTCTCTCAACACATACATTCATAACTGATTCTCTCATTTCATTTCAAAAGAAAAATTTGTTCCATCACTTTAAGCATGTATACAATACTTCTAACGTATTTTGAACGGAAATGTATTTTGTCACTGTCATTCACACATACTAATGTTATCGACATATACACACACTTAATTTGTCTATGGTTTGGATGCACTTAACATAAATGAGTTTCGCTTACATATACTTACATTCATAATAAACATCCGATGTTTTTATTACGCATTGGTACATAAACTTATCAGACACAAGTTTTTTCTTCGATATTTAATATTCAGCCAATGCTTTATCACATGTGACACGTATCTGACCAATAGAACTATACCTCGTTTGGATATTTAAATCATTCTTTTTTAATACATCTATGAAAAAGTTTGTTAAAAGTGAAATTTGTTAGATTAAATGCACTTTTTTATTTGTTTTTTACTTATCGTATTCATTGCACACACACACAGATATATATATATATATATATATATATATACATATATATAGTCATCCACATACAAGCCTGTTTCGCTATCAGAGCTCATCATCTACTTGCCTCCGGCGGGGATCAAAATTCGACCTATTTGGTGTCTGTCGGAGTCGCTAACCATTAGCCATAAGCACATGGGATCAGAGAAAGGAAATTTTAGCGTGTTATATAGAAGCGGCGTATAAACACGCCAGTCACCGAAAGAACTCAATTCATTGCTGAAGAGTTATGCATATATCGCCAAAGTAGTAACTGTTTTTTTCAAATTTTCTTCTCTATAATGCTCAATCGTAATGAGAGCATAATATATATATATATATATATATATATATATATATATATATATATATATATATATATAGTAAGTGAATGATAAAATCAAACAAACGCAAACGTTTTGGTATTTTGTTTCCTTCAAAGAATGATTGTCTTTAGAATAATAACGCTTTTATCGATGGAATCAGTCTTTTATATAAAAAGTGGCAAAGAATCTCGGAGAAAAAAAAATGCAAAATATGCTGGTCACAATTTACCTCGAAACGTTAAATATACACAAACGCTTAGAATTTTTAGACTAAAAACTTTAATTCTCATCTATCTTGATGGTTAACGTAACCTTTTTTTTCATCTTATAACTTTTTTAAAAATTTGATCGTGTTGTTTTTATTTATCAAATATTGTATCCAGTATCGTATCAACAGAAAAAATTATAAAATATTGTACCAGGAGAAAAAATATTCAGTATTGCATAAAGAAAACATTATTCAATAATGGATGAAATATCGTATTCGGATAAAAATTATCCAATATTGTATGTAGTACTGTAACAGGAGAAAAAATGTTCAATAAAGTATGCAATATTGTAACAGGATAAAAATTATACAAAACTGTATGTAGTACTGTAACAGGAGAAAAAATGTTCAATAAAGTATGCAATATTGTAACAGGATAAAAATTATACAAAACTGTATGTAGTACTGTAACAGAAGAAAAAATGTTCAATAAAGTATGCATTATTGTAACAGGATAAATATTATTCAAAACTGTATGTAGTACTGTAACAGGAGAAAAAATGTTCAATAAAGTATGCAATATTGTAACAGGATAAAAATTATACAAAACTGTATGTAGTACTGTAACAGGAGAAAAATGTTCAATAAAGTATGCAATATTGTAACAGAATAAATAGTATTCAAAACTGTATGTAGTACTGTAACAGGAGAAAAATGTTCAATAAAGTATGCATTATTGTAACAGGATAAAAATTATCCAATATTGTATGTAGTACTGTAACAGGAGAAAAAATGTTCAATAAAGTATGCAATATTGTAACAGGATAAATAGTATTCAAAACTGTATGTAGTACTGCAACAGGAGAAAAATGTTCAATAAAGTATGCATTATTGTAACAGGATAAAAATTATCCAATATTGTATGAAGTACTGTAACAGGAGAAAAAATGTTCAATAAAGTATGCAATTTTGTAACAGGATAAACATTATCCAATATTGTATCAGGAAAAATATTATCGGATGTTGTATCAAAAGAAAAGTAATCTATTAGTGAAGGCAATATTGTATCAAGAGAAAAATCATTATTGTCTAGAGAGTAAACATAAATATTGAATGAAATATTGTATCAGAAGAAAAAATATCCTATACTGAATCGGGTCAAAAATTGTCTAATATAATATCAACAGAAAAAATATTCAATATTGTTTCGGAAAAAAATTATCCAATATTGTATCAGCAGAAAAAATATCCAATGTTGTATTGTAAAAAAAATTATCCAACATTGTATCGGGTTAAAAATTACCTAATATTTTATCAGCAGAAAGAATATCCAATATTGTATCGGGGAAAAAATTATTCAATATTATATCGGGTCAAAAATTACCTAATATTTTATCAGCAGAATAAATATCCAATATTGTATCAAAAAAAATTATCCAATATTGTATCGGGTCAAAACTTATCTAATATTTTATCAGCAGAAAAAATATCCAATATTGTATCAGAAAAAAATTATCCAATATTGTATCGAGTCAAAAATTATCTAATATTTTATCAGCAGAAAAAAATATAGTATATTGTATCAGGAGAAAAATTATCCAATATTTTATTCGCAGAAAAAAAAGCGATGTAAGTCTTATCGTCCTGGATTTAAATTTGTAGTTGAGGATCCCGAATATTTTTCATTTTTATTAAATCTTTTTATTAGTAAATTATTTTCTCGTTTAATTAAATTTGCTTTCATTAAGTCGAAAGTATGATTAAATTTATTACGACAAAAAAATAAAACATTGAGTGGAATATTTTGGAAAAATACCAAAACTTTTAACCATCTAGTGGAGGTGTGCAGTGAATATTTTGATTTTTCACACATAATTGTCATGATTCAGCTCACATGATTCAGTAGTAAAATTAATAAAATTTCTCCAATAACACTATTTTGTTTACTGCTAAGTTTGATCCATTTTAATAGAAGAGCCTATATATATATATATATATATATATATATATATATATATATATATGCATCTATGTTGGTTACAATACACACTCGCTCTCACGACGTTTGAAACTACATTTATTCTAACATCTTTAAACATGTAAAACAACATACCATGCCACATACACAATTCCACGAAATCCTCGTCGAAAACACAACCAAGCTTAAACATGAAAACAATAAACAAAAACTAAAAATACTCGAAGCCATATACATAAAAAAGTTGAAACCTAACCTGAACAAAATTAACTACCAAATCCCCACAAATATTCTCAAATGCCTATATTAGATAACAGAAGCGATTGGTTATCCCTTTGTTTTTATACTTAATACTTCTCGCCTCCACTCTCGTGTGGTCAAGTGAGATGCCACAAGCTGTAGTGTGATTTTCACTTCAAGCACGCACGCACGTGTTCGCTAATCTTCCATTAAATCGTTTGTCCGCGAACTGCTTATTACAACCAACACAATTGTCATCTTTGATAATGGCTGATGTAAGCTGAAAGCTCAGAAAGGATTAAATAAAAAAAACATGTATTAATATTGTGATTTTCTTTCCTCTTTCAACGATAATGATTTTAAGCTTATCAGATGATATGAAAAAAAATTACATAAAATAAATCGAAAAAACTTATCTATATTATTTAATGAAACATGCATCATATATATATATATATATATATATAGTTTTTTCGATTTATTTTATGTAATTTTTTTTCATATCATCTGATAAGCTTAAAATCATTATCATTGAAAGAGGAAAGAAAATGAATTGAGTTCTTTCGGTAACTGGCGTGTGTATACACCGCTTATTCATAAGACGCTAAAATTTCCATTCTCTGATTCCATGCGCCTATAGTTTAGGGGGTTAGCGACTCCGACTGACACCAAATCGGTCGAGTTTCGATCCCGGCTAGGAGCAAGTGGATGCCTAGCCGCACTGATGAGCTGTGATACAGGCTTTTATGTGGATGCCGAATATATATATATATATATATATATATATATATATGGAAATGAATAGAGATACCTCACCAATTAATAAACATTTTTTTAAATATCCGATCAGAAGGAAAAGGCCAATTTAAAAAATCTAAAAATACAAAACCCATTCTCACCAATCTTTCTTCATACCATTTGAAAGAAGAAGAAATAAACATTCTAAAATTAGGTCTAAAATTCTGTCCCACCCCCAAAAAGAACATTACAGACCTAAAAAAAGATCTTAAAGCATTCGAACGGAAATTTAGACTTCTTGAAACATTGCACAACAACAACAAGAACAACACTGATAACGCAATAGTAAAAAATAAATCTAAATATTGCCCTAACAAAAACAACAATTCAAATGAAATGAACATATTCTTTGAAAAAATCTGGGATACAGGCTGTCAAGCAAACACAACACCCATAGCAGTCTCACACACAAGCAAAGACTAACACTAGAAAACATCCGCAAGAACAATGATATAATAATAAAGGCGGTGCTGTAGTCATTATGAATAAAACTTATTACAAAACAAATATTCAAGATATGCTAGGAGACGAAAATAACTACAAAAACTCAACCGGAATATAGATGAAAAAATCACATCAAAAATAAAAAAATCTCTACCTTACACACAGTAGAATATTAACGAACAAATAAAAAGATTTTCTTACAGACTTTATTTCAAAAACCAGTAATTTTACGGACTTTCAAAGATACACAAATCAAATTAAATTAAAGCAGCTATCCAGGAACAAAAATCGGAATATATCCACACCCCACCCCAGTGACCTAAAATTTAGACCAATTGTAGCAGGACCAGCCTGCCCTACAAGCAGAATGAGCAATTTAATTGATAAAATATTAAAACCTTACACCACAGAAATATAAAGTTACATCAGAGACAACATACATTTCCTAAGCTTCATGCCAAAACAAAGTAGACCCAGATACACTCATAGTAACTTTTGACGTGAACAGCCTGTACAGCAACATACCCTTTGAACTAGGAAAACAAGCCATTGAATTTTGTATAGAAAAACACCCAGAAATACTCCCCATACGCTTCACAAAAGAATTTATCTTACAAAGTATAGATCTAATTTTACACAACAATTCCTCCCAGTTTAACAACGAAAATTATATACAAACAACAGGTACCGCGATGGGAACAAAAATGGCACAAAAATATGCAACGATCACTCTAGCATATCTAGAAAAAAAACCTGTACAACCAAATAGGGCATAAATATGGGGAAAACATAAAAACAAAATTCACTAAATCATGGAAGAGATTCCTGGATGACTGTTTTATCTTTTGGAAATCAACATGGGGGGGTGCATAAACAAACTACACAATATACTACAACATCTGCACCCCAAAATCAAGTTCTCGCTAGAATATAGTTATAAAGAATTACCATTCCTAGACATACTCATAAAAAACAAAAACAATCACATCATCACAAACATTTACCACAAACCCACAGACACCCAACAATACCTCCACTTCAAGAGTCACTATCCAAAAAGCTGTCTAAAATCGATGAATATAATTATAGATAAACAAAGGCGACTAGAAGATAATTTTAACATACTAAAAAGGTAACCCCAGGCCAATATCATTTCAAAATGGGGTAAGCTCATGATTCATTCATCTGTTTATTTATTTATCTGTTTATCGATTTATACACGTGCTGATGAGAAAAAACACAGACCGTTCAACGTGCCAACATTTGATTTATTTTATCTTATTTTATTTGATTTTACTGACTTTATTTATTTTCTTATTTTTTCTGCTTATTTATTTATAAAACAACAACTTGGCGATCTTATAGAGAAAAACATAAGAAACGATATTCAGAAATTTCAAGATTACAGTTCTTACAATAGTGCAGAAAATTTGCTATCGATACCAGGAAATCAAAATTTGACTTACATCCATTCTTTTTCTTTCAGTCTACGGTTTCGCTTTAACTGGAAACAACTATTGCTTTTTAGTCTTTCGTGCCAACGTCCAAAGAGTCTGAGCTCCAGGACCATGGATTAGTTTTAAAGCTTTCATTACACCCGAGCAACGCCGGGCTATACTGCTAGTTTATCTATAGAAACACTTGTCTGTTTACATGTACGTGTGCGTAATAATATCCAATATTGCATTAATTGCATTGTATTGTATTATAGATAGGTAAGTAAATATATATATATATATATATATATATATATATATATATATATATAGATGCATATATATGTACATATATAGATACTGATGTCATGGAATCGGATGTGCATTACGGTTTGCACATACTCCGATACAGTAATATTGATTCACGAGACATTATTTTTATATGTAAGAAGAAACTGTATGATATATAGAAAAAGAGCGTCTGATCGGGAGGCTTCATTTATAGTACACTATGAACTAGTTTCCCTCAGGTCTCGAATAAATATTTGTCAGCTATGCCTATTAAAGAAGAATATATAGCGTCACTGATCATACTAAAAAAGCCTTCTTATTTGCATTAGGAAACAAAGGTACCATTAAATTAGTAATTTGACTATTGTGTTTTATTTTGGGTCTTTAAGCCGAATATTGCACCAAAGGGATTAAACACTTTATCCTATGTTATATTTTCTACTTCCAACCGGAGAATTAAGGTAAGGGCTGGTTCCGGACCCTTTCAGTTGTTCCCACAAGTCATGTGCCCAGGGAGAATGGCTAGTTCCTTTTTCATATTCATATTTTGCAGATCCTTTGTAAATATTCGTTTTTAGGCCACGTGACAAATGTGGTGCGTGGGAATATCCTCTAACGAGAATGTATATGCCCCTGTGCACGCGCTTGTCTCTCTGCGTGTGTGAGTGTGTGCATAACTGTGTGTGTGTGTGTGTGTGTGTGTGTGTGTGTGTGTGTGTGTGTGTGTGGTATTCTTCAATTAATTCACTTGAAATGATCGTATGCTACTTAGAAAATGTTTGGCCTTTTAAAAGTTCACTCCAAAGATGATGTTTTGATAATTTATGCTTGTTGATTCCTATATTTTATCATTAATCTATGGCATACGCACACACACGCACACGCTCGCGCGCACACACACACACACTCACACACACACACACACACACACACACACACACACACACACACACACATATACATATATATATATAGAGAGAGAGAGTTTCCAAATATTTTGTTTATGTCGATTCAAATATTTTATTAAGCGTCTATGGCATATATATATATATATATATACTAGCAGTATAGCCCGGCGTTTCTCGGGTGTAATAAAAGTTTTAAAACTAAACCATGGTCTTGGAGCTCAGACTCTGCCTAAAAATATTTGTGTGAAGTTTGGTGAGAATCGGATAAAAATTGTGGATTTGTATAAAGGACATACAGGCAGATAAACAGACACACACACAAACATCTTGCCTTTTATATATATATATTATCGATTTTCTGCAATATTGTAAGAACTGCAACATTGAAACTTCTGAATATCGTTTCTTATGTCTTTGTCTATGAGTGTATCAAATTTGATTAAAATCAGACCACTCCTTCTATAACCCGATTTTTTCGATTATCGATTTTCAAAATTTATCGGGGATACCTCGACACAAAACCTAGCTAAGAACACTCGCAGACGCTTATAGTACAACTGTGTAAATTTTCAAGAAAATCGGTTCAGCCGTTTCGGTGTCTATAGGTAACGGATACATACACACCCAGACAAACGCACACACACACACACACACACAAAGTTTCATTTATAAATAATTTTAGATTTTCTTAGCCAAACGTAAACAAAGAGAATTTCAGAATGTATTTTTATTTTACTCAGTCAGCTAGGGATAAGCAATTGGGCGATCATGTCTTGAAAGAGACATGACCAAAGCCAGAGAACCCAGTCTGTCCTGTTATTTAATCCATAACTGGAGGGAAGAGACAAATTAATAGCTTTTCCAAGGGTATTTGTGCCTAAGTGAATGCAAGGAATTCAATTGGAATTCGAATTTGGCTCCCCGATTTGTCGTTCCGAGCCGATATCAACTGCATCACAGCGCACATTTTTTTTTACTAATCCGACATAAAATTATCATTTTAAATGTTATTTTTAGTCGATGTTCATATCTGAGTAGACGCCTAGTTTATTTATTAAACAATAGATCTGTTTTCTTTCATCTTACCAACCTGAATGTTCGAGAAATATTTAGGATAATATGCGCTCTTCGACTTCAGGTTCAATTCCTGCTGGAGAGAGCAAAGTTTCTTTTCATAAAAATTTCTCGAACATTTAGCATTCTATGTTTGATGATGATACTAGTTAAAAATGTATAAAGGATGACAATTTTTAACCTGATAAAAATTGTGATAATATTACTATTAAATGCATGAGATCAAAATAACATGAAAGATAGTGCGGGTTAGAAATGGCTGACAATATTTAATTTTATAAAAATTCAAGGGAATATTGCTTCTAACACTTCCAGGTGAAAGGCATCTAAAGATGAAAGAATTACTAATTGAAGAGTCAGAGAAGCAACACAAAATAAACAAGAGCACCTAAAGAGCGCAAATCTCCGCCAAGTTAATACCGGCATCATCTCAGAGATCAGCAAGTGACGATTATTAAAATGTGAATAACATCAATGAACTTGACCGAAAGTGAATTTGTCTGAAAATGCAAACATCTACTTGACCGCTCTCTAAATTAATTCACACTTATGAATCATGAAAAGTACAACAAATAGCAGAAAAAAATAAACGGAAAAATAACCCAGAACATTTATGTCGTATCGGAGCAAACCTAAAATCTCTATAGTTCATGCCAGTCATGAGGCCAATTATAACTGAAAGTTTCATTCGAATCCATCCATACTAAATATCAAACGATTATAAATATCTACTAAAAATATAAGCAATTTACTGTTTTGAATTAATTTCAAAATTCTAAAATCACGGGGTACGTAAAGAAACATCTGAAAAGGTTCAGAGCATACAATATTGTGAATCGTTGTATAAAAACGGAATCTGCTGATCCGAATAATAAAAAAAAGAGTTTACCAGTGTAATAACAGGTTAAGCACATCCCATCTCCCCTCTCGCTTTTATCTATCCATCAATAAAATAACCGTTTTCAGTGATAAAGCTGAATTGATAAAATAAAGCTTCATGAGCTTCTACTAAATTTTTACTATATTGTAATCAGTTATTATCAATATATTTGGCTTGAATAACACTTCAGTCAGTCAGTTGTGCTATACGAGATACACGCTTTGGGCGATCATGTCTCAAAAGAGACATGACTGACTGGGCAGAAGATCATCCCGCAGTAGGTTGCCACTGCTTTCTGCGGTAGACTGGTTGCCGACCAAGGCTATAGAACCCAATATGTCCTGTTATTTAACCCATAACTGGAGGGAAGTTAGATATATATACCTTTCCCAAGGGCGTTTGTGTGTAAGTGAATTCGGAGTCGAACTTGGAGTTTGAATTCTGCTCCTCGAATTGTCGTTTCGAGTCGATATCCAGCACCACATCGCACATCCGCACAACAACGCACATTCAACCTTAAACTTCAATAACACTTCAGTTCAGTTAAGTGTCATACGTAATACACATTTTAGGAGATCATGTTTCGAATGAGACATGACTGACTGCGCAGAAGATTATCCCGCAGTAGGTTGCCATTGCTTTCTGCAGTAGACTGGTTGCAAGCAAAGGCTATAGAACCCAATCTATCCTGTTATTTAACCCATAACTGGAGGGATGGGACGGATTAATACCTTTCCCACGGATTGTCGTTCCGAGTCGATATCCACAGCACCACAAGGCACATCCCACCATAAATTTAGGTACCTCCCCAAAATCGCTGAAAAAACAGCATAGTATGAAGTTTATATTATCATTAAGAGGATAGCTCAAAGCATTTCTTAATCATATTTTAATTTTTTTAATTATTTCTAATACGTTTAAAAGTTTTGTAGAAAGTCTTTTTTTCTTACATCAATGCGAGACCTAAATTGACGCGACGTTTATTAAGTAAAAGCAAAAGCATAATGCTCTTTTTTTACCGTGAAAGACACATTAATTTGGAAATTCTTCCAAAAATCAAATAATAATCGGATTTTGATGAAAATTTTAGGACTTATTCATAATTGACTGACATCAATTTTGAAATAATTATTTTGTATAAAATACTGGTAAAAATATTTTTTTTACATATGTTACCCCGCCCCGACCAATTAATTTCTAGAAATGCTTAAAAATTCGACAACGGGCAATTAAATTCAGGAGTCATTGGGGAATGCTAATCAACAGTTTTTTTTCTCCAATAGTCCCCGACTTTCTAAAAAATAGGTCCGAATTGCGAAAAATGCAATAACTATGCCAATTTTTATGTAGATAAACTTCTGATTAATTTATGAACAATATAAATTAAGCATATCATAGTCTGAAAAGAAAAAAAATTCAATGAATAAATAATTTTTACAAGAATTATTTTCCTTTTTTTAAATTTTTTATTATAATGATATAAAAAGTTTCAAAATTATTTTTAAATTTCTTCCTCTCG
Source organism: Ascarosepion bandense (assembly GCA_037127315.1). Taxonomy (NCBI): domain Eukaryota; kingdom Metazoa; phylum Mollusca; class Cephalopoda; order Sepiida; family Sepiidae; genus Ascarosepion; species Ascarosepion bandense. The sequence continues at coordinate 3,701,537 of JBBBDQ010000941.1, forward strand.
TGGGTCGGTGAGGGTACGTAATTAATGCAGACTTCAATTACTAATGGAAAATTTAAAAACTTAATACAAACGATTGAGTCGTAAATTTTTAAAATAATTAAAGCATTTTAATTTTGTTTTGATTGCCTGTGTCTTTATTTGTACGGGTGGCCGTACGTGATATTTATCATTAAAAGGTCACGTGATTCAAGGGTTGTCTTCCTTTGCATAAAAAATTAAATTCGTATATTTTTGTCGCCTATGGCCTCCCTACTTAGCCTTCTTGACAGCTTCCGGTTGTCATTACAGCTGTCATCGCCTGAGATAAACACCGATAACAATGGCTACCGTAACTGATAAAAAGTTTTACCGAATATTTCAGAGAGTAAGCAAGTAAAATTGTTTGAAATCAGATAAAGGTAAGTTTTAATTTAAAAAATTGACTTCAATAATGTGTCAGCGACGTATATTTTATTTTTGCCAGATTTTTAAAACAGAAATGTGGCTACTGTTTACGTAAATGTGTCGATCAATCAAAAAAATGGCGGTACGTTTAAATTTTTTTTTTAATCTGAAAAATTTTAGATTCCAATTCATATAATTTTGGCTTAAAATACGCCAGTGTATTTTGTTTATTGGAATTACTAAAATTAATCTCGTGACATTCAATTAAAGCTAATTTTAAAGCTAAAATATAACTTATTTATTTTAAGAATTTCATTTTAAAATCAGGTATCGAAAATTTGTACTGAAAAGTGGAGGTACCTACATAAATTTGAATAACGTTTACCTGACCCGATATTCAAAATAATAAGAATGACTTAAATAAAACAAACGATGATTGGAAATGATAAACACACATTGAAACGAAAAGGAAAATTATACTTAACATTAGGAGGAGACAGCTGAAGTTTCTGAGAGACGTAATGAGGAAGAAGGGCTTGGAGAATTTGACACTCATAGGGTGAATAGAGAGAAAGAGAGGGGAAAACAGCGAGTGTAATCCTGCACATTTACAAATCTACCACCCGCCCGTGCATTGAATACTGCTGCCATATCTGGTCGGGTGCCCCTGCTGTTCTCCTCGGGCTTCTCGATAAGGTTCAGAGGAGGGTCTGTAATGTGATAGATACCGACTTGGCAGACCGCCTGCAATCTCTCTCCCACCGGCGAGACGTGGCTTCCCTGTGTCTCTTCTATAAATACTTTCACGGCTTCTGCTCCGATGAACTTAGATCACTGGTGCCCCCTAAATACGAATTTGCACGAGATACTAGATTAGCAACTAGATCCCACCCTTTTACAGTGAAACCGATAAAATGCAGCCGTAACTTCTGCTCCAACAGTTTCTTTCCTCGCACTTCTCGACTGTGGAATTCTCTTCCAAACAATTGCTTCCCCGACGGCTACAATCTCCAGGAGTTTAAATGTAAGGTCAATACACACCTCCTAACACACTAACCTGCTCCCATTCTATCAAGCACTCTTCCCATCTGCCCAACCCTCATCCTCGCTATCCTTACTCATCTGTTACCTTTCTCCTTACATTCCCTATGTCTATCCACTCCTTCTCTTTACCTTCCCCTATGTAGCCCCATGCGCAATAGTGGCAGTGGAATACCTTGCTTGGGGTGAGATGATTAAAAAAAAAATATCTGATGGGTTTTAGCAAATGCATGGAAAACCAGCGTTTGTGAGAATAACAAGACAAAATGTATTAAAATTATACTTAACATTAGGATGAGACAGCTGAAGTTTCAGAGAGACGTAATGAGGAAGAAGGGCTTGGAGAATCTGACACTCATAGGGTGAATAGAGAGAAAGAGAGGGTTTGTGAGAATAACAAGACAAACTGTATTAAAACCTACAAGCAGCAAGAAGATGTGGAAAGCAATGATCGCCTACCTCCTTAAGAGATTCAGTATATAAAAAAGACATAATTGTCTATTATTTTGCTGGTTGTGCCTTCAACAAGCAATTAATATTCAATCAAATTACAATTAATGATAGGTACACTACCGGCCATAATTATTAGGCCACCCCAGTGTTTTAAAAAAATTATGTATTTCATACTATTTTTTAGTATTTATTGCCAAGTGAATAATTGCACATGAAAACAGAATGTTTTTTTGTTAATATTGCGCAATAACATGTGCATCAAATGAATTTATAAATATTTAATAATTGCCTATATTGCAGTCTCATCAAAGAAAAAATGAAGAAAATTTTGTATGATTCGGACGAGTTCATGTTTGCTTCCTTGCCTTGTAAAATTTAGCAAAGTAATGATAACAAAAGAATCATTCTATTTTCATTTGACAATAAGTATTAAAATAATATGAAATACATCGTTTCTTTAAAAAACAGGGGTGGTCTAATGATTATGGTCGGTAGTATAAATTAATAAATTAACAATAGTTTAATTCTAGTGATCCGATTGTCTAATAAGGCCTGGCGAGTATTTGACAAAGTGCATAACTATTTTAGTCAGTTAGGAATAATTAAATTGCGTTAACTCTTTTTTTCAAGTCGTTGTCTAATTCCAGAAACCTATGCCCGGTAAACGTCAGTCAAGGCAGATATTTATGTGGGCTAATAATTTTGTGTCTATTTATATGCATTGTGTGACCTTATGGTTTCGATTGGCGGGTCATCGCGTAGAAGAGGGGCTGTTATATCGATTATAAATATTTGAAGTCTTTACCATGATAACCAAACAAATGGGATAGGTGAAAAAACTCCACACACATACAATACGATATTGATATCGATGTTAAAATAAAAAAGTGGAGAAGATTAGTCAGTATGGAGGACTGCATATCGGCAGCAATTACGTAATTCAGAGAAAATAAAAAGTACACAAGAGAATGAAAAGAAAAGAAGACAGCAGACAAAGAAACATTGCCGAAGACAAATTTAAGAGTATACACGACAGTAGAAAGAAAAGAATACACAAAACAGAGAAAAAAAGAGTACAAAAACTGTGTAAAAGAAAAAGACAAGACAAAGTTATGAATATGTACATACGAGAAAAAAAAGGAAAGAGTGCAAAACACAGAAAAGAAAGCTTACACAAGAGGGAGGAATAAAGCGTGCACAAGGCAGAGGAATAAAGCGTACACAAGGCAGTGGAATAAAGCGTACACAAGGCAGGCAAGAGAAAGAAAACACAAGATAGAGAAAAGGAAGGGCGCAAAAATAGAGAAAAGAATGGGTACATACAAAAGGCAAATCTTTCCACTCATACAAAGGAAAAGATTAAATGAAAACAAGAGGACAGAAAGAGTTTTTCTTTTTTTTTAATTTGGAAAAATACCACTCGACGTAGAGTTCAGTTAAAAAACTGAGGGAATGATAATTAGAGAAAACATAACTTCGCGGGAAATTCAAACAAGGCAAAAAAGAAAAACTTGATACTAGCCAAATTTGTTACACGATTTCTACCTCAGGCAGAGTGTCATTGCTTTTTTTACGAATTTGAATCATTGTCAGAGGATTTCGACCGATACAAACTCGGAAGTGTCTAGCCTTCTGATGGATGGTTATTTTCTTCTTTTTTTTAAAATCGTGTCACAATCTCTAGATCGATTACCAAACAAAGTCAAAGGTTTTCTATCTACCAATTAGGTGAAAGGCATTTGAGTTCTAGCACAACTATCAAACTCTTCAAACAGTTTCGGAAAAAACAATTTCACACGCAAATCTTGGGACAACTCGTATAGTTTACAGTTCCTTCCCGACGATGTCACATACTGGGATACATTTCCCAGAATGACCTTATCAAGAAATCACTATGGTTGGAACGCTAACGGTTTAACCAGTAGAAGACGAATTTAAACAATGTTGTAAAAACAAGCAGTATCAAGTCTGAGGCAGGGAAAAGAATAGGTGACAGCAAACACAGGATGCGATGGATGAATTGCCGTTTAAATGATGCAGAAATTAAAATAACACTGACATCTGATTTTTGCAGATATATTTACCAAAATTATACAAAAATTATCTTGAAATACTATAAAGTAAATTTATTCAATAAAATCACCATTAGCTTCAACTACGCTATCCAGAATATCATACACAACTCTTCTGGACTTTCTCCTTGATTAAATTAGTGAATGCTGTCATAATTTTTGCCTTCGGTTCATCTTTGGTGTTACCATGAATTTTGTTGGTCTCCCGCTCAACTGCGCCCCACAAATAAAAATCAACTGAGTTGAAGTCTGGGGGAGTCAGGTAACTAAATGTAAGGGTAGAAATTGTCTGAAAGCCATGACTGGGTTCTCGTGCTTGTGTAGCATGGTGGAGAGTCATGTACTGAATATGTAATGAATATGCATACATCTTGTTTCCTCCTCACAGTAATGTGATTGGCTGGTGTCAGCCATAATTACAGACGAAAGCGAGGACGCAGAGAGGTCTATCGCTATATGGTTCTTCAACTAGAGGTCTACGTCCAGAGGTCTACAGGTCTTCGACTAGAGGTTCATTGGTCTACGGCAATTGACTACTCCGGCGTATCAGCATACTGCATACGAGTACCGTCCATTACGTCTACTTGTTAGATTGTCCTACCCGGTTACATTTGCCTAAACCGCTTGCTACATCGAAACAGGAATATATCCCTTTCCGGGATATATCAGTCCTGTTGTCTAATATAGGGTCTTCTAGCAGCCGCCCTCTTGACACAGGCAGCACTTTCTTCTCAAGGCCCTTGATGTAGGCCTCCGTGTTGAGACTCAGGCTCTGTGAGAAGATGAATAGAGGCATAACGTCACCATCACTAGTAATCACTCCACACACGATGATATTGACTGGATATATCATCCAAAATTTTCTGAATTCTCTGCAATGCCCTCAGTTTGATACCCAAAGAGTTTGAAATGTTGGTATTTGAGCTTCGGGCGCGAATGCCAAACAGTACAGCATATATTTGTAAATATCTTTATCAAACGCTTTTGCATGATCTATAAAACATAGACATACATATTTCAGCATTTGTATTACTTTTCTGATATTAATCTGAACATAAATATCGCATTTGTTTGATCAGTGTTTTGATAAAGCCATAATGGTTGCATAATTCTGCTGTTATTTGAAATTGCACTTAGAAATTTATTTTTATCTAAAAAAACTTCATGTTGTACAATTTTCTCAGCCCTCTGGCTATAATTGTCTGCCTTTTCAATTTCTTTCAGGAGTAATCTGTTGTCAGACGGAGGAGTAAAATCAACATGGTGGCGACTAAATGACCCGGATTTCTGGCTTGGTTTGGGTGAAAGGCTCGAGTTTCAAATATTCCAAAATATTCATCTCTCTTATTCTCTAATGTTTTGTGGTGTAATGGATATCGGTTTGGAATGAGAAATCGGAGAGCCGAGTTCGCATTCCAGTTGAATTAGTTGTTTTCACTTACGGGCAAATACCCTTGGGAAAGATGTGAATCAATTTCTTCTCCTTCCAGTTGCGGGTTGAACAGCAGAGCAGGTTGAATTGTATATCCTTGGTTGGCAACCAGTCTACTGCAAAAAGAAATAACAACATACTGCGGGGAAAATATTCTGTTTAGTTAGTCATAGGTCGAAAGAGACATGATCGTCCAAGCATGTGTCACGTATGGCTGACTGTTGACTATTCTCTAGTACAGAATCCGATTTTCACATATACCATTAATTGGTATGATTAAAATGCAGCCATTTGCATAATTCTCAGTTAATTCTCTTTCCTACCTTCTCATTCTTCTTCTTCTTTATGTGCCGTGTCCCTTCAGGACGTAAGCGATCATGGACTTCCATTTGGCTCTGTCTCTGTAAATCTCAATAATGTTTCTCTTGGTATCTTTTCCAACCATTCAACCATTTTCTCAAACCTAACAAGTACGTCTCGCGTTGCTTTCCCTTGTCTCTTCTTCCATTTATCCGACCTGTGAGTATCAAATTCTCCAGGCCCTCCTTCCTCATTATGTGTCCCAGGAACCTCATTTGTCTCCTCCTGATATTTATTGTCAGTTTTCTTTTCGTTTGCAACCTTTTCAACACCTCTGTCTATGGAATCATCAGCATCCTTCTGTAAAACCACATTTCTGCCGCCTTAAGCTTCTCCTTCATCTTTAATGAGATTGTCCAACATTCACTTCAATACAGAAGGACAGATATCACGTAGCAATCCAGCACTCTTTTCTTTGTTTCTCGTGAGATTTTCCTGTCTTTCAGTGCTCTGGCTAGCTTCTGAAATTTTGAATTTGGATCGGTCTTTGGCCATGCCAATGCGTCTTTGGATCTCCTCGTCAAAACACTTCCCAAGTATTTGAATTTTTTTTACTTCTTTTATTTTAGATTCTCCAACTTTCTCATACCTGTTCTTTTATTCTTACTGCGACCAACTGACTAGTTTCGCTGATCATGTGATCGTTTGTCTCAGCTTTATTGTATAAAGATTGCGATGGATAAATTGTCGCCATTTTCATATTTTTTAATTTTACGCATCCGCCTTGTTTTGCTTTTGTTTTTTTGTTTTTTGTGGACTGTACAGAATAATAGTGTCAGTTGGGCAGCGACCGTTACCTCTTTTTGTCACAGTCGGTGCCCAACTGACATGATGCAATTTACTCCGCCATAAATTTGGAAACGACATGCCGTATTTTTGGAAGATTCAATACGAACATTTCTTCAATATGAAGACACTGCAGATGACACGAAAAGTTATACGCAGTCAACATCCTGGTGACATAATTAAACTTTGTTTATAAGATCAATCAGAATGGGTCCCCAACATTATGCTAGATTCGACTTTTTATTTAATAAATATCGCTTCGTCTTGCATCAGTTCAAGTCGAGTTAATAACGATGAGAATATCATGTTGCGTCAAATGAAGATTGTGCATGCTATTATTCATGTTAGAGAATCAACTGTGATGTCGAATTTATCCTTCTTACTAATCATTTCGTAAGTATATCGTAACAGGTGATGCAAAATAGCTTACACGCGGCAATATTTAATACACAAGGCAGCGGACTAAAAAGGAAAAATCTCTACGTTCGACCCCAAAACTGAATCCCAATATAAAGAAGTCAATGTACATGCAAGGAAACATGCAATGCCCATTTATACGTCAAGCATTTGGAACGTGTCCATAAAAGTTTGGTTGAAAACCGCTTTACAATAGTAAATATATTCTCCTCCATGAAACCGCTTTACAATAGTAAAAATATTCTCCTCCATGAAAATGCAATGTCATATACAGCATGAGACAATTTTGAATTTGGGTTGGTCTCTTCTACACTAGTCGCCATATTTCCCTGGCTTTGAATTATTCGATAATTACTTTTTTTTCAACCGATGCAAATATAACACGGACGTTTAAAAAATAAGTAAATATACCAGACCGGACACACACGTACACTTGTGTTGATAAAATAAAATACGGCACCAAAAAAATAAATAAATAATTTCGAAGAGGCCTGCATAATTTACCGAAAAGTATATAAAAAAATAATTAGCGACAGAAGCAGAATATACATTCGTTGAATTCAATTTTCACGACGAAACAAAAGTTTTGGTTTAAGAAAAATCAGAGATTTCAATTTTCCAAATTTTTAAAAAGTCTTTTCGAAAGCCTTACAGAAACATCGGAAGTGGGATTCGTCTTGTCTCTTTCGCTCGGCAACGAAAAACTCCTACTCAGCTAGTTCAATTCTTTCTCGGCTCTTTCTATTTCCATACATCTTCAGCCAGGACTCTATCGGAGGCGTATTATTCTACTTTAACTCTTTTAAGTCAGTCGGCGATAGGCTTCTCTACGTTTCTTTACATCTTCAGCCAGGAGCTCTATGGGGGACGACCACTCTTTCGGTCGTGGTTCCCAATTGGGAACACTTTTCCCTGAGTCGTTACATATCGATTGATCCAAAGTTCAATTACAACTACAACTGATTTGGCTCCCCGGGGTCTCGATTTCTATGCTTGTCCCAAAATTTCTTTTGGTGTGCATATGGACCCGAGGTGTCTATGCAAATCAAGTCTTTAATCAATGAGATTACTTCCGCCTTTACATTTCGAGGTGGAATTATATCACTCCTTTGGCTTAACCAATGAGGTAACAATATTTCTTAATGACATCATATCTTTTCATCTTCTTCTTGATTCAACTGATTACGTCAACAAATCTAGCTTTTAGCTTGGAAATTTTAATTCCAGTGAGACTTATAATTCACTTTTATTTTCATAGGTAAAGATTTAATCTTTTTAACCTCATAAAAAATTTCCGACATTCGTGATTTGACTACGTATATTTTTCACTTCCACCGGCCACAAAGCCCAAAGCTTCTGAACCATTTTCGCAGAAACAATGCAAAAATATTTTATTCCTTTCTATTCTCTTCGATTTCCAGCTAGTTTTTTTTTCAGATTTTACAAGTTTTGCAACAAATCTTTTGCTAAACTTGACTCACATCGCGATTGACAATAAACAACAAAATTGACAATACCAGTAATAATAATTTCTTTCGCTCCGTCGTATTAAAATTTGGATTAAATTTTGTTTCTTTTTCACGTGTAATATTACATAAGTATCTTAAGCAGGGCAATTATGGTTTACACAAAAAGCTTTCATGGGTTAAAAATTCCGTCATGAAAACTTTTTCAGACTGGAACCTGCACAATGTGACTCAAAAAAAATTATAAAGAATGATAATATAAGCCATTTCCTTTATTGACTAAACAGTTAGTGATGCTGTCGGTGGAAATTTGTCAAATTTTTCTTTTAAACAATTTTTCAGGAAAACTGGTATCTCAAGTCAAAGAGAAATCAGTAAGCCAAGTTCGAATTCCAGTTGAATACCCTGCATTCACTTTAGCACTGGTACCCTTGGGAAAGGTATTAATCCGTCCCTTCCGTCCAGTTATGAGTTAAATAACAGGGTAGGACTTGGGGACCCTGCTTTAAATGCGCTTTCAAGCGTTGATTGGCGTTTCCTTCCTTACCTAGTTCGATGATTTACATGTAATGTCCATTTTAGCTGTTAGTGCTTTGAAAGACCTCAATTGTTGTTTTTTTTTCTCTGTCATGTGTAACGCTAGTCCACAGGCTTTGATGGAGGCTGGTTTTTGCCGAGTCTTACTCGCTTCACACACCATTTTTAATCATCGATCTGAGAAAGCTTTTGTATATAGTCAGCAGTTTAGATATTACTGAACGACTTGGTGCCATACATGGCATCCATATACTGTATTTGCCAGCCTACTGAACGCACCCGTTTGCAGAAATCACAACTCTTCCCACTCCAAATCAAAACTATAACTTAACCATTATATTATATTCTCATTAACCATGAAGAAACACCTACAGAGTTAGCACAAATTATACTACTGAGATATTTTATTCTTATCGAAGTGAAGTAAGTTTTAATTAACACGACATTTTTTGGAAAATAATAATTTTAAACATTTTATCATGAATTAAAAAAAATTTAATCGTATTTTAGAGAGCAACATCTGCACATACAGTACATTTATAATAGCTACAAAAAATCTACTGGTATCAGTGAAATCTGGTATATATTGTAATATGCAAAGAAAAAAACTAAAATATGGTACTTCTTTGTAAATAAATTCTTATACCATACACGCAGAAAAGCAAATTCCAATACCCATATATCAACAAAGAAACACACAAAACAAATAACAATTTATCAGCAAAAGCAAATATGTTTTGCTATTTCTACAAAGCAAGCAGCAAATTATAGCACACTTCAATATTGTTTTTAATTTCTCTTTTCAGAGTGATTTTTGGCGAGTATTTTTATTAATATCATGTATGTTCCATTCAAGGATTCCTGGTTTTAAAGCTATGCTCTATGTGTGTATTCCAGGCGAACCCCACTTTTTTTGGTCTTCGTGATACTGCTACATTAGAGGTGGGGAGTATTTTTGGTTCATTTTTTGGAAAACAATCCTCATCCAATAGAGTGGCACATTTGATAAGTCTTAACCCGATGGGGCTATTTAAGAACATGGCTCTGGTTTTTAAGTGAATGTTTTGGTTGTGTATCATCTTCAGATATGATGCAAAACTATTCCTAGTATGAATAATTGAATAAAATATAATTTTACTTTATTTTTTGAAGAATAATGTTGATAAACAAAAATTATTTATAAGTCAACTTATTACTTCTGTATTTGTCGATATTTCTGAGATGAGGTAGTATTTACACTATTTACATTATTCTGACTATTGTCCTCATCTTAGTTGCCCTTTGTACGATGTTTCGGCCGTAGTACGCTCCAGCCTTCTACAGGGGTGAGGAATTTCGAACTAAATTCTTTATTACAATCACTGGGTATATCATTCTCATTTTTTGTGTGGAGGCTCTTTTAGTAGTCAAGAGTTATTTCCCTCTAACCAAACTCTGCAAGTTACTCTGCTGGTATTTTTTTTAATCATTTCACCCCAAGCAAGGCATTCCATTGCCACTATTGCGCATGGGGCTACATAGGGGAAGGTAAAGAGGAGGAGTGGTTAGGTGTAGGAAATGTCAGAAGGAAGGTGATAGATGGGTAAGGATACCGAGGACGAGGGTGGGGCAGATGGGTAGAGTGTTTGAAAGAATGGGAGCGAGTTAGTGTGTTAGGAGGTGTCTATTGACCTTACATTTAAACTCCTGGAGATTGTAGCCGTCGGGGAAGCAATCATGTGGAAAGGAAATTCCACAGTCGGGAAGTGCGAGAAAAGAAACTGTTGGAGTAGAAGTTGTGGTTGCATTTTATCGGTTTCACTGTAAAAGGGTGGGATGAGAACCAGAGACAGGAAGACGTGGAGAGCTTTAGACAACAAGAATGTAGGTGGTATATATTCTTCTGCGAAAATATTAAGCCCTCATTAAGTGAGCGTTAAACATATTTTGCAAACCTTTGGTCGTGGGTTCGAGTTTTGTTTAACGGCATATCAACCTCTATGGATTGCACTAAGGGATACATATGCTTTTATTACATGTATTTCTATATATATTTATTCCTCCATATTTTGTTCAAACTTGTAGGATATTTACTTATTATCTCGGCTTCTCTTGGCTACAATATGGCCAGTGAAAAGTTAAATACTCCAGACCCCTTATATTCATTGATTTTTCTCTGAGTGCAACCATTGCATTTCTATAAAAACGTGTACGTTAAATCGATCACGTCCCGCTACGATGTGATAACCACTCCATTATAGTCATCTACCAGTTCAAGACACGATCTGCAGAATGGAGCGAGTCTCGCAGCAGAACAGCAGCCACTACAAGCATGTCATTCTCCAGGGCTTTCAGCAGATTAATCTGGTACTGGAGGATGTCCCGATGCTCTTGCCAAGATTTTGATAGCTGGATGGACATGGTAGCTCTCGTGGGTTCAACGCATTCATGGCACGTGCTTTATTAGTACTAGAACGCCCCTCAAAGCTCTACCCTGGGTCCTACGCTTTTCCTGATATTCATCAATGATCTTCCTGATGTAATCATATTACGAGTAGGCATCTGTGAAAATGACAGCACCATACCATCTATTACCGTCTCAATATGCTGACAAAGTAAACCTTGCTTCTACGCTTTGAAAAGACCTCCAATCGGTGATAGATTGGGGTAAGAAATGGCTCATAAATTTGAATGCTTCCAAAACAAAGCTATTCTCCTTTATCCACCCTAAAGAAGCTTTCCTACCCTCCATTAGTATGACCCACGTTATTAATACTTCGCGCCTCTTCGGCCTCACTCTCTCAGCCAAGTGGAATAATTATATCGAATAAATAGCTACATCTACTAAGTTTGTGTCATTGTGCTGGACCAGGAAGTTTTTCTCATCAAAATCTATCTAGCACATTTATAAATCTACACTTCGACCGTGCATTGAATACTCTTGCCATATCTGGTTGAATTCTTCTGCTATTCATTTCAGGGTTCTCGACAAAATCCAGAGGAGGATCATCTGCAATGTAATCAGTCCCGATTTAGTAGCTCGTCTTCAGTTATTTTCTCACTGACGAGATGTGGGTTCCCGGTGTCTTTTCTACAAGTATTTTCACGGCTTCTGCTACGGCGAGATTCATTCTCTGGTAGTCTGCCCTCATGAATTTACTTGTGCAACTAGACTGGCATCTAGGTGTCATAGTTTTGCCGTCATGATTGGAAATCTAACCCTCATTTCTACACTAACAGTTTCTTTTCTCGTTTGTGGAACACCATTCCTCATGCTTGCTTCCCTGACAGCTACAATCTCCAAAGATTTAACCGCAACATTAATTACCGTCTTCTATCTCTTTTACTCCAACTTCTCTCTTACCCTTTCTTCGACATCCTCTGTACCGGTTCTTTTTATCTCTCTGCCTTCTCCTTTAACTGTAACCCTCTGCGCACCAGTGCCAGTACTGTCATGCTTGTGATGAAACGATTATATATATATTTCATTTGTTACGCACCTAATGGACTCTCCTAAAGTATACAAATAATCCTGCCTACAGAGAACGGTAGTTAAATTGTCTGTTAAGTAGTTGTTGTTCTTGTTGTTAGAGTTGCTGAGACTCTTCAACTATAACACTGTCAGCTCTCTGCCTTCTGGTGGAGGGCGCTCTCTGCTTCCGAGCAGAGAGCAATAACCCAGTCGTGGTTCCGCCGAAGGGTAGAATCACGACTGGGCAAAAATAGACAGCCATTTTTTGGCCGGGCCATATAGCCCGGAAATCCCAGTCAAAACTGACCATGTGTCACATGTTGCCCTTACTGGGAGGGACAACTAAATATAGTTGTTAGAGTTGGTGTTTGACAGAGCAGCTGAACCGCCGCTCGTTGGTCAACAAGAATATAGACTATTACCCGGACTTACTTCTTGTATATAGTTGACTCCTACTAACAAGAATTACTGAATCTACTAACCGTGTACAGGTTGTATATCATTTATTCAATATACTTACATTTTCCCTCACATATCTGTTTTTGTTATTACATTGTGTGGTTTTCTAAACAAAGATCCACGACAATATATATATATATATATATATATATATATATATATATATATATATATATAAATCCAGGTAAAGAGGACCCAAGGTTTTACGATTTTGAGTTCTCTCGCATTTACTTTTTTATAAAAAATGCTCAATAAATACTGTAGAGCATAATATAATCATATAATTATAAATTAAAAATACATTGACAGGAATATTTCTATGTTTCGAGACCTCTATCTCGTCATCATCCAATGTTAGTTGTGAAAAAAAAAGCAACTAACAATGCCTGATGACGAGATAGAAATCTTGAAACAGAAACTTCCGTGTCGCAATGCATTTTTAATTTATATATATAGTGATCCGCAGACGGATCTGTTTCGAAAAATCTCGATATTTAAATCCGTTCGATAGCCATGTCTACGAGGAAAACCCTTGCTTCTTCAGCAACGGCGAAACCAAAAACATTATAATCGTTTTTTGGGATTTAGCTATCCGATCATCCATTTGGATTTAATATATATATATATATATATTGTTGTGGGATCTCCCCTTTGTATATGATAATGGACTCGACTGAGTGTACATATACTCCTGCTATAGACAGAACAGTAGTTGTAGTTGGCAGTAAGGAGTATTCGTAGAGATCCTTTACATTTATCGGAGAGTACCGGAACTGATACGCAAATTACCGAAGTTAACCAGAAGACTACCTCCTCAGAAGTCAGACTAGCTCTGAGCTCCACTCAGATAAAATAATCTACACGGATATACTATTTTCACGACTTCACTTCAAGACTTGTACATATTTATTTGTTACTGATAGTATTCCTGGATTTACTAACCTGCGTTCATGTTTGTGTATTACGTTCAATATAACCTACTTTTCTATCTCTATATCTGTTCTGTTGTTCATTATTTTGTGCGGTTCCTCACCCGGAATCCACAACATATATATATATATATATATGTGTGTGTGTGTGTGTGTGTGTGTGTGTGTGTGTGTGTGTGAAAAGTGTATGTATATAATTACAAATATCAATATGTATATATATGTATGCAATTTGTTATATATATTATGTATGCGTGGTACTTATTTGAAAGCGCTCAATATCAGTGATAGAGCAGATATATTCATATAGATAGGTGTGAGTTTGTGACCCAGGGTTTCACGCTTTTGCGATCGTCAAACAAACTGATTAAAAAAAATAAAAAATAAAAATTAATCAGTTTCTCTGACAATCGCAAGAGCGTGAAACCCAAGGTTTAAAAACTCACCTACCTATCTATCTATCTATCTATCTATCTATCTATATATATATATATATATATATATATATATAAATCATCCATCTTTGTCACATATACTACCCATGTTATTTACAACCGTAACAGTAAAAAGCTGCTACACTCATTTCCGAACTTGACAGAGATTTGTGACATGATCAAATAATAATAATAGACTAGTCCAGAATTTTATATAATTCTTATCTATTTATAAAAGTAAAGTCTTCCATGACAATATCAAAAATTTTATGCTTTTGTTAGTTCTTCTGGCTTTTCAATTTGATTCGTAGAATATATTCTTCTTTGAGATGCCGATAGCCTAAAATGGTACCTTTGAAAAAACTTCGCATCGTTGTTGAATTCAGAAGACATTCCAGTGCATATATTTGTTCATCTTAGCCTAGATTTTGTTAATTCAAAAAACAATGTAAAAAGAAAAGGCACGCGATTACTTAAACAACGAGCATAAAAAGTAACTGAATTTACTTACAAACATCAGGGTAATTCTGTCTTCAAAATACCATAATCTTTATGTAATTTTAGTTTAATATACAATATATATATATATATATATATATATATATATATATATACACACACAACCAAACACCCACGTATATGACAATATATATATATATATATATATATATATATATATATATATATACTGAATATTGAACTAAACTTTTACACGCATTTAAGTGTATGTGTATTTTTTCTCCTTTGATGAATGTATAATTCATGCAAGTGCGTACGTGCGTGCATGTGTGTGTGATTTAATGCATTTACTATTTCGTAGCTAAAGTGAAATTCGACGTGAGACACTTACCAAAAATTACAAAGATCAAAGATGACATTTTAATAGGCAGAAAAGCTTTTAACAGAAGGAATCGGGCAACAATACGCTACAATATCAATGAATTCATATCTATCGCTATCAGACTGTTACGAACCTCATATCCATCTCTTGGTCTGTTTCGACGATATTTACTAGGCTGAGCTTAGTGTAACACCCAGTAATAATCAAACTCATTGCCCTGTACTAACGGTTAACCAATATAGTTCGCTGGCCAATGCCTCACGAGAAGCGCCATATCTATCTATTTATTTATCAGACTGTGCCTATCAAATGAACTAGCTAGCTCATATTTTCTGTATTTTCTATTAACATTTATATCTAATACGTAAAGTTCCAGACATTAACGAAATGGAATTAAGAACCGACAATTTATTTCTTTGAACATTATTTTTAATAGATACTAGTATTTGAGTGGATATTCTGTTTTTTAATTTAACTCTCTCTCTCTCTCTCTCTCTCTCTCTCTCTATATATATATATATATATATATATATATATATATATATATATATTTACCGGCCTGGTTATTTACAAGGAATTTTGTTATGAAAATGTGTCATTCGGTATTTTCATAAATAATCAAGCCGGTAGAAATATATATAATTAGTAAAAATGCATTTTTCAACCGTTTCTTGGTTGATTTTAGACATAATCTCATGGTCTATATCAACTTTATAAGTACCGGTAATGTTTCTCGAGATAAGTTGTTGGTAGCGAGAGGGATTGACTTTATCGATGTTCCTGGATTTATCCGCTCTGATCCACAAGTCCTGGGATTTATTAATTTCTTTAATATCCAGATCTCACTTGTAATAGAATTTGTTTGATGATTTTCTGAATGTGCTTGACGATTTTCTGAGCTTGATTTTCTTGAATAAATTGAACATGTCCTTTTCAAAATGATCAACCGAGTGCGGCTGAATTTACAAGTAAACTTATAGCTCTATCTATTGCCCGGGTCACACTCCACCCACCTCTATTGAATAGGTTAAGAGGCTCATCCCTTGTTCCCTGTTTAGGATGTGGTTTCCAGCTTTCTCTTTTCCAATCTTTTCACTATTACGTAGCCCCCTGCACATCAGTCGCTTTACCGCCTTGCTCGGGGTGATACAATTAAAAAAAAAACAAAAAAACTTAAGATTGAAGACAAAATAGGAAAAATTCACCTGCAAAATGCACACTTAGTTTTTAAAGACTACAAGTCCACCTTCGATAATAAAATGCAAACGGGATTTATTAACCCCTCCAAAACAGAACAAGGAATTAGCTCTAAAAATATAATTAAAAACATAACTGAGCATATACGAGGATCTTCCATTATCAATCTGTGGAAGGATTCTGGAGATACCATTAAAGGGTTTATGTGTATTCAAAACAAAGATAAGGTGACTTTCATCCAGTTCGACATTATGGACTTCTACCCATGCATATCAAAAAGTCTATTGTTGAATAGGCTGCATTTCGCGAAGAACTTTGTGAAAATTACTGATGAAGAATCCAAAATTATATTGGCCTCTAGAACATCAGTATTATCCAATAATAATTCTACATGGATAAAAATCCACGGTGATAGATTTGATGTTCCCATAGGTGCATTTGATTTCACCCAAATCTCAGATTTGGTAGGAATTTATATTCTAAACACCTTTAGTAGGATAGCTGATTCCAAACAAATAGGTCTTTACAGGGATAACGGACTCAGCATTATCCCTAATAGTAATGGTCTGCTATCATCTCGGGTAGAAAAGAAAATCATTAGGGCTTTTAAACGGTTTGGATTTAAGATCTTAAGCAGAACAACCAACTAAGTAAGATTTTCAATGAGAAGACATTAAAAGTTTGTTATTCCTGGACTCACACAATAATAGTATATTGAATACATTTTATAACAATAGACAAACAGATAATACAACTTCCTGTAACCGGAGAGTCAAAAACAAATGCTCAGTTAAAGGTATATGCAGATCCAAAAAGGTCATTGACCAAGTAACCATTTATCCTAGTGAACAAAGAAAGGAGAAAAAAGTATATATAGGAATTTCCTCTGGACTATGGAAACAACGCCTATATAATCATAAGCAATCTTTTTGTAAACCCCACCTGAAATATCAAACTGCTCTTTCAAAATATTTCTGAGAATTAAAAGACAGAAATGTCTTCTTACAGATTGAATGGAAAACTATAGGGAAGTCTTAAACCCCAATAGCTTCAGAAACAGATGCAACTTGTGCTAATACGAAATAATTAGAATTATCAAATTCAGAGAAAGTAACCAATTATTAAATCAAATAAATTGAATAATTTTCAAATGCCGTCATTAAAATAAATTTAAATTATTTAATACATAGAATCTTAGAATTACACCGTTCTGTCACATTTGCCGATTTTTGGGTTGATCATTCATTGGAGGAATAGGTAGACATGTCAGTATATGTATGCAATGACTGTATTATTTATGTATGAAGTTAAGAGTGTCCTATTTTGCACTGGGTGATTGTCAATGTATTTTAATATAAATATTTCTCGTGTATAAGGGTGCATCTTGCTCTATGGTTATATAAGGTTGTTTCGTGTATCTAATTATGTGCATTTCCTGCACATGTAGGGGCACCCAAGTATAATTATGCTTACATGCATGATCATATGTATTATTGTATGTACGTTCCATATATATGGGTACATCAAATTAGAAGTATACTTTATGTTGAAGAGTACACCTGATTATATATATGTTTTTTCGTGTATATGAGAGAACCTGATTATATATATGTTAGCGTTAAGCTTGGATTAAGGATGTAGTCGATTGTAGCCGCCTGAATTGATTATATCCTCCCACATTGAACAGTTTACTCATGCGTGTACATGTTGATATCGAAATCCAAATAATATATGACGGTATATGTATATAACGTTTGTTATGATGTATGAAATGTGAAACATACCACCTCGTTTGGCGGGAGAAAAGTGGACATGCTTGTGTATAAAAACTTACATTGTTCTTATATATACACGTACCAGTTTTTATAAGCAAGTTAGTCAGTTAAGTGTCATACGTGATACACGCTTGGGCGATCGTGTCTCGAAAGAAACATGACTGACTGGGCAGAAGATTATCCCGCAGTAGGTTGCCATTGCTTTCTGCGGTAGACTGGTTGCCAACCAAGGTTATAGAACCCAATCTGTCCTGTTTTTTTAACCCATAACTGGAAGGAAGAGACGGATTAATACCTTTCCCAAGGGTATTTGTGCGTAAGTGAATGCAAGGTATTCAACTGGAATTCGAACTCGGCTCCCCGATTTGTCGTTACGATCCGATATCCTCTGCACCACAACGCATATCCATAGGAGATGAATATTGACTTTACATTTAAATTATAAGCAAGTACACGGAGAAAAAAGCGCGAGAGAGAGAGAGAGAGAGAGAGAGAGAGAGAGAGCAGAGATAAAAAAATTAAACTGATATACGTTAAAAAGTTTGTTTACGTATATATATATATATATATATATATATATATATATATATATATAATAATCGTTTGACCCCAAGCAAGGCATTTTTCTGACACTGTTGTGCAGGGGGTTACATAGGAGGAATGTTATGTGAAAGCGTGACAAATTACATAGGGTGTCAGGAAGAGAGTATGAAAAGGAAAAGAATATTGATGAGCGTGGGGTGAACATAGAAAAAAAGCACGAGATGCAGGTTAGTGAGATAGGAGATGATTATTGACTTTACATTTACATTCTTGGAGATTGTAGCTGTTGGGGAAGCAAGTAAGCGGAAGGGAATGCAACAGGCGGGAAGTGCCAGAGAAGAAACTGATGGCGTAGAATTTGCGTTTACAATTTATCGGTTTCACAGTAAAAGGATGGAACCTAGTTGCTAATCTCGTGGCTCGAAGAAATATACATCCATGGTCCGATTTTAATCAAAATTTGATACACTCATAGACAAAGACATAAGAAACGATATCCAGAAGTTTCAAGATTGCAGTTCTTACAACAGTGCAGAAAATCGATAATATATATATTAAAAACCCACCAACAAAAATCCCTCCACCTTAATTATATTAGCGAATTCCCCCAATATTACAAATTAGCAATCATAAAAAATCTACTACATTGTGCAAAAACCAACTCGTCCACAAAACATACCTTCCACAGTGAACTATAAAACATAAAACAGACACTCATCAACAATAATTTTTCTAATTACATAGTTGATGAACAAATACGACATTTCCTTAAAAACCTGAACACGAAAAAACAACACATGGTAATAGCCCAACCAACCCCAAACATATCACTCTCTTATATCGTAGCCAAATGCACACCAACTACCAAGTAGATGAAAATATCCTAAAAAATCTCATAAACACTAATATCTCTCAGACAGACCCCAACAAAAGAATTAAATTTATCATATATTACGTTAAATCCACAGCATCCAACTCGATCGTCCGAAACGACTCCTCCCTCACCGTTAGCGATTTGCAAAAAAACAATGTAGTGTATAAATTCAAATGCCCCTTTCGAGAATGTATATCTAACAAACTAAATAATACCTACATTGGACATACTACTAACTCGCTTTCGCGGAGACTTACATTGCACTTAAATAAAAATTCTAACATATTCCGACATTTAAAACACCACGGCTATCAACACACTTCTTAGGAAAACACTTGTTGAAAATACGCATATACTTAGACAAGAAAATAATAAACGAAAACTTAAAATTCTAGAAGTTATCTACATCAAACAATTTAAACCTAGCCTAAATAAAATAAATTTCGTCACCTCTACTAACATACTTCAATGCCTATAATCGACGGGAGTGGTCATAGTTATTATACTTACCCACTACACCATAGTAGTAGTAGTTCCCAGACCAATCCCCTCATGTCACTATACTCTCATTTGACCAAAAACCCACTACCACCATTCCTTCTCAGGCAGCAGCCACGTGCGACACAAAAGATGGACCTGTTTAATTTTCTCGAATAACTCCACCCTGTTAATAATTTAAATGTTCTAGGTTCACTGAGCATTAAATGTTCATCCTTTGATAATGGCTTATGTAAGCCGAAAGCTCAGACCTGATAAAAATCAACAATTATTGAGATTTCTTGTCGTCTTTCCATGACAACACTATCAAGCTAATCAGATCATACGAACGGATCTTACACAAAATAAATAGACAGAACTTGTCTATATTATTCAATAAAACCTGTATTAATGAAAAAATGCTGCCAAAATACACACAATATATATATATATATATAAACGGTAAGATGGTTGTGTGTGTCTGTTTATCTGCCTGTATTCTTCGGGTTTGGCTCTGAGTAGGTATAATTGTAGTTCTTAGTCTCAGCCATGATACCATTTACTCAGAGGACTTATTTAACCTTCAAAATTCAGTTTACGACAAAAAACTTATTTGATATCGATACCAGGAAATCAAAATTTGATTTACATCCATTCATTTTTCTTTCAGTCTACGGTTTTGCTTTAACTGGAAACAATTATTGCCTTTTAGTCTTTCGTGCCAACGTCCAAAGAATCTGGGTTCCAGGACCGTGGAATAGTTTTAAAGCTTTCATTAGACCTGAGAAACGCCGGGCTATACTGCTAGTTCTTTTTAAATTAGGTTTGCATTAGGGAAATCAAAGGTATGTCCCTCATCGAGAGTGTCTAAACGTAAGTCTCTTTTGCGTTCGTAGATGCAGCTTTTTAGATCATGTGTTCTACAGCGAGAATAATTTGAGGACCCTAGAAGTTATACCTGGATTTGTCATCAGAGGCCACAATTTCAACAATCCAAGATACGCAGATGATACAATGCTGATAGCAGACACAGAAAGGAAACTGCAAGACCTCCTACAGAAGGTAGCTGAAGAGAGTGATAAGAAAGGACTACAAATAAACTGCAAGAAAACTGAATGCATGGTCATCAGTAAAAGGGGCAGCTCAATATGCCAAATACAGGTCGGGGATACTAGAATCAAGCAGGTACAAAAATTTAAATACCTAGGAAGTGTTGTAACAGAAGACGAAAAATGCGACACAGAGATCCGAAGGCGAATTGGCATGGCAAGGGAGCATTCCAGAAGTTGAGTAAAGTATTAAAAAATAGGACAATTTCGCCAGAAACTAGGAAGAGAGTACTGGATTGCTACGTGCTGTCCGTCCTTCAATATGGCAGTGAATGCTGGACAATATCATCAAAGATGAAGGAAAAACTTGAATCAACTGCAATGTGGTTCTACAGAAGGATGCTGCGAATATCATGGATCGAGCATGTGAGCAATGATGAGGTCATGGAAATGATGGAAGCGAAGAGGAAATTAATACTGAGCATCAGGAAGAGACAGCTGAAGTTCCTGGGACACGCAATGAGGAAGAAGGGCTTGGAGAACCTGATACTGACAGGCCAGATAGAGGGGAAAATAGACAGGGGAAAGCAACGGATAACATATTTGAAGGACCTAAACAGGTGAATGATGGAACGAGGGTTGCATGTTGTAACAGGAGAAGGCGTGCTAAGAGCCACCAGGGATAGGGAGACGGGGAAAGCCATGATCGCCTACGTCCTGAAGGGACAGGGCGCATAGAAGAAGATGTCGCCTCCACATAAAAACTTGCTTTAAACATTATATTACATCATCATTTTTGTCCAGCTCTATTCTTATATCTACCAATACATACAAATAAATGAAATAATGCTAATTCCAAATAATATTCTTAATCATTCATAATATTCTAAATAATACATAAAAATAAATAATATTTTAATAAAATTATATTCTAAATAATACATAAAAATAAATGAAATAATATTAATTTCAAATAGTATTCCAAATAGTACATTATGTTATAATAATATTCTAAATAATATAAAATATTTTAAATAATGCACAAAATAAATAATATTTTAATAAAATTATATTCTCAGTAACACATAAAAATAATAGATTAAAATAAATGAAATAATCCTAATTCCAAATAATATTCTAAGTAATACATAATACTATTATAATAATATAAATAAGATCTAATATTATAAATAATACATAAAAATAAATAATATTTTAATAAATTATATTGTAAATAATACATAAAAATAATACATAAAAATAAATGAAATAATATTAATTTCAAATAGTATTCCAAATAGTACATTGTTATAATAATATTCTAGAAATATATATTTTAAATAATGCACAAGATAAATAATATTTTAATAAAATTATATTCTAAATAATACATAAAAATAATAGATAAAAATAAATGAAATAATCCTAATTCCAAATAATATTCTAAATAATACATAATACTATAATAATAATATAAATAATACCTAATATTCTAAATAATACATAAAAATAAATAATATTTTAATAAAATTATATTCTAAATAATACATAAAAATAAATAATATTTTAATAAAATTATATTCTAAATAATACATAAAAATAAATAATATTTTAATAAAATTATATTCTAAATAATACATAAAAATAATAGATAAAAATAAATGAAATAATCCTAATTCGAAATAATATTCTAAATAGTACATAATACTATAATAATAATATAAATAATACCTAATATTCTAAATAATACATAAAAATAAATAATATTTTAATAAAATTATATTCTAAATAATACATAAAAATAAATAATATTTTAATAAAATTATATTCTAAATAATACATAAAAATAAATAATATTTTAATAAAATTATATTCTAAATAATACATAAAAATAATAGATAAAAATAAATGAAATAATCCTAATTCGAAATAATATTCTAAATAATACATAATACTATAATAATAATATAAATAATACCTAATATTCTAAATAATACATAAAAATAAATAATATTTTAATAAAATTATATTCTAAATAATACATAAAAATAAATAATATTTTAATAAAATTATATTCTAAATAATACATAAAAATAAATAATATTTTAATAAAATTATATTCTAAATAATACATAAAAATAAATAATATTTTAATAAAATTATATTCTAAATAATACATAAAAATAATAGATAAAAATAAATGAAATAATCCTAATTCGAAATAATATTCTAAATAATACATAATACTATAATAATAATATAAATAATACCTAATATTCTAAATAATACATAAAATAAATAATATTTTAATAAAATTATATTCTAAATAATACATAAAAATAAATAATATTTTAATAAAATTATATTCTAAATAATACATAAAAATAAATGAAATGATATTGATTCCAAATAGTATTCCAAATAGTACATTATGTTATAATAATATTCTAAATAATATTAACATTCTAAATAATGCATAGAAATAAATATTTTAATTAAATTATGTTCTAAATAATACATAAAAATAAAAGATAAAAATAAATGAAATAATACTAATTCCAAATAATATTCTAAATAATACATAATACTATAATAATAATATAAATAATACGTAATATTCTAAATAATACATAGAAAATAATATTTTAACAAAATTATATTCTATATAATGCAAAAAATAATACATAATATTAAACGAAATAGTATTAATTCCATCTCCAAAAAATATTCCAGCCACATAAAATTTATCTGAAACAAGCTGTGTTTCAATAATCCAAAACAAAAGTGACAACAGCATTTCCATACACTCACACATACGTTTCTATACAAATGCAAATTCCTTAAACATATCGCTACATTCTCAACGATTTAAAACATCTTCAAACCTTTCCTACACACACATACATTTATATTAACTAACGTTACCTTCCAACATATATTGAGACAAACGTTTTTTTTATCTAAACACACGCATGCACCATCATACATTTTAACGTCCATAATATATTCATCACTACTATATCTGAAAAATGTTTATTGTTTTATAGGTACTTCCACTAAATCGCTGAAAAAACAATAAAAAAAGGCCCCAAACCTAAAAAAACGAAGTTTTGCGATCTTGATATTTATATTATTATTAAGAGGAAAGATCAAAATATTTTTTAATTACTATTTAAATTTTTGTTGTATCATTTCTAATACGTTCGAAATCATGGTAAAAAATTTTGTTTTGATTTTCGTAAGCAAATCGTTATGACAGTTTACAGTAGAAAATGGATTACTGCGTAACTCAGATTTCTTTCCAGCGGTAAACAATTAATTTGGTAATTCTTGAAAAAATCAAAGAATTGTCGGATTTTAATGAAACTTTCAGGACTCATTCACAAGTAAATGAAATTATTTTTAAAATTATTATTTTTTAAAAATCTTAGTAAAAATATATTTTTTTTTACATTTGTTATTTCCTCTCCACGTAATTTCATGAAATTTTAAGAAATTTAATTTTAAAAATTTAAATTTAATTTTAAAATCGTTTTATTTGTTAAACGCAGGACTCATTGGGAGATGTAAATGCAGGACTCATTGGGGGATGTAAATGCAGGACTCATTGGGGGATGTAAATGCAGGACACATTGGGGGATGTAAATGCAGGACTCATTGGGAGATGTAAATGCAGGACTCATTGGGAGATGTAAATGCAGGACTCATTGGGGGATGTAAATGCAGGATTCATTGGGGGATGTAAATGCAGGACTCATTGGTAGATGTAAATGCAGGACTCATTGGGAGATATAAATGCAGGACTCATTGGGGGATGTAAATGCAGGACTCATTGGGGGATGTAAATGCAGGATTCATTGGGGGATGTAAATGCAGGACTCATTGGGGGATGTAAATGCAGGACTAATTGGGAGATGTAAATGCAGGACTCATTGGGGGATGTAAATGCAGGACTGATTGGGGGATGTAAATGCAGGACTCATTGGGAGATGTAAATGCAGGACTCATTGGGGGATGTAAATGCAGGACTCATTGGGGGATGTAAATGCAGGACTCATTGGGAGATGTAAATGCAGGACTCATTGGGGGATGTAAATGCAGGACTCATTGGGGATCTAAATGCAGAAATCATTGGGAGATGTAAATGTAGGACTCATTGGGGGATGTAAATGCAGGACTCATTGGTAGATGTAAATGCAGGACTCATTGGGGTATGTAAATGCAGAAGACTCATTGGGAGATGTAAATGCAGGACTCATTGGGGGATGTAAATGCAGAACTCATTGGGGGATGTAAATGCAGGACTCATTGGGGGATGTAAATGCAGGACTCATTGTGAGATGTAAATGCAGGACTCATTGGGTGATGTAAATGCAGGACTCATTGGGATGTAAAATGGGACTCATTGGGAGATGTAAATGCAGGACTCATTGGGGGATGTAAATACGATTCATTGGGGGATGTAAATGCAGGACTCATTGGGAGATGTAAATGCAGGACTCATTGGGAGATGTAAATGCAGGACTCATTGGGGGATGTAAATGCAGGACTCATTGGGGGATGTAAATGCATGACTCATTGGGAGATGTAAATGCAGGACTCATTGGGAGATGTAATGCAGGACTCATTGGGAGATGTAAAGCAGGACTCATTGGGGGATGTAAATGCAGGACTCATTGGGGGATGTAAATGCAGGACTCATTGGGGGATGTAAATGCAGGACTCATTGGGGGATGTAAATGCAAGGACTCATTGGGGATGTGAATGCAGGACTCATTGGTGGAATGTAAATGCAGGACTCATTGGGGGGATGTAAATGCAGGACTCATTGGTGGGATGTGAATGCAGGACTCATTGGGGGATCATAAATGCAGGACTCGTGGGAGATGTAAATGCAGGACTCATTGGGGGATGTAAATGCGGGACTCATTGGGGGATGTAAATGCAGGACTCATTGGGGAGATGTAAATGCAGGACTCATTGGGGATGTAAATACGGGACTCATTGGGGGATGTAAATGCAGGACTCATTGGGAGATGTAAATGCAGGACTCATTGGGGGATGTAAATGCAGGACTCATTGGGGGATGTAAATGCATGACTCATTGGGAGATGTAAATGCAGGACTCATTGGGAGATGTAAATGCAGGACTCATTGGGAGATGTAAGCAGGACTCATTGGGGGATGTAAATGCAGGACTCATTGGGGGATGTAAATGCAGGACTCATTGGGGGATGTAAATGCAGGACTCATTGGGGGATGTAAATGCAGGACTCATTGGGGATGTGAATGCAGGACTCATTGGTGGAATGTAAATGCAGGACTCATTGGGGGGATGTAAATGCAGGACTCATTGGTGGGATGTGAATGCAGGACTCATTGGGGGATGTAAATGCAGGACTCATTGGGGGATGTAAATGCAGGACTCATTGGGAGATGTAAATGCAGGACTCATTGGGGGATGTAAATGCAGGACTCATTGGGGGATGTAAATGCAGGACTCATTGGGGAGATGTAAATGCAGGACTCATTGGGGATGTAAATGCAGGACTCATTGGGGGATGTAAATGCAGGACTCATTGGGAGATGTAAATGGGACTCATTGGGGGATGTAAATGCAGGACTCATTGGGGGGATGTAAATGCAGGACTCGTTGGGAGATGTAATGCAGGACTCATTAGGGGGATGTAAATGCAGGACTCATTGGGGGATGTAAATGCAGGACTCATTGGGGGATGTAAATGCAGGACTCATTGGGGGATGTAAATGCAGGACTCATTGGGGATGTGAATGCAGGACTCATTGGTGGAATGTAAATGCAGGACTCATTGGTGGGATGTGAATGCAGGACTCATTGGGGGATGTAAAAATGCAGGACTCATTGGGGGATGTAAATGCAGGACTCATTGGGGGATGTAAATGCAGGACTCATTGGGGAGATGTAAATGCAGGACTCATTGGGGGATGTAAATGCAGGACTCATTGGGGGATGTAAATGCAGGACTCATTGGGGGGATGTAAATGCAGAACTCATTTGGGGGATGTAAATGCAGGACTCATTGGGAGATGTAAATGCGGACTCATTGGGGGATGTAAATGCAGGACTCATTGGGGGGATGTAAATGCAGGACTCATTGGGGGATGGAAATGCAGGACTCATTGGGGGAATGTAAATACAGGACTCATTAAAAATGTATATCATCTAATATTTTTTCAACCATTTGGCTCGTTTTCTGAAAATCTGCACCCAAAAGTAAAATAAAAATGCAATTAAACTCTGATATTATTTAATTACATCAGCTTTTTATTGCCTCAATAAATAATATAAATTAAGGACACTATATTCTGAAGAGCTTTTTTTTAATCAAAAACGAAATTTTAAAAAAATGTTTTCATCTTTTTAATTATAATAATTTATAAATTTTCAAAAATATTTTTAAAGCTTTTCTAAAATTTGCATGCGTTAGGTTATTAAGTTATTACGTGAAGACTATATTTACTAATCAAAAATTGACAATGCAAATTATCAAGCCATCGTATTTTAAAAATAATTTCTAATATTTTATGTATATTTAAAAAGTTTTGTACGGTAATTATTGCGTAAATTAAAAGGTCATGTATTTCACTGTTTTTCCCCTTAAAGGAAAAAAAATTGGACAATTATGCGAAGTATGATTACCATAGACACTTACCTTATCTCGCATCTGGCTGTCGTCACATATTCAGTCATACGGCAAATGTCAGAAAGATCAACACTCCTTGATTAAGAAATAGTTTTAGTTTACATTTCATGCTATAAATAGGTAATTCGTGTGGAAATTAAATTGATTTAACTTTAAATTTATTTTATTTTTGCGAGATTTTTAAAACCACGAATTAACTTTTGTTTACAAATGTGTCAATTGCTCAAAAATGGCCGAAAAAGTCTTTAACATTTTAAAAAGTCTTAAAATTTATATTCCAATCAGTATAACTTTAGTTCGAAATACACCAGAATATTTTGCTTACTGAAAATAGTAGATTTAATCATTTAACTTTCAGTTAAAACTAAAATAAAAGTTTCAACAAATTTTTTTTTTTACTTTTAAAAACTTCAATTTAAAAGTTAGCTATCGAAAATTAGTGGAGGCACCTACTTTAATATTCGTGACACGTGTGTTAATACGCACACACTCATACACATATATTAACTAACGTTACCGTCTAAAATACACATAAACAGTCAAACATAGGCACATACACTATTATGCACAAAATATTCCGTGCACACACATTTAAACATAATTAAATTTTGCTTTAATACACGCAATACATACCTGACCACGAATTAAAGCCAAATGACAAAATACCAATATACTGTATCTTTATCAATTTTTTCTTTTTTCTTTCGGTCGCTGAAGAAGCTTTAATAAAAGTGAATAAGTTGAGTATGTTAGATTTAGATACGTTTTCTATTTTGTGTTTTTAATTTATTCAATCACTTTGCCGAATTCTGATCCATATATTCAACTTATATATATATATATATATATATATATATATATATATATATATATATATATAAGAAAAATTAAGGTAGACACGTTATTTCATGGTAAATCGGAAATATGGGCCTATTTCAGGCGAAGCATCATCAGCTTTCGTCTTTTGTACTATAAAGACGGAATCTGATGATGGTTCCCCTGAAATAGGCCCACACTTCTGATTTACCATGAAATAACGTGTCTGCCATCATTTTTTTAATATTTGCTCCATATGTATTTATATACATATATATTTAGACCTTTCTTAGAGATTTATCCTACCACTGTATGTACAGGATACTCATTTATATATATATATATATATATATATATATATATATATATATATATATACGCATATATGCTTATGCATATTAATATGTTTGTATATATATTTATATAAGGTGTTATATATATATATATATATATATATATATATATGTATATATATTGCAGTGCCTTATATAAATATATATATGCTTATATGTACACTTAAATATATATATATATATATATATATATATATATATATGAACATATATGTGTGTTTGTGCGTGTGTATATATGTATATAAGGCGCTGTCATATATATATATATATATATATATATATATATATATATATATATATTAAGGGAATTGGAAAATAAATTCCGACAATGTGAGATATAAAATAAAAAAAATATTTGAGAACAACAAGATATGGATTTATTGTGGGATAGCCAACATTATAATGTCTCGGTTGATATAACCATCATCAGGGATTATATTTACTATTGTGAAGTTTGTTTTTTTTTTTGTTTTTACAGCTTGTAAATTGATTTAGAAATGTGATAAAGACTTAAAATTTCAAGGCTATTTAACTTTTAATTGCAATCTCATTTTTTACAATGAAGTAATTTATAATTCACAGTCACTATACTTTAACTCTATTCCAAACCCCCGATAATACCGCCCCTACATTTAATTAATATATATCTAAATAAACATCAACAAAACACCAATATTTGGAAAAACATAGATACAAATAAACAAAACGATGCACAAATCTATTAGCGAACAATTTAAATTTCATCTCAACGACTTTCATCAAATAGTCAGTCAGTTAAGTGTCATTCGTGATACACGCTTTGAGAGACATGATTGACTGGGCCTAGTGCTTATCCCGCAGTAGGCTGCCATTGCTTTCTGCGGTAGACTGGTTGCCAGCCAATTCTATAAAACACAATCTGTCCTGTTATTTAACCCATAACTGGAGGGAAGAGGCGGATTAATACCTTTCCCAAGGGTATTTGTGCGTAAATGAATACAAGTAATTCAACTGGAATTCGAACTCAGCTCCCCGATTTGTCATTCCGAGTCAGCAGAACGTTATAAATATTTCGTGACTGACATCATAGTTTACTACAATTCTTTCAAACAGCCTTAAAATCTTAAGTTTTTATCACATTTCTAAATCTATTCACAGGCCGTAACAACAAAAAAACTTCACAAAAGTAAATATAAGCCCTGATGATGGTTATAACAACCGGAACATTATAATGTTGGCTACCCCACAATAAATCTATATTTTGTTGTTCTCAAATATTTTTTTATAATCGTGTGGCCCCAATCAAGCATGTGACTGCCACTGTTGTGCAAGGGGTTACATAGGAAGAATGTTATGAGAAAGATTACAGAGGGTGTCAGGAAGAGAATATGAAAAGGAAGAAAATACTGATGAGAGTGGGGTGGACGGAGAGAAAAACATGAAAGAGAGGATGTAAGTTAGATAGACAGGAGATGACTATTGACTTTACATTTAAATTCTTGGAGATTATAGCTGTCAGGAAAGCAAGTATGCGGAAGAGAATTCCACAGGCGGGAAGTGCGAGAAAAGAAGCTAATGGAGTAGAATTTGCGTTTACAATTTATCGGTTTCACAGTAAAAGGGTGGGACCTAGTTGATTATGTTGTGGCTCGAGGAAATTCATATATAGGGGGTACCAGTGAGCTAAGTTCCTCAGAGCAGAAGCTGTGAAAGTATTTGTAGAAGAGACACAGGGAAGCCACACTGCGTCGGTGAGAAAGCGACTGTATTCTAGCTACCAAGTCGGGATCGATCACATTACAGATTCTCTGTTATTTTATTTTGTATCTCATATATATATATATATATATATATATATATATATATATATATAAGTGTGTGTGTGTGTGTGTGTGTGTGGTGCTCTTTTAGAAATACCTGTGACTAGGTGGATAATATATCTTGCGATTCATTTCGTCCTTTAGGACATTCTTGGACTAAAGTAATCTTAATATTGATGTGGTTACACATGCTCAAAAAGAAGATGGTATATATATTGTAGCCAGTTACATCTAGTTTTTTCTTTTCTTTTCTTTGTTTTTGTTTTTAAGATATCGCACCTTGTGATAATAGAAAATCTGCTAAGAAAGGTAAATCATTTATTGCGATGAACTCCTAAATGGCCAACGCTTCTTACGAAACATTTTTTTTTTGTGTGTTTTGTCATAAATTTTCTTATCTTTTCTATATATACCGTTTTTCTCACGACAGTCAGTCAAGTCAGTCAAGTGCCATACTTGATTCCCGCTTGGGTGATCATGTCTCGAATAAGTCATGACCCACTGGGCAGAAGATTATCCGACAGTAGGTTGCCATTTCTTTCTGAGGTAGACTGGTTGCCAGCTAAGGCTTTAGGATCCAATCTGTTCTGTTATTTAACCCATATCTGAGAGGAAGAGAGATTAATACCTTTTCCAAGGGTACTTGTGCCTAAGCGAATGCAAGGAATTCAACTGGAATTCGAACTCGGTTCCTCGATTTGTCGTTCCAAGCTGATATCTACTCCACTACAACTCGTATGCTATTCTCACGTATAAGCCGGTAGATGGTTTCTCTATATATTCATATTTATCGACACCATTTCTTATTTATAATAGTCTGTTCGCGTCTATCTTTGTTGGTTTATCGAGGCAAAAATGTTGGAACTGAGAATAACATGGACCGAAAATGTCAGTAACGACGAAGTTTAAAAGGAAATAGAAACAAAAATGACATTTATAAGTATGGTCCTGGGTATGACGGTAAACTGTATCTGGCAGCAAGGCCTCTGAATAGGAGGTTGTGAGAAGCATGGAACTACGTCTTAATTGCTGTTGTTCCAAGGTCCCCTCTGAGCCGGAGTAGTAGCACCTGTTAGCGTTCCAGCTATGGGCAAATAGTTAACCTCCCCAAACTGGGGCCAAAACGCTATAAAAGTATAAAAATACTTTTATAGGAAAATATAAATTTTTTAAGGAAAAAATTATTACCATAACACATTGTTAAAAAAAAATGCCATAATATATTTTTGATTACAAAACTACAAGACATCTTTCTTTTTCTAAAATAAAAAAATAAATTTTTCATCAAAATCTGACTAAATCAACCTTCTTTTTAAAAATACCTTAAAAGCCTATTTTTGGCATTAAATAACCCACAGAGTATGATATACCATTAAACAAAACTCATTTAAACTCACATTTGTATGTAACACCATGAAGAGATGATTGAAATTTCTAGGGTACATAATGAGGAAATGGTGCTTACTCGAGGGACATATTGGAGGCAAGAGGAACAGTGAAAAACAACGTATAACCTACTTAGCGAGGTTGTGTCTGTGAATGAAATAACAGGATTTCGAAGAGATAGCAAAAAGAAAAGATTTATTAAGAGCTACACAGGACAGGAAATCGGGGAGAGTCTTGAGCACTGACGTCATGCAGGGATACGGCCTATAGAAGAAAAGTGACTAAAATCACGAAGAAATGTCTTGAAAAGGTTGAAACCTAGTTCCGATTATTAGCAAAAGTTGCTCCATTAACAGTATATTGTATTTTGAATGTTTCTTTTAACATCATTCACGTTTCCGATTATTTTTTGACCAACACACTAAGTACATTACAAAATCAAGATACACAACACATTAACAATAGTCCACCATAGTTTATGAATATAGAATACAGCGCAGTACGTAATTTTTTCAATGAAACAGCGTCAAAGATTAACACTCACAAATCAGGCTCTCTACTGAATCGGACTAGGAAATACTAGGGAAAATATGGTCGCCTTTTATACACGTCGCATTGAATATTTTGAGCCTTCTGATTGGTTAACCCTTCTATTGACGAACTATCAAATGAGTCAGTTTATGGCTGGCTCACTAGTATACAAAGACTCGGAAGACCCACAGAAAAATGACCTTGTGTCACATGTTGCTTTAAATGGGAAGGCCAACTAAATACTGTATACAAGGGTACCCAAAAACTCTAACATAGCCTGCACCTTATCGCAATCGATAATCGATAATCGGGCTCTTAATCCTCTCTCCTAATTCATTTTCTCCTGTCTGGTGACGGTGGCAAAATGTCTGTGGCGACCCAGCCGACTCTTGACGAACAGTAAAAGAAAGTTGTGACGAGGCCATTCACGGGAATTTGATTTTGTTGGACAACTCTGGGCGACAGGGAAGCGAACACATTTGACCAGAAGCACCTCACTCGCTACTCATAGGAGATTGCGACAGGCGGAAGCTGGTTACACCGGGCTGTTGAATGCTTGGTCTGTAATGGTCTTCCTTGGTTAAACCAGCCCGACTGTCGATGCGCTCTTTCACGAGTTTAATTGGTGAAATGGTGCAAGATCTTTGTCCATTCTCGATCTTACCACTATGGTAAAAATCTACACTAAGTATATTTATAAATTTAACGCATGTATTTCCAAAAACAAATGTCTCAAATAAAACAGAAGAAAACGTACTTTAGCAATTTTTTTTTATTTTTTTATTTGCATTCGCTGTTAACCTAGCTTCTAAATAATCTATATCTATAAAAGTGACGAGGGTGGACGTGGTGCAAGTATTTGTTTGGTTGATAGATTCGACTTAGCGTCTGCATTTTGAGGTCTAGCTCTACAGAAGTTGCGCTCAGATGTAGATCAAAATTTTAAAACGCTAACGACACTTTGAAATCTTTCAGAAAGCCAAAATTAGGGGTACACAAATACATATTATCACCGCACAAAGCCAGGGGTCAGTTTATGTATTGATTATAATATAGAATCGATCACCCCACTGTATATTATCTATATCTATATATGTTGTCTCTCCCACTCCCACCCTAATCCAATAAAGACATTCTACATTGTTATCTATATCTATAAAAGTGACGACGGTGGACGATGTGTAAATTGATCATATGTTTTTTTATTCTTATTATTCCTTAAATTAGCCGAGTAAAACCGGACTAAACTGCTAATCTATATCTATAAAAATGACGAGGGTGGAGGTTGTATAAGTATTTGCGATGTAAATTCATCATATGTTTTTATTCTTATTATTCCTTAAACTACCCGAGTGAAACCGGGCTAAACTGCTAGTTTTTTTAATAATTTGTATTTATGTGAGATTGTTTTATAATTCTTGGCTGTTGTGGAATCTGTTTCCAAATAAAATTAAGCAAAAAAAAAAAATAAAATAAAATAAAATAACTGTTGGTCTGCTCAAGTACCTCACAATCTTTAGTAACCACAGCTCTTTCAATAAATGCTTGACAGGGATTTCTCAATAGTCTATACTATATAGATGAGCTAGGCTTCCACACTTCTCAAGCGACAGGAGTAAAGTTTTGCCCTTTGTTTCCTGTTTAGGATTGCATTCCCTGTTCCTTCTAAAGTCTTCTTAGACTCCTTGTGTCTTAGTGGCAATTTCGCCTTGCTTGGAATGAATTGATAAAAAAAAAATTCTTAATACCTTGTACACACTGATTTGTTCGCTCTAGTACTGGGATACATGATGAGGAATGAGGGCTTGGTGAACTTAACACTCGCATGGCATATTGGCTGCAGAAAGGACAGAGGAGAGGGAAACAACGACTTACCTAGCAAATGCTTTTGTGTGAATGGATGGGAGAGCCGTGACAGAATGGGACGATAATGAGTCAAACGTTGCTTAGAGTTACAAGGGATAGGAGGTTGTGGAGATCCACGATCGCCAAGCTCTGAAGACACATAGCACATAAAAGAAAAGAGTGAATACTTGAACAATTTCCGAGAATAGATATAAGTGAACCTGTCATGTCATATGCTACGAGTTAAATCAAGAGCTTGTTTATACGGATTATGGCTAATCTCCTAAGAGCTGTTCAGAAATTACTTCGAGACAGAATATATATCATGATATACCGCCAAATTTTAATTTGTTTATTGATCACATTTTTCGAATACAGCTGCAGTTTTGTGTAAATAACCACGTTTTTCGTTTGAATTTGATTGTTGAATAAACAAAGTAGCAATTTAAGATTGATTTTAATCTTTAACCCATTCATTTCAATCGTCATGAAAGTGGGTTAATTCTATCTATCTATCTATCTATCTATCTATCTATCTATCTATCTATCTATCTCATTTTTTGAAATAGATACGATGATCGATGGATCTATCTCTCGACATCAATATGCTCATATCTATCTATCTATCTATCTATCTATCTATCTATCTATCTATCGCAGCATGATTATAATCTATCTATATCGTTTATCATTCAAAATCATCAATCGACCGATCAATCTATTAATCTCAATATGTTCAGATCTATCTATCTATCTATCTATCTATCTATCTATCTATCTATCTATCTATCTATCTATCTATCATATTTTTCAGATAGATCTAACGATTGATCTATATTTCGACATCAATGTGCTCAGATCTATCTAGCTAGCTAGCTAGCTATCACAGTATGGATCTATCTATCTACATATTTATCTATCTATTTCATTTTTCAGATAGTTCTAACGATCGATCGATCTATATCTAGACATCAATGTGCTCAAATCTATCTATCTATCTATCTATCTATCTATCTATCTATCGCAGCATGATTATAATCTATCTATATCGTTTATCATTCAAAATCATCAATCGACCGATCAATCTATTAATCTCAATATGTTCAGATCTATCTATCTATCTATCTATCTATCTATCTATCTATCTATCTATCTATCTATCATTCTATTCGCAGCTTCTATTCATTATCTATCTATCTATCTATCTATCTATCTATCTCAGCTTGTTCATTATCTATCTATCTATCTATCTCAGCTTGTTCATTATCTATCTATCTATCTATCTATCTATCTATCTATCGCAGCTTCTGTTCATTATCTATCTATCTATCTATCTATCTATCTATCTATCTATCGCAGCTTCTGTTCATTATCTATCTATCTATCTATCTATCTATCTATCTATCTATCTATCGCAGCTTCTGTTCATTATCTATCTATCTATCTATCTATCTATCTATCTATCTATCTATCGCAGCTTCTGCTTATCTATCTATTCTATCTATCTATCTATCTATCTATCTATCTATCTATCTATCTATCTATCGCAGCTTCTGTTCATTATCTATCTATCTATCTATCTATCTATCTATCTATCTATCGCAGCTTCTGTTCATTATCTATCTATCTATCTATCTATCTATCTATCTATCTATCTATCTGTTCAGCTTCTGTCATTATCTATCTATCTATCTATCTATCTATCTTCCCTTTCTCGCCATTCATTTCCTTTTTCTCTCCCGGATCCCTAATTATAACTCATTCTCTGACCTCATAATTCTCTTATCCTTTGCTATTTCTTCCTTTATTTTCATTCTACACTCTCCCCGCCTTTCTTCCTTTTTGACGGGTATTTATCAAAATCCTCAATCCCCTCCACTTTCGAACTGAATTCCGTCTCTAAAAATGTCAGTTGTTTTTTTTCCCGCTTCAAAAATATCGTAAACGTCAAACTAGATTTGACATTTAAAGTCTATATATTTCGTCATAATTCGCATCTTCAAGTGAGCCCTAACCTTTTTTATTTGCCTTTTACAAAGTCATACGTCCTTCTGCCTGTTTTTCGTTTTCCGTTTTTAATTTCTTCATCTTTTCCTTCTCAAATTTCTCTTGTTTTTTTCCCCCTCGAATAATTATAATCATAAAAAAAAAACAACTTTGGGGATATATTTATTATTCATTAGAGCCAATGTATACTTTTTTTACGGGTTGGGAGGGGGTGAGTTCGGAGGCCATTTTGCTATGATGATGATGCCAACGTTGCTATGGCGTTACAGGCAATGTTTTTCAAGGG
Source organism: Ascarosepion bandense (assembly GCA_037127315.1). Taxonomy (NCBI): domain Eukaryota; kingdom Metazoa; phylum Mollusca; class Cephalopoda; order Sepiida; family Sepiidae; genus Ascarosepion; species Ascarosepion bandense. Next base: position 3,738,220 of record JBBBDQ010000941.1, read on the forward strand.
GTTAGAAAAACTTGAAGGCAAAAGGATTTTCGATTTACTCCTCTTCGTAGCATAATCAACTTTCCTTTCTCCGAAAGAGGCGCTCTCCTCACCGTTTCGTTTCCTTTATTATTTAATTACCATAAAAACATACTGCAAAACAGAAGATATATTAAATCCTAGATCGCCCTTTTCTTCGTTCTATTTTTGCATGCACTACTGTGTATATATATATATATATATATATATATATATATTAAAAATTTATAACATAAGTCTGTTATAACGTCACTACAATAATTATTGTGTCGTGATGTTATAACATATCTATGGTATAAATTATGAATAAATATCATTTGCTCTACACTGTATTGAGCACTCTTTTAAGAATAGTCTTTTTTTGTTGGATATTGGAATTTTAATCTAACCATACCAACCCTATACTTGTGTGTGTATATATATATATTAAAAATTTCTAACATAAGTCTGTTATAACATCACTACAATAATTATTGTGTCGTGATATTATAACATATCTATGGTATAAATTATGAATAAATATCATTTGCTCTACACTGTATTTAGCCCTCTTTTAAGAATAATCTTTTTTTGTTGGATATTGGAATTTTAATCTAACCATACCAACCCTATACTTGTATATATATATATATATTCTTCATTTTTAAACGAGTTATTACGCGAGCTCAGTTTCTACAATGAGGTGTCTTCAGGCGATTTGCAATAACTGGTTTTATCGTTTTTTTTAAATAACGCTCACGTAACGGGAATTTTTTTTGAACGCGCCATTTTCAAAATTGGAAGAAATTATAACGTTTTCGTCCATGGTTGTATGACCCTAATAGGTATTTTATGGTATGGCTACACTTAGTCATAATTTCTGTTTTTTCATTCTCTAATTCATTTTGTTTGGGAATATCATATATATATATATATATATATATATATATATATATAAGTAGTACGATTTAGCCGGCTGTTTGTAGCCATAGTGATACAGCCTATATATATATATATATATATATATATATACATAGTGATACAGCCTGATATATATATATATATATATATATATATATATATAAGGCTGTATCACTATGGCTACAAACAGCCGGCTAAATCGTACTACACTTCCACCGCATTCACTTACATATCATAATTCCAAAAATAAATCGTTTTCACCATTTATTTTTCATTTAACCTCATCACCAGAAGAGGGGCAAACGTGCCTCCGAAACGTGAAAATTTTTGTGTAGTGATACTATGCTTTTATAAACCATTGTAACAACCAATACAATATAAAGCTCTACGTTGTATCGAGCACTCGTTATAAAAGTAAATGCATGAACAGTAGGTTTAAAACCTACATATTCCATAACTTTCTTACAATATATATATATATATATATATATATATAATATGATTTTTTTAAATAAACATTTTTTATTTTAAAATATCACCTGAAGAAGTACAATAATGTTGTGAGACATTACATTCTTATGTAATGATATAATGATATTATAAACCATTGTAATAACAAAATTACTATATACATATATAACATCACTAGCCCTGCCACAGCATGAAACGAGACCTATTAAGCTACATTTGTCTATATTTCTGGGATGGGGTATTGTAATTATTTATATTGTTGAGATTGTTGTCATATTCACGATATTTTAGCCGTTTTACTTTCCGACCTTCTTCAGATGATTGTAATTTCGAACAGAACCCTTTATTTCGATCACTGAGGTAGATTGTTCTCGTCTTATGAGTCATGCAACTTCTGCTTGTCTTAGATATCTCCTCATTTAATTCAACTCATCAAGTTTTTGTTCACTACTGCTATAGGCAGATATTGAACTCAAAACACTCTGAGCCAAGTCACTGGATGTAACTAACTATTTTATCCAGTATCTATGAGGACACATGACCCAGTGGATACAGACGTTGGTTCTGGAGAACACATGGTGAACAAAAACTTAGATAGTTTAGTTAAAGGGGTAGTTGGCAACGTGTTACGATGCCCTATCTATAGGAATTAACTCTTCCTCCGTCAATAAATACTAACCTACGTGACTTCCAGATGGGAGGCAGTCAGAAGGCAGTCGGATCACAGTCTAGAGACAGTCGAAACGCAGCGTAACTATACAGTTCAGACGTACACTTCTGTTTTGCTGACTACTAACACTTTACTTTGTATATATGTTCTTGTTATTCTAATACACTGGTTAAACCTACTTTCATGTTTTCCGTGTCTTACTTCCGGGGCCCAAACAGGCCACAACAACATTGGCGACGAAGATTCGCCACAACACAAAGTTATCCCGAAATGGCATAAGTAATGAAACGAGAGCAATCTACACCAGTAATAGAAATAAAGATTTCTGTTCAAAATTTCAGTCACTTGAAAAATGTACAACGGTCGAAACGTCGTCATTCTGGCAATAAAAATAAGGACAACAGTCTGAACAATGTAAATATTATAAATAACTATTAAGCAACGATTGTATGTCGTACGACATCTCAACCATTGAATTTAATGGAGAATTGTGTGTGGCTTATCAGTAAGTATAGAAAACACTTCTTTTTCTTCCTCTCTGTGCCATGTCCGTTCAGTACGTAGGCGATCATGGCTTTCCACGTCTCCCTATCCCTGGTAGCTCTGAGCACGCCTTCTTCTGTTACACCATGCAACCCTCGTTCCATCATATACCCGATTATGTCCTTCAAGTATGTTTTTTGTTTAATGGTGTCATCCCAAGCAAGGCATTCCACTGCCACTATAGCGCGATTGGGTATGGGAAATGAAGGAGGGTGGTAGATGATTTAGGATGTACATAGGGAGGGAGTTGGAGAGAGTGAGTGTGAGTTAGTGTGTTAGGTGTCTATTGACCTTACATTTACACTCCTGGAGGTTGTAGCTGTCGGGGAAGCAAGCATGCTGTAGGGAATTCCATAGGCGGGAAGTGCGAGGAAAGAAGTTGTTGGAGTAGAAATTGCGGTTACATTTCATCGGTTACACTGTAAATGGGTAGGACCTAGTTGCCAATCTAGTATCTCGTGCAAATTCACATCTAGGGGGCACCAGTGATTTAAGTTCGTCAGAGCAGAAGCCATGAAAGAATTTATAGAAGAGGCACAGGGAAGCCACGTCACGCAGGTGAGAGAGATACTGCAGGCGATCAGCCAAGTCGGTATCAATCACATTACAGATACTTCGCTGTATTTTGTCAAGAACCCCGAGGAGAATAAAGGGGCACCCGACCAGATGTGGCAGCAGTACTCAATACACGGGCGGATGGTGGATTTATATAAGTGCAGGATAGATTAAGGAGGAAAGAATTTCCGGGCCCTGCACAGAGAGCCGACTTTCATAGCTGCGGATTTAGCAATGGATTCGACGTAGTCATTCCACTTGAGGTCCGCTGAGAGTGTCAGGCCAAGCAGGCGTAGTGTTTTACTCTGTGGGAGACAAGCCTGTTCCATGGTTGCTTTCCGCTGTCTCTTTTTCCCTCTATCTGGCCTGTTAGTATCAGGTTCTCCAAGCACTCTTTCCTCATTGTATGCCCCTGGAACTTCAGCTGTCTCTTCCTGATGCTCAGTATTAATTTTCTTTTTGTTTCCACCATGTCTAAGACCTCATCCTTGCTCACATACCCGATCCATTATATTCGCAGCATCCTTCTGTAGAACCACATTTCAGTTGCTTCAAGTTTTTCCTTCATCTTTGATGATATTGTCCAGCATTTCACTGCCATATTGAACACATAGCAATCCAATACTCTCTTTTTTGTTTCTAGCAATTTTTTTCTGTTTCTTAATACTTTACTCAACTTCTGGAATGCTTCCTTCACCATGCCAATTCGCCTTCGGATCTCTGTGTCGCACTTTCCGTCTTCTGCTATAACACTTCCCAAGTACTTAAAGTTTTGTATCTGCTTGATTCTAGTGTCCCCGACCTGTATTTGGCATATGAGGCTGCCCCTTTTTCTGATGACCATGCATTCGGTTTTCTTGCAGTTTATTTGTAGTCCTTGCTTATCACTCTCTTCAGCTACCTTTTGTAGGGGGTCTCGAAGTTTCCTTTCTGTGTCTGCTTTCAGCACTGTATCATCTGCGCACCTTAGGTTGTTTAAATTGTGACCTCCGATGGCAAATCCAAGCATAACTTCTAGGGTCCTCAAAATATTCTCGCTGTACAAGTTGAACAGATCCGGTGAAAAGACACATACTTGTCTTACGCCTCTTTCTATCTTTGTATATCTGCTGAATTCATTACCTGTCCGTATACAGGCGGTTTGCTGCCAGTAAAGATTCTCGATTACTCTTAAGTCTTTCCCAAATATATCAAGGCTGCCGAGCATCTCCATCTTCCTTTGTGGCGTATTTTGTCAAACGCTTTTGCATAATCAATAAAACACAGGTATAACTCCTTCTTCATTTGTATTGCTCTTTCAGAGAGCATCCTAATCATAAATATGGCATTCCTTGTTCCAGTGTCTTTGTCGAAACTGCATTGTTCTTATCCTATCTATGTCCTGATTCTGCTTCTCGCTTTATTCATCAGGATTCGGACGCTACTCAGTAATAATGTTCAGCAAGATTAGCCCCACTAACCATGTCAATACTCCGCGGAGCCCGTAAGCTACATTTTTATAATAACATTTTAACTCTGGTTGGTTTATTTGATATCAAATTTAATATTAAGCACCCATTTTTTTATAACCATTTCACCCCAAACAAGGCAGGATCACCACTGGTGCACAGGGTGTTACAGTGAGAGAAAAACAGTTTACAAGGGATGCTGAAGAAAGGATAAAAGTTGGGTGGAATTTAGGGAGGTGTATGCGATTTAAGAAGATAGATGGATACCGACATGGCATTTAAACTTTTGGAAATTATAGCTATCATGGAAAAAAGTATTCAGAATAGAGTTTTACAGGTGAGAAGTGCGAGAAAAGAAACTGGTGAAATAGAAATGGAGGTTACATTTGACTATTTTGGCAGTAAAAGGGTGGGACTTAGATGCCAATCTAATAGCCCGAGTAAATTCATGTGGTCGAGGCACCAGGGAAAGAAAATTTGTCAGAGAATAAGCCATGAAAATATTTGTAGAAAAGACAGAGGGAAGCCACATTCCGTTGGTAAGAAAGTGACTGGTGGAAATAAGGAATATAGTTATTCAGAACAATTTCCATTGAAATAGAAAATAGAAAAGCAAGGGGCTTGTAATGTTCCTTCTGTGCAAATTGGGTCATAAGGTGAAAAATAGTTCATTAAGTGCAAGGATGTAAAGATGATTTGGGCTCTGTTGAGGCTGAAAATTGAAGACTGGGCTGCTTCTGCCTATTTAGGATAGCAGTGAATGACGGTGGCTCAATATAATGAGCAATGCAAAAAATGTGTAAGTAGTAAAAGTTAGAATGTTTTTTAATTTTTTACTAGCAGTATAGCCCGGCGTTGCTAGGGTGTAATGAAAGCTTTAAAACTAATCCATGGTCCTGGAGCTCAGACTCTTTGGACGTTGGCACGAAAGACTAAAAAGCAATATTTGTTTCCAGTTAAAGCGAAAGCGTAGACTGAAAGACAAATGATTGAATGTAAGTCAAATTTTAATTTCCTGGTATGAATATCAAATAAGTTTTTTTCGTCGTAAACTGAATTTTGAAGGCTAAATAAATCCTCTGAGTAAATGGTATCATAGCTGAGACTAAGAACTACAATTATACTTACTTAGAGCCAAATCCGAAGCAAAAACTAAAATAAAAGAATACAGACAGATAAACAGATACATACACAAACACCGTGCCTTATATATATAGTCATCCGCAGACAGATCTGTTTCGCCGTATCACAACTCATCAGTACGGTTAGACTCCGATTGCTTTTTTACCCAGGATTGAAACCCGAACGAAATGGCGTCAGTCGGCGACTCTACATCTGGGCTATGGGCTTTCGGTGGAAGTAGGCAGACTTTTTAGCGCATATCATTATAACCGCCCAATAGCTAGCGCGCTCTAATTCATTTCACTGAATGAGCGATGCGTACACGCCAGAGTAGCTACTGTTTATCAAAGTCTACTATTTTTCCAGAGTGCTCAGTCAGGGTGTGAGAGCGTATTATCGATTTTATGCACTATTGTAGGAACTGCAACCTTGAAACTTCTGAATATCGTTTCCTATGTCTTAGTCTATGAGTGTACCAAATTTGATTAAAATCGGACCACTCCTTCTATAACCCGATTTTTTTCGTTTATCGATTTTCGATATTTAACGGGGTACCTCGATACAAAACCTAGCTAAGAACACTCGCAGACGCTTATAGTAAAACTGTGTAAATTTTCAAGAAAATCGGTTCAGCCGTTTTGGAGTCTATAGGTAACGGACACACAGACACACACACAGATACACACACAGACACACACACACAGACACACACAGTCACACACACACACAAACAAAGTTCCATTTATAAATAAGTTTAAATAATCGTTTCACCCCAAGCAAGGCAGGACTACCATTGGTGCACAGGGGGTTAAAATGAGAGAAAAAAGTACAGGGGATGCCTAAGAAAGGATAAGAGATGGATGGGGTTTAGGGAGGTGGATGGGATTTAGAGAGGTAGGAGATTGCAATTGATGTTGCATTTAAATCTTTGGAGATTGTAGCGATCAGGAAGTAAGTAAATGGAAAAGAATTCTACAAGCAAGAAATGCGAGAAAAGAAACTGATAGAGTAGACGTAGCAGTTACATTTGACTATTTTGACAGTAAAAGGGTGGGACCTAGTTACCAATCTAGTAGCATGATTAAATTTATGTGTTCAGGACACTAGGGAAAGAAACTCGTCAGAGCAGAAGCCGTGATAATATTTGTCGAAAAGACAGAGAGAATCCACGTCCTGTCGGTGAGAAAGTGACTGAAGTCGAGCTAATTCATCATCTATTACGTTGCAGAACTAACCCTAACCCTGATCCACCAGGCTCGCCTCACTTACGACACCCCCACGCCAAGTCGTCTTTAAATCTATGTTGGATGAATTTGCGACATCAAATCATAGCTTAATTATGCCGAGTTTTGTATAGGACATACACTGAGGGTTGAACACACGCCTCTGTAATAATGGTTAGCCACACTAGATTCCTAAGCTTTATCCATGGCCGATGCGTCTTAAACACATTTAAGCCTGTCATTTGCAGTAAAGACAGACGACTCGACGGATTTTGATATATCGGTACACATTATCCAACTTCGAGGTATCTCCAACTTTTAAAATGCATGGTATAAAAGTATAGTTATTAATAGCAGTAACTGGGTCAATTTAATTGCGTAAGATATTAAATAATCCAGCATTGAGTGACTATACAATAATAGAAAGGAGCATAAGACAAGGATGTGTCGTCTCACCAGATTTATTCAACATTTAACAGTATAGTTATTAATAGCAGTAACTGGGTCAATTTAATTGCCTAAGATATTAAATAATCCAGTATTGAGTGAGTCTACAATAATAGAAAGGAGCGTAAGACAAGGATGTGTCGTCTCACCAGATTTATTCAACATTTACCAGTATAGTTATTAATAGCAGTAACTGGGTCAATTTAATTGCGTAAGATATTAAATAATCCAGAATTGAGTGAGTCTACAATAATAGAAAGGAGCGTAAGACAAGGATGTGTCGTCTCACCAGATTTATTCAACATTTAACAGTATAGTTATTAATAGCAGTAACTGGGTCAATTTAATTGCGTAAGATATTAAATAATCCAGAATTGAGTGAGTCTACAATAATAGAAAGGAGCGTAAGACAAGGATGTGTCGTCTCACCAGATTTATTTAACATTTACAGTGAGACAATCCTAAAAGAAATAGAAGTCTTACCAGGATAGAACCAGTAAGTAAATGACACCGTGTTGATAGAAAGCACAAAGAGAAAATTTCAGAAACTATTAAAGAAGGTAGTAAAGAAAACCTTGAAGCGTTATCACTCCTGTTAAAACAAAAAGACACAAGGTTTTAGTAACAGAAACATGCAATTAGAAACAAAGATTTCTGGACAACGATGTTATATCAATCCACCTAGACGACAGTGTATGTTTAACAATTTCTTCACACTTTATGAATTTCAGCACATTTCTAAAGTGGCTGCTAATTAACATTTGAAATGGCCAGATGTAATCGTAAAGTCTTTGCTAACAGATTCTTTTCTCTCACTTGTCGTCTGTGGAACTCTCTACCGGTTTCTTGCTTTCAAGCCAACTTAGATCTTCAAAAATGTGAATGCAATGTCAATCGCTATTTACTGTCTTCTTGATTACTCTTCTTTTATTGTTATCTTTCCTTAATGTTTTACAGTTTCCTATTTTCCACACGGATGTGCGTTGTGGTGCAATGGATATCGACTTGGAACAAGTGATCGGTGTGCTGAGTTCGAATTCCAGTTGAATTCCTCGCATTCACTTACGCACAAATACCCCTGGGAAAGGTATTAATCTTTCATAAATGAAAAATAACGGGAGGACACGAAACGTTACTTGGTTCAACACATCTTTTAATTTAGAAGTGAAGTCCAAGATAGGATAAATAATTTTCAAATTAGATGTGTCTTGTGGTGAAGTGGATATCAGCTCCGAACGAGAAATCGAGTAGCCTAGTTCGAATTCCAGTTGAATCTATTGCATTGGAAAAGGTATTAATCCGTCACCTCCCTCCAGTTATGGATTAAATAATAGGACAGATTGGGTTCTTTAGCAATGGATGGCAACCAGTCTACCGCAGAAAGCAATGGAAACCTACTGCGGGATAACCTTCTGCCCAGTCAGTCATGTCTCTTTCGAGACATGATCACCTAAAGCGTGTATTACGTACGACAGTTAACTGACTGATTGATTTCCCAAACCCAGTAAATCTTTGTGTTTTAGTGACTTTATTGCTCTGCTTGGGGTGAAACGATTAAAAAAAATGAATGTGTTTGTTGCTTTCTGATTCTCAAGTAAATATTGTCATAGAAAATTCCTTTAGAGTATCTATGCTAAGTGACATAACTAAAGATTGATATATATATAGGTATATATACCAGAAACATTGACTGCTGTTGATAAAAGGACTTGATGTTTTTTAAGAATGAAAAACATCTTTTATCCCTCTTTCCTGAATTCAGTCAGTTAAGTGCCATACGTGATACACAAATGGGCGATCATGTCTCAAAAGAGACATGACTGAACGGACAGAAGATCATCTTGCAGTAGGCTGCCATTACTTTCTCCGGTAGACTGTTTGCAAACCAAGGCTATAGAATCTAATCTGTATTGTCATGTGACCCTTCGCTAGTGGGTAGAGACAGATTAGTACATTTCCTAAGGGTAGCTGTGCGAAAGTGAATGCAACAAATTCAATTGGGATTCTAACTTGGCTCTCCGATTTTCTCGCTCCGAGCTGATACACACCCGCACACCACAACACACACCCGCACACCACAAGACACAACCGCACACCACAACACACACCCGCACACCACAACACACACCCGCACACCACAACACACACCCGCACACCACAACACACACCCACACCACAACACACACCCGCACACCACAAGACACAACCGCACACCACAACACACACCCGCACACCACAACACACACCTGCACACCACAACACACACCCGCACACCACAACACACACCCGCACACCACAACACACACACCCGCACACCACAACACACACCTGCACACCACAACACACAACCGCACACCACAACACACACCCGCACACCACAACACACACCCGCACACCACAAGACACACCCGCACACCACAACACACACCCGCACACCACAACACACAACCGCACACCACAACACACACCCGCACACCACAAGACACAACCGCACACCACAACACACACCCGCACACCACAACACACACCCGCACACCACAACACACACCCGCACACCACAACACACACCTGCACACCACAACACACACCCGCACACCACAAGACACAACCGCACACCACAACACACACCCACACCACAACACACACCTGCACACCACAACACACACCCGCACACCACAACACACACCCGCACACCACAACACACACCCGCACACCACAAGACACAACCGCACACCACAACACACACCTGCACACCACAACACACACCCGCACACCACAAGACACACCTGCACACCACAACACACACCCGCACACCACAAGACACACCCGCACACCACAACACACACCTGCACACCACAACACACACCCGCACACCACAACACACACCTGCACACCACAACACACACCCGCACACCACAACACACACCCGCACACCACAACACACACCCGCACACCACAACACACACCCGCACACCACAACACACACCTGCACACCACAAGACACAACCGCACACCACAACACACACCCGCACACCACAACACACAACCGCACACCACAACACACACCTGCACACCACAAGACACACCTGCACACCACAACACACACCCGCACACCACAAGACACACCTGCACACCACAACACACACCTGCACACCACAACACACACCCGCACACCACAACACACACCCGCACACCACAACACACACCCGCACACCACAACACACACCCGCACACCACAACACACACCCGCACACCACAAGACACACCTGCACACCAACACACACCTGCACACCACAAGACACACCCGCACACCACAACACACACCCGCACACCACAAGACACAACCGCACACCACAACACACACCCGCACACCACAACACACACCCGCACACCACAACACACACCTGCACACCACAAGACACACCTGCACACCACAACACACACCCGCACACCACAAGACACACCCGCACACCACAACACACACCCGCACACCACAACACACACCTGCACACCACAACACACAACTGCACACCACAACACACACCCGCACACCACAACACACACCCGCACACCACAACACACACCCGCACACCACAACACACACCCGCACACCACAACACACAACCGCACACCACAACACACACCTGCACACCACAAGACACACCCACCACAACACACACCCGCACACCACAAGACACACCTGCACACCACAACACACACCCGCACACCACAACACACACCCGCACACCACACAACACACACCTGCACACCACAAGACACACCTGCACACCACAACACACACCCGCACACCACAAGACACAACCGCACACCACAACACACACCTGCACACCACAACACACACCTGCACACCACAACACACACCTGCACACCACAAGACACACCCGCACACCACAACACACACCCGCACACCACAACACACACCCGCACACCACAACACACACCCGCACACCACAACACACACCCGCACACCACAACACACACCTGCACACCACAACACACACCTGCACACCACAACACACACCTGCACACCACAACACACACCTGCACACCACAACACACACCCGCACACCACAACACACACCTGCACACCACAAGACACACCTGCACACCACAACACACACCTGCACACCACAACACACCTGCACACCACAACACACACCCGCACACCACAACACACACCCGCACACCACAACACACACCTGCACACCACAACACACAACCGCACACCACAACACACACCCGCACACCACAAGACACAACCGCACACCACAACACACACCCGCACACCACAACACACACCTGCACACCACAACACACACCCGCACACCACAACACACACCTGCACACCACAACACACACCCGCACACCACAACACACACCTGCACACCACAACACACACCCGCACACCACAACACACACCTGCACACCACAACACACACCTGCACACCACAACACACACCTGCACACCACAACACACACCTGCACACCACAACACACAACTGCACACCACAACACACACCCGCACACCACAAGACACAACCGCACACCACAACACACACCCGCACACCACAACACACACCCGCACACCACAACACACACCTGCACACCACAACACACACCCGCACACCACAACACACACCCGCACACCACAACACACACCCGCACACCACAACACACAACCGCACACCACAACACACACCTGCACACCACAAGACACAACCGCACACCACAACACACACCTGCCTGCACACCACAACACACACCTGCACACCACAACACACACCTGCACACCACAACACACCTGCACACCACAACACACACCTGCACACCACAACACACACCCGCACACCACAACACACAACCGCACACCACAACACACACCCGCACACCACAACACACACCCGCACACCACAACACACACCCGCACACCACAACACACACCCGCACACACCACAACACACACCCGCACACCACAACACACACCCGCACACCACAACACACACACCCGCACACCACAACACACACCCGCACACCACAACACACAACTGCACACCACAACACACACCCGCACACCACAACACACACCCACACCACAACACACACCCGCACACCACAACACACACCTGCACACCACAACACACAACCGCACACCACAACACACACCCGCACACCACAACACACACCTGCACACCACAACACACACCCGCACACCACAACACACACACCTGCACACCACAACACACACCTGCACACCACAACACACACCTGCACACCACAACACACACCTGCACACCACAACACACACCCGCACACCACAACACACACCCGCACACCACAACACAACCGCACACCACAACACACACCCGCACACCACAACACACACCCGCACACCACAACACACACCTGCACACCACAACACACACCCGCACACCACAACACACACCTGCACACCACAACACACACCCGCACACCACAACACACACCTGCACACCACAACACACACCCACACACCACAACACACAACCGCACACCACAACACACACCTGCACACCACAACACACACCTGCACACCACAACACACACCCGCACACCACAACACACAACCGCACACCACAAGACACAACCGCACACCACAACACACAACCGCACACCACAAGACACAACCGCACACCACAACACACAACCGCACACCACAAGACACAACCGCACACCACAACACACAACCGCACACCACAACACAACCGCACACCACAACACACACCCGCACACCACAAGACACACCCGCACACCACAACACACACCCGCACACCACAACACACACCCGCACACCACAAGACACAACCGCACACCACAACACACACCCGCACACCACAAGACACACCCGCACACCACAAGACACACCTGCACACCACAACACACACCCACACACCACAACACACACCTGCACACCACACACACACCCGCACACCACAACACACAACCGCACACCACAACACACAACCGGCACACCACAACACACACCCACACCACAACACACACCCGCACACCACAACACACACCCGCACACCACAACACACAACCGCACACCACAAGACACAACCGCACACCACAACACACACAACCGCACACCACAAGACACAACCGCACACCACAACACACAACCGCACACTACAAGACACAACCGCACACCACAACACACAACCGCACACCACAACACACAACCGCACACCACAACACACACCCGCACACCACAAGACACACCTGCACACCACAACACACACCCGCACACCACAACACACACCTGCACACCACAAGACACAACCGCACACCACAACACACCCGCACACCACAACACACACCCGCACACCACAACACACAACCGCACACCACAAGACACAACCGCACACCACAACACACAACCGCACACCACAAGACACAACCGCACACCACAACACACAACCGCACACCACAACACACAACCGCACACCACAACACACACCCGTGCACACCACACACACCCGCACACCACAACACACACCCGCACACCACAACACACACCCGCACACCACAAGACACAACCGCACACCACAACACACACCCGCACACCACAAGACACAACCGCACACCACAAGACACACTCGCACACCACAACACACACCCGCACACCACAAGACACACCTGCACACCACAACACACACCCGCACACCACAACACACACCCGCACACCACAACACACACCCGCACACCACAAGACACAACCGCACACCACAACACACAACCGCACACCACAACACACACCCGCACACCACAACACACACTCGCACACCACAAGACACACCCGCACACCACAAGACACAACCGCACACCACAAGACACACCTGCACACCACAACACACACCCGCACACCACAACACACACCCGCACACCACAAGACACACCCGCACACCACAACACACACCTGCACACCACAAGACACACCCGCACCCCACAACACACCTGCACACCACAACACACACCTGCACACCACAACACACACCCGCACACCTCACAACACACACCCGCACACCACAACACACACCCGCACCAGGGAGATTGATGGAGAGAAGGATTTTTAATTTTATAAGCTGGAAGGATTTGCATTTTGAACTTAAAAACCAGGTTTCCAACGATGCCGACCTTCACACGTGCTCGAGCACCAAACCCTGATATCCAAATAAAACTACATAAGTCGTTTATCTAAAACTCTGTCTATTCGAAATTTTATTTCTGTTTTTCTGATTTACTTCAGAAAAAAACATCAAAACAAAAAAAAATAACGATATGGATTTTCGATATTTTTCTTCAAAAATCGATCAGGGTTATTATGCGTTCAGTATGGGATTCGAAGATATTAAAAAGTATAAAAAATAAATTAAATTCATGCAGTACATTTAAAATAAATAATAATAAGGATAAATAAATTAATTTATAAAATATGAATAAAAATAATAAATTAAAATTAAAAACAAAATGAAAACATGAGCAGTCAAAAACACAAAACTTCGCCAAGGTAATACCGACATCCAGTGAAAATAACTGCAATAAACTTGAACTTGACGCTTTGTTTTTCTTGCTTTTTATAAATAATCGCTTCATCCCAAGCAAGGCAGTACTGCCACTAGTGCACAGGGGGTTACATGTAGAAAACAAGGAAGAGAAAAATGAAAGGAAAGATACTCGGGATGTCAAATAAAGGATAAGAGAAAGATGGCGTCAAAATGATAGAAAATAGGAATTGACGTTGCGCTCAAACATTTGGTTGGTTGTTTTTGTTTTATGGCATATCAACCTTATTGCCAACTAAATTTTATTTATTCATTGCAGGCAATACCTTTTTCTTTCAACAATTTATTGTTGTTTTTATATAAGTTTTGTGTCTCGTAACACTTTTTTCGTTTCGAGTACCAAGATTCATTGGGATTTGTTTTTAAGGGTAGGGTCCCGAAGTCCTACCCTGTTATTTAACCCATAACTGAAGGGATGGGATGGACCAACACCTTTCCCAAGGGTACCAGTGCTCAAGTGAATGCAGGGTATTCAACTGGAATTCGAACTCGGCTCAACGATTTCTCTTTCCGAGCCGATACTGCACCACAACGCACATCCGTCACTAAACGCTTACAGCACCTGGTATTCCCAAGCGGTCACCCATCTAAGTACTGACCAGGCTCAACGTTGCTCAACTTCGGTGATCGAGCGAGAACCAAACTTTTGGAGATTGTAGCTATTAAGAAAGTAAGTATACAGAAGGGTGT
The DNA here is from genome assembly GCA_037127315.1 of Ascarosepion bandense. Classification (NCBI taxonomy): domain Eukaryota; kingdom Metazoa; phylum Mollusca; class Cephalopoda; order Sepiida; family Sepiidae; genus Ascarosepion; species Ascarosepion bandense. The sequence goes on from JBBBDQ010000941.1 coordinate 3,753,932, forward strand.
TCCACAGGGGGAAAATACAAGACAAGAATCTGTTAGTGTAGAAATGGAGGGTTCATTTGCCTGTTTTCACGGTAAAAGGGTGGGACCAAGTTTCTAATCTATTTGCACGAATAAATTCATATGAAAGGGGCACGAGAAAATGAATTTCATCAGGACAGAAGCCGTGAAAATATTTGTAGAAAAGACAAAAGGAAGCCACATTCTGTCGGTGAGAAAGTGACTGAAGACGAGCTGCCAGCTCGGGATCGATTACATTGCAGACCCTTCTTTAGATTTTGTCGAGAAACCGGAAAGGAATAACAGAAAACTCAACCAAATATGACAACAGAATTCAATGCACGTCGAATGATAGATTTATGAATGTGTAAAATGGATTCTGATGAGAAAACCTTCCCGGCCCGGCACATTGACCCAACCTTCTTAGCAGTAGATGTAGCTATTTATTCAATGAAGTTACTCCACTTGAGATCGGCTGAGACAGTGAGGCCGAGGAGGCGCAGTGTATTTCTTTCTGGTAGAATAGCGTGATTCATACTGATGGAAGGTATGGAAGATTCTCTAAGTGGTAAAGGAGACTAGCTTCATTTTGGAAACATTAAAATTTACGAGCCATTTCTTACCCCTATCCATCACAGATTGGAGGTTCTTTCTAAGATCAGAAGCGAGGTTTACTTTGTCAGCCTTGGCATATTTCATATTGAGACAGGAGTAGACGATAGTGTCATCTACATAGATGCCTACTTGGGAAATGATTACACCAAAAATATCATTGATAGAGATTAGGGAAAACGGAGGACCTACAATAGAGCCTCGTGGGACACTCGCGTTCACATGAAGATTTGGAAGCGTCCTTGTTCAAAATGAACTTCATTTTACGACATGACTGGTGTAACATAGAGAGAGAGAGAGAGAGAGAGAGAGAGAGAGACAGGGAGAGATAGATAGAGAGAGAGAGAGAGAGAGCCCTCCCTTCTAGGTAGATTGATTAACAGTTCTAAAGGACTGAGAAGAAGATATTAATTAGTTAGATAGTTGGATAGAAGAGGTTCCGGAGTCATACAAGAAATAAGCATTTTTTTTATTATAATTATTTCTGGGGTTGCGTTATTAGTTGATCAAATAGAATAATTCCAGAATGATTAACGAACAGGTTCATTAAGTAAAGTTTATGATAAATGGTGATTCCGTAAAAAGTACGATAAATGGCGAATCAGATTTCTTGGGTCGTCTGAAAGACCAAATGCGGCCAAGTCCGCAGACGAGATAAGTGGTTTTTGCAAGACTCAAGTGGTAACTGTCTGCGAAAAGACTACGGAAAACTACAAATTCATTTTTAGTACTACTTGAGAAATAGCCTCCCGCAGAGATTTGGAGATTAGGCGAACAGGCATGGTGGTTAAAGCGATTTCTATTTTAAAATTGTTTAGCTCGCCCCGCTCTATATAAGCGGTCTGCACTCTGCAGAAGAGCAGACGGGCGAAAAAGAGCAGTTGGGCACAGATCTGCAGATGCAAAGACCGGTAGACTCATAGACCGGCAGATCAAAGTTCCCTTTCATAGACCGAGAGACCGCGAAAGAACGAGAGAGATCAATGCAGTCGGAGATAGTTGCGGATAGAAGCAGTCCGAGATCGAACTATACAAGGTAAAACTGCGCGAAACGGCTGTAGTGGATCGGTTGTTCTGGTCTAAAGAATGCCATGCGTAAAGAAATCTGAATCCGAACCAAGAGATAAAAGATAGAAACTGAATGAAACCAGATGAATCCGTCAACAGAGCTGAGAAACCAAACCGTAATATTGTCGGGTACATTGGAGAACCCCGAAATATCTCCCTTAGATTGGTTGAATTCATATCAGACTAGTTGCGCCTCACTCTCCGTGTCACCTTTGTATTCGGGCTATTTCTTTGGTAGTGACATAAAAGCAGTAGTCTTAAAAGACTCTTTGTACAGGAACTGGAAGTGTTGCTTATATTTCTTTTTTATGTCCTTGAGGACTTATTTTGCACGAATAGTGATTTCTTTCCGCGTGGAACCCCGCCATCTCATCCTTTACCATCGGACCGTCCTGAGGGACCCAGAAGCTGCTATTAGAATAAAAAATTCACAACGTGGCGAATAGTGGTGGTTCCTTCAACTCACCGGAGGAGGATCGAGTGGTTTTAATTTTTAACGGCCAGAACCACAGGAGAGACCAAACACAGCTGCCGGCGGCAGGATTCCTACGTTAGACTGGAACGATTGGATTAAATTGAACTATCGCCCAGTTTTACCGTAGCCCTATAGCTTGCAAACATTGTCAAAATTTCTAAAGTTTGGGGGTTGGGCTCAGGGCTAACAATCTTGCTCCATAAAAACAGTTTGTTACGGAAACAGTAACAAAAATTTACTGCCCTACATACCATTGGGTTTATAAAAGGGTGGGATGTGATATATATATATATATATATATATATATATATATATATATACCATTGGGTTTATAAAAGGGTGGGATGTGATATATATATATATATCCGCGTTCACATGAAAGGATTTGGAAGCATGCCCGTTCAAAATGAACTTTGCAACATGACTGGAACGATTTGATTAAATTGAACTATCGTCTAGTTTTACCCTACTCTGTAGCTTGCAAACATTGTCAAATGCTTTTTAGGTATCTAGGACAAGGCTCAAGCTTCACCGTTCTCGTCAAAAGCCTGATATATAGGTATTCGGTGATAGCCGTTAGCAAATCAATGGTAAACCAAGCAAGGAAGCCATAATGCTTGACAGAAAATCGGTTTTTGGATGGAAGATGATGAATCCTTTCAGCATTGATATTAGCCTCGAATACTTTGCCAAAAAGCGGTAAGAGACTGATAGGACATAGTTAAATGGGTTAGAGAGTTCTCCAGAATTTCTAAAAGCAGGAACTACAGAGGAGAACTTCGAACAAGCAGGGAAGCAAGGCAATGGTTATAGAGTTTGGAGAGGAGAGGATGGAGTTCAGGGGCACATTTTGTTAAGACGAGGGCTGAAATTCCATCACATCTACTTGCTTTATGAGAGTCAAGCTTAGAAATAATATTTGAGACCAGAGACAGAGTTATATATACCTCACTCGGTTTGGCCTCAGTTCTAGGTGTTAACTCCAGACGAGTCAAGTGTGAAGTTGGAAGAGAAATTGCGAGCAAAGCACTCGGTCTTGTCTGCTGTGGATGTGGGGACCTCAAAATTCAATAATAGAGAGAAGATCGAGGGTTTGTTGCTGTTTCGCAAATTTTTTGCAAAGCCGCCAGTAATCTATGAAGCCAAACTTGCGGGATGCTATACGTTGTTTCATTCTATCAGCAAACAAAAGCTTAGCATTATTTAGAACAGGCTTGCATTAAAAAAAACAAAAAAACAAAACAAAAAGGCGCCTATTGTACTTAAACTCCTCACTCCGGTAAAACTGAAAGAAGTGATTCTTGTGGGCAATGGCGACCGAGAAAGCAAGAGAAAATTAAGGGATGAATGAGGTTTAAGTCGAAATTTCATAACGGCTTTCACTCAGATGGAAAACTCAGAAATGTTGTTTTCAACAGGGAGACTAAAAACTTTGTTCCAAGGGACATCACAAAGGAAGTTGCAGAATTGATAATAAATATTAAATTTATATTGTAAATAACAGTATGTTCGTGGATATAATAGTACGTTAAGAAAATGTAGTGGCGTATAACAATCTAAGGGAGGTAATTCAGTATTTGGCATGTGAAACGTACGAAATTAGTGAAAAAAGGACAAAATAATTCAGAAACTTTATCCAGTATCGGATTTAATCCCAAATCTAATCAGTTCGTTCCAGTCATGAAACCAATCATCTCTAAAATTTTTATCTAAACCCATCCAGAAGGTCTTGAGATATGTTAACCACGGTCAGACAAACAAATAAATGCAACCGAATACAATAATTCCACCTAAAGGAGGTTATGAAGCGAAAAGATTAATGGAAAATTAAACATAAAAATATTACACATATAGCAATAAAAACAAAAACTCACATGAAATAAGCAAACCTGCATTATGAAATTATAGAAAGAAGCAAAAAGTTGTACCACAAGTACGACACGTTATAATACACAATCATAAATGCAGTGTATGAATTTATATGCCTGTTCAGAGATTGTATCTCTGGTACTAATAATAAACCCACTACATATATTGGTTTTACTACAACCACGCTCTCCTGTAGACTTACCTGTCACCTTTCTGATCAGAGTACAATTAATCAACATTTCTTAGGAATCCATAGCCATGTAGGTAATATAAGACAGATTTTAGTCAAAAATACAATAATCCTCAATCATACACACAGTAAAAGAAAACTTCAGATATTGGAGGAACATCTACATTAAATCAAAACAACCCACACTAAATAAAATCATATATATATATATCCAGGTAAAGAGAACCCAAAGTTTTACGATTTTGTGTTTTTTAGCATTTACATTTTTTAAAGTGCTCAATACAATAAATATTGTAGAGCATAATATAATTATATAATTATAAATTAAAATACATTTCGACACGGAATGAAAATCATTTTCACAACTCACATCTAACATTGCCTGATGATAAGATAGAAATATCGAAACAGAAATTTCAATGTATTTTTAATTTATATATATATATATATATATATATATATATATATATATATATATATAAAGGACTGCTTTATGAATTAATTGTACATTGTGACACGGAAATTTCTATGTTTCATCAGGCAATGTTTGATGTTGGTTGTACGAATGATTTACATTTAAATAGCAAAAACCGATGGTTTGCTCTGTATGTATGTGGGAATATATAAAATTTACATGTGTGTTTCTTTTAGCTAATCAGGGCGAAGATTCATTTTGGGATTTGGCCTCAAAGAATATATACTAACCAACTTATTCTCCTTTTTTCTTTTTTTCTTCTCTCATCATTCGGTCTCCCTTCTTCCTTTCCCTCCTTAACGGTCACGATGCCAACCTGCCTTTAACCAAATCTTATCATTTTCCTTTTTTTCCTCTCTTCTTCCTTGAGTTTTATTGCCTTTGATGTGAAATTCTCATTTAGCACCAAGGCTGTATTTTTCACTTTCACATCATGGTCTATCTATTTATTTGTTGTAAAGCTTTTTTTTATAAAAAGGAAATTATTTTTAAATAAATAATTTTATTTTTCAATTTATTTTGATAGTTCGTCATTAATTATTTTCCTTAATCACCTGTTGGATATATGCATGTTATTTCATTTAGATTTTACCCATTTTCTAATGTGAATAATTTGCAATGTCTGCATATGACATTTATCTCAATGCGTTTATTTAATAGATTTTTATTCTTAAGTGATTTAATAAAAAATAGTTTTTCGTATAAAGCTCTATATTATTTATTACATTGAGCACTATTCATAATAAAATAAATGCCGGGGCACTCAAAATAGTCCTCTTCACCTGGATATATATATATATATATATATATATATATATATATATATATATATATACTACCGTGCATAATTATTAGGCAACACCAGTGCTTTTAAAAAAATGATGTATTTCATACTATTTTTTAGTATTTATTGCCAAGTGATTAATTCTAAATGAAAATAGAATGGTTGTTTTGTTAATATTGCACAATAATATGTGCATCGAATGAATTTATAAATATTTAATAATTACCTATATTGCAGTTTCTTCTATGAAAGAATGAAGAAAATTTAGGCTGATTCGGACGAGTTCATCTTTGCTTCCTTGCCTTGTAAAATTTTGCAAAATAATAATAACGAAAAAACTATTCTATTTTCATTTAGAATTATCAATTTAAAAATAGTATGAAATACATCATTTCTTTTAAAAACTAGGGTGGCCTAATAATTATGGCCAGTATTGTGTATATATGAAAATGTTAGGCAGTCTCAAGTGACTTAATATTTCTTTATTTCTTTAGAATTTTCGTCATTGTTAGATTTTAAGTCCAATGCATCTACCCATTTGAAGTAATCAATTTATGCGGGTCAAACTATCCACGGCTTTCAAGTAGTGTGTTTGACCCAGTTTCACTCACAATGCTTCGGTCAACCTGTTCTATGTTTATTTTTAGGTGTTTTGCAACGTAACCACAAAATGTCATTTTCAAGAAATCGACTAATCGGCCATGGGATTCGAACCCGATGCAATTCATATCTGATTAATCATATCATTTTTCACAATGCCAATTAACACCATGTTGTCTTTATTCCACACTGCCTATTCCGATCTATGTTCCTACTTATGTTGCTCTTACTCTTTCTCTCTCTCTCTCTCTCTCTCTCTCTCTCTCTCTATATATATATATATATATATATATATATATATATATATATATATGTTATGCTCTCATTACGATTGAGCACTCTGGAGGGGAAACTTTTTAAAACATTTACCACTTTACTTGCGATTTTCCCGTTACACTTCAACAATGAATTGAGTTCTTCCGCTGAATGGTGCGTGTATGCATTCTATGGCTTAGGGAGTAGAGATTCCGACTGACATCAAATCGATTGAGTTTTCATTCCGGCCAGAAGTAAGTAGATGTCTATCACACTGATGACCTGTGATACGGCGAAACAGATAGAGGGAAAAAGAGACAGGTAAAAGCAACGGATAACATATTTGAAGGACCTAATCAGGTGGATGACGGAACGAGGATTGCATGGTGTAACAGGAGAAGGCGTGCTCAGAGATAGGGAAACGTGACAAGCCATGATCGCCTACGTCCTGAAGGGACAGGGCTCATAGAAGAAGATATCTGTTAAACTGATATGTCAATGATATTTTAATTTTTTCGACAATTTATCCATCGCATCCTGTTTATATGTGTGTGTGTGTCTCTATGTCTGCCTGTCTGCCTGTCTGCCTGTCTGTCTGTCTATGTGTCTGTGTCTGCTTGTGTGTGTGTGTGTGTGTGTGTGTGTGTGTGTGTGTGTGCGCGTGCGTGCCCGCCTGTGCGTCAGTCTATGAATTATGGAAGATCTATTGAAGTGGGACCTGCAGCACAAAATTATGCACGCTAAGCGCGTTAATAGTTTATCAAGCACTGAAAAATTTTGCGGCGCATTGATCGAACGTTAAGTGCGATGAATTGTTGAGAAAAGATGAACCACCCTTTTATTTTCCCGTCATGAATAATACAGTCACCGCTTTAATAATAAAGACTGCTTTCTTCATGCGGATTCCTCTTCTCACGAAATCGAGAAACCGAGATGACTGTTCAAAAATTCATCACAACCAATAAAGACCCACTTGGCAACGCTAATATAAATCTATATCACTGTTGTTAGCACTTGGCCAGGATCGATGGATAACATGCTAGACTTGTGAGACAATTACTCGGTTTGTAAGTTCTTTTTTCTGATACGTCACGCTTTTTCAGAATAAAAGTGATCATGACTCTTCACAACTTCCCGCACTTTGTTTCTTTTGATTCCTTTACAATTACTTTTTGTCCTCGGTTTGCCAACTATTTAAACAAAAACTTTAAAAATGTTAATTAACCTTGTTTCTTTTGTACCCGGTATATTCTGAGTGCATTAAATTACTCTAACCGTCCTTCCTCATAAAAATGCCTGATATATATATATATATATATATTATTTCCCAAAGGAAATGGCACTGTGGACTTGTAAGCTGCTAGGAAAGCAGATTTAGTTTTTCGGCTTGGTTGCTGTAAGCAACCTAAATTTGGCTGTTGCTTTTGTTACTATATGGAGTAATGTCACTAAATGGCTGTCATGTAACCCTTATCTCCACCAAACAGAGATAAGCATCTTCTGTATCCCTACACTGTCTTCATAAGAAGAATGCAGAATAAAAAAAAAGAAAATAATGTTTGTAAAATATGTTGTAGCAAAGCTAGAGGTGGTGGTGAAGGGGTATTGCTTCAGGCAATACTTTTATGGAAGCAATATAGTAATATCAATGCACTATTTCGAATGCACACTAATACACAAAGAAAAACTATCAGCTCAGTGATATGCTTAGAAAATGGTCTCTCTATATATATATCTATATATATCTGAAAATACCCTGGCTTGGTAGAAGATGTCAAACTGTAGCCGACAGAATTTCGGCATGTGTTTCGTCCTGTTATTTTGCGGTGCAGTTACGTGTTGTTTTTCAGACTAGACCTGTGTTTCCTTCCTTCAGTAAAGATAGGTTGTCCTATTTTCGAAAAAGTTCCATTGTCTATAAATTTAAATGCTGTTGTGAAGCGGCATACATAGGACGTACCGATCTGAGGTTGGAGACGCGGGTTTTACAACACGTCCCCGCTAATATACGTTCCAGTGGCTCTCTCAGACCTATAAGAACGACACAATCTGTTCTGGATTCCGCTATTGGCCGACATCTTTTGGACAATCAAGTGTGTGCTTCGGCATATGAGGACAGCTGGTTTACTATCTTGCACAGCGCTCGGTCTACACATCATCTTCGAATTTTGGAAGCAATTTGCTTGAAATTTGAACAGCCGAGCCTGTGCAGACGAAAGAGCGGTTTTTACGCTCCTTACAATTGCTGGTGAATCTGTGAGTGTAAATTTTTTTTAACTTTTAAACACTCTTGTAGAATTATATGTGTACACCTCCCTTATATTTTATGTGTTTTTTTTTCAATAGATTTATTTTTAAACGAGTTCCATCATCTCCCAGCATTGTAAGTAATTTATTTTGCCTTGTCCTTTTCCTTAATTCCCTTAAAATTAAAGCCAACGAGAACCTTGATAAGAGTTGGCCGAAAGGTTCCTCGGGTTTAAATAATATGACGTCTGTTCTTTTTATATATATATATATATATATATATATATATATATATATATAGCAAGGAACAAGCGAAATTTTGAGGAAATTTTATATCCCAAAAAATAAAATAAACGACCAGATTTGTCTCAGATCTTTTCAAGTTTAATTTCTAGGAAATAATTTAATCTTAGAAAGTAAAAGATGATAATGAGAGGGGGAAAATGCAAAAGAACTAGAGTCCAATAACATTAAAACCCAGCTAACAATCTCTCTGTTTACAGAGAGAAGGCCTGCGGGATTTGATGTATATCAACTCCAGAACTTTAGATCGCACTTTTTATATCATCTTAAAATTCTAAATAGACTAAAAGAAATTATTAACGGATCGGAATTTAAACATTGGTTAAAAATTCAAAGAAAACTCAGTACATTATACAAAGGAAATATGTACCTCTCGAATAACTTTGAAAGATTTAAAAACATTTCTGATTATGAATTAACTGACAAACAAAAGGAACTACTTAACTTCTGACCTAATTGCTATAAATACAAAAAATATAATGAACTACACAAAAAAGTGGAAATTGAGACACTATACCAAAATATAATTAAACTCCAAGAATAGCAGCTAATTACTACATAACCAGAACTCCGTAATCTACTTAAGTCAGAATCTCAAAAAGACAGACATGATAAAAAAATACTAAAGGGGTAAATAGTTACCCCTTTAAATTGGGATAAAAAATTATGAAATTATAAAAATAGATTTTTATACAAAAAAATAACAGCAATATATTTTTAAAATTAAAAATATTGCCGGCAAAACATTTGACTCGCGACAAAAATCCTCTTTCAAAAAATACGTCAATGGAACCTAATCTAAAAACTTATTCCTTAAAAAGAATACATATTCTGTTTATACGAATCTATTGTAAAAATCTTGTCTGCATTAAGTAACTTAATTGAATCTGATATGCAGTAAAACAAAATAAACCAAATCATATTCCAATCATAAGTTTTCTTTCCTGGACTAAATGACTGAAATTAATCCCAAGCGCTCTCAACTAATCAATTAACTGTTTTCAATCTTTTCGTTTATACGACTATAATAAATAGTGTGTGATAATGTGATATAAGCGTTTTATATTTCAGACCAATATTGGTCAAAATAATGACCAACTATTTTTTTGGTTTTTGTGTTGCGTTTCGTAAATAATGTGTAAACTCTGTTGCAGTAAAGTTTACAGAAAACGAGATATTTTTAATTTCCAAATACGGAATTCATTGTGGTCTTTATAATGGATGTTATAAAGAGTTTTTTTTTTGGTTGATATTGTTGTTGTTGGAATAAATGCTTCGTTTTAGGTGCATATAGAATTTGCGTTATCAACAAATATGTTGCGTATAGATGTATTCCTCCAATTCCAATTCGATTTAAATGTGTCCGCATGGGAACTAGAGAGATGCAGATTCGAAGAGCTGCCTGATAGCTGGAAATAAGTAAATGAAATAATGGCGAATATATATATATATATATATATATATATATATATTATATATATATATACAGGTATTTGCTTTATGGGGCAATGAATAGGAGCTCGGAATGAGAAATTGCCAGTTTACTGCAGAAAAGAAAAACATGCCAACCTACTGCAGGTCTCGAAAGGGACATGATCACCCAAGCGTGTGTGACATATTGCACTTAACTGAGTGACTCACTGATATATATATATATATATATATATATATATATATATATTAGTCATCCATATACAAGCCTGTTTCGTTGTATCACAGATCATCAGTGTGGCTATACATCCACTTGCTTCCAGCTGAGATCGAAACCTGACCGATTTGGTGTCAGTCGGAGTCTCTAAGCTACAAGCGCATGGAATGAAAGAAGGGAAATTTTAGCGTGTTATATATATATATATATATATATATATATATATATATATATATAGTTTTAATTCAAAATTTTTTAAATGTGCAGGTTCATACCAACTTCGATGTTTCATGAGGTCACCGTTATGACGTCTTCTCTCATCGGGACTGGATTATTATTATGTCATTTTTCATCATATTTCGATTTCTGCATTGGTCTCACTACCAACCAAGTCTGCGGGGAGACCTAAGGCAGGTAGTGGCGTGTTGTTATGACTCCATTTCATGTTTTTCTATCCTCCCTATCATCCCCAGCATTACATAGATAACGTTTTCCTTAGTGTGTGGGCTGTACTTAATAATACAATTTTTTGTATATCTCTTAAGCTGGGGTTTCCAGGGATTCTTTCAATGTGTTGTTTTGTTCCATTTTTTATCATTCCAAGTGCACCTACTATCACTGGCACAACTCTTGTTTTCAATTTCCACATTTTTTCTATTTCAATTTCCAGGTCTTTATATTTTGACAGTTTTTCAAATTCCTTGATTGCTATGTTACAATCCGCTGGACAAGCCATATTTTATTTTTTTGCTGTGGTGTCTCGGTTACATTTTTATTGTTAAAGAACCTGGTGTGATTTAATATTTTCTGGGAGCGGTCCTGCTTGCAATTGGTTGATTTTCTTTTTCTTCTATTTCTTCTATTTTACTGTGCAGGCGTTTTATTTCTTTTTAATGCTTAATTTATCGCTTTTAATGTAAGCGTAAATAGGTGTCTACTTGTTTTGATTCTTATCAATCTCTAACCAGATAAATTTTTATAATAAAAAACCTGCTTCCTTAAATACTTTCTATCAGTAAAATTACTGAAAAAAAATAACAATCTTGAAGCCAACACTATCACAACCTAACACTATATATATATATATATATATATATATATATATATATATATATATATATATATATTGATTAAAAACAGAATATCTACTAAGATACGAGTATGGATTAAAAATAATATTCAAACAAATAATTTCAATATGTCGGTTGTTAAAACCATTTCGTTAATCTTCGGGATTTTCTTTAACATGTCTGTTTACATTTGTTGACATTACGATACATTTCAGAGCAGATATGATTATCAAAAATTGTGTTATTTAGGCTTCATTTGACTTCGTTTAGACTATTGTATCATTCGGGGTCGAGTGGTCTAAGATCAGTTATTGGCTTCCCCTATGTTGATAGGGGTCGCAGGTTCGAATCCTGCCAAATGACACTTTTTCGTAACAAAATTTATCGTAAATCATCAGGCCGGTACAAATAAATATACTGTTTGTTTAAAAACACAATATCTACTCAAATACGAGTATCGATTAAAAGTAATGCTCAAACAAATAATTTCAATATGTTGTTTTTTTAAACCATTTCGTTTATCTTCGGAATTCTGTTTACATTTGTTGTCATTACGATATATTTCAGAGCAGGGATGGTCATTTAGGTAGAATCGAAAATTGTATTATATTGACTTGATTTGACTTCGTTTAACATATATATATATATATATATATATATATATATATATATATATGTTTGATGTCGGATATAGCTCTTTTTCTATGTGCGTGGAGGATTATCTTTTGCCACAAGTTCCTGTCTATTGTAGTTCTTAGCAATGTTTCCCTTTGTGCTAACTCTCCTAATCTCTGTTCTCTCAACTATTGACAAGAGCTCGTTGGTTAGTTATTCTCTCCTTTCTACTGTCCCTTTTGCTTTCAGCATATCATATGAGTGTTAAGTTTTTCAAGCCTTCTTTTCTCAATATTTGTCTCATAAATTTCTATTGTGTCTTACTTATTCTAAGTATAAGTGCCCGTTTTATTTCCATTTTCTATAAAGCTTAGAATATGTTTTGTATGCTAAAGTTCCCATCACCAGCTTCTATACAATTTTATGGAAACTTTTGAAAGTTTCTTTGGAATTTATTTGTTTTTCATACAAAATGTATTTTAAATTCAAATAACTAGGACTTTTTGATAACATTGGTCAACACGATTTGTCGCGCTACGAAATAAAACACGTTTTCTAACCAATTTGATGGAGACTGATTTTGAAAATGACCTTAGATTTTCATGATTAGCTACCGTTTTTGCTGTACTGAAATTGCTCATTTTTGGGAAAAAAAAGATCAGTTAGTTAAAGGTCGTATTAACCGATCAATTTGTTGGTAGGCTGAGCAATTAACTGAAATAAACTATTTTCATGTGAAAAATATGTTTTTGAGTAAAAAAACTTTAAAATACAAGTATCGAATTTTACCAATTTATCTTCAAAATTCAAATTAAATTATAAACATTATTAGCAATAGATTTTATCAGTAATACGCTAGTATGAGTATTAAGGTTGATCTTTTACATAGCCATCTTGATAAATGTTGTGGACCCAGGATAGATCCGAAAAAAATGTGGTATCTGAGAGAGAGGGCATAACTTTGTTAACTCAAACTCACTTGTATGTTTGTTGAAGAATTTTGAACGTAGACTTGAAACATAAAAACCTTTTATTTAATAACATTTTTTGAATCTTGGCTTAAATACTAACTATGCGTTAGACGCAATTGTCCGAGTCTTAAAGAAAGAATTTGATTACTACTCGTAATAACATTGGTCAATACGATTTGTCGCGCTAAGAAAGACCACACGTTTCTTTATCTAATTTGATGGAGGCTGATTCCGAACTTAGATTTTCATGGTTAGCTACCGCTTTTGTTGTACTGAAATTGCTCATTTTTAGAAAAAAAGATCAATTTACGATCTTGGCTGATCGCAACCTTCACTTGAAGGTCGTAGTAACCGATCAACTTGCAGGTAGGCTGAGCAATTAACTGAAATATACTATTTTCATAAGAAAAATGTATTTCTGAGTAAAACATTTAAAAATACAAGTAGCGAATTTTACCAATTTATCTCCAACATTCAAATTAACTGATAATCATTATCAGTAATACATGTTATCAGTAATACGCCAATATGAATATTAAGGTTCATTTTTTACATAGCCATCTTGATTAAGTGTTGTGGACCCAGGATAGAACCAGCAGAAAAACACAAACTCGGGTATTAGTGAAACATATATATTTAGCGAGAGAACAAATACAAAGTGTGTTACACGTTAGTCGGACTGCCAACTATTAACCCTCTAGGGCCATTCGTATCATATTTGATACAGTATGAAAACAAGCCTTGAAAGAAATATTTTCCTGAAAAATCTTTTAAGAGAAATATTTTATAAATTTCAAATGAAAGCAGTACTGACTGCTCAGTCAATGAATACCAAATGTTTCCTTATAGGGAAATACCAAATGTTTCCTTATAGGGAAATACTGTATCAAATATGATACGAATGGCTCTAGAGGGTTAAATCGAGGCGACTCGACTCGACTGAACTCAACTCAAGTCATCTCATCTCAACTCCGAGAAGCATATTCTCCTGGTATTCATAATAATAGGAAGAGTAACCGATCAATTTGTAGGAAGGCTGAGCAATTAACTGAAATAAACTATTTTCATAAGAAAAATATGTTTTTGAGTAAAAAAAGAATTTAAAATATAAGTAGTAATTTATCTCCAAAATTCAAATTAACTGTTAAATAAAATAAGACATTTTATCACTAATACGCTAATATGAGTATTAAGGCACATTTTTTACATAGCCATCTTGATAAGAAAGAAACAAAATTTTTGCCATAGTTCTTATGTTCACGAAGATTTTAATTCTGCTGTTTATTAAATGATTTGATAAAAATGCTTGTTGGCCTTGGTAAATTCAATCGTGTTATTTTTTAAGAGGGCCTGATTTTTATTTAGAACATATCTGCTGATTTAAATACGAATTGAGAGATTTCTAAGATTTTAATTTGAGAAATATTGCCATCTATCAATATAATATATACAGACACCATTTTTGGGTAGACTTGTCACAGGTGATGAGAAGTGGATTCTCTACCATAACGTTAAACGTCGACGATCGTGAATAAATCGAGGAGAAAGACCAGTTCAGCAACCGAGAGCAGGATCCCATCCCCAAAAGATCATGTTGAGCGTATGGTGGGGTTTTGAAGGGATCATCCATTACCAACTTTTAGACAACAGTCAAACCATTACTGATAGTCTCTATTGTGATCAACTTCGTCGTTTGAAAACTGCCTTGACCTGAATACGACCCTCTTTATAACTTTTTCTTTCATATTATTAAAGCATCATTCGTATTTTTCTGCAATATTCTCACCCATGTTCTTTCCATCTAAAGAACACATTAAACATACTCTACTCTACTCTATGAGTTTCACAGAGGTTCCATTGCAAATGCAACATGTTTCTTGTTGCAAATCTTTGCTTTCACGATAACTTCAGACACCATTTTTGGGAAGGCTTCTCACAGGTGATGAGAAGTGGATTCTCTACCATAACGTTAAACGTCGGCGATCGTGGATAAATCGAAGAGAAAGACCAATTCAGCAACTGAGAGCAGGACGCCATCCTAAAAAGATCATGTTGAACAGATGGAATCAAGTTATAGAGAGTAAAGTTCGTTATTGTTATGAATAAAGATTTTTAAAAACACGCAGTTTTTCATTTTCAAGATGAAATATTAAATCGGCAAAAACTTTTGCACCGACCTGATAGAATAACGAAAATGAAAACTTAGATTAACCAAATCGTAGAAACGATGACTAAAATGGTTGATTGCACTGGTCAATATGGTTTTTAGTGCCAAGAAACAAAACACGTTTTCTAACCAATTTGATGGAGGCTGATTCTGAAAATGACCTTAGATTCCATCGTTAGCTACCGTTTTTGCTGTACTGAAATTACTCATTTTTGAAAAAAAAGATCAATTGACGATCTTGGAGGATCGAAATATTTAATTACTAAAGTCCTAAAATTCATCAATTTGTAGGCCAAGCATATTTATGTCAGCCATCAGAAATAAACAATTTAAATAAGAAAAAAAGTGTTTTTGTGTCAAAACTTTAAAAATAAAACTACCGAATTTTTCTAATTTTTCGCCAAAATTCAGATTAACTGATAAACGTTATCAGTAATAAACTTTATCAGTAATACGCTAATAAGTATATTAAGGTTCATTTTAGGATAACTGCAACGATGTAACGGGTGAGCAAGGTGAACGATTCCATCAAGAATCAAAACAACGGAAGAGAGCTACCGGGTTTGGCGGGAGAAACGAATGATGGCTGACTACTGCTGGATTGTCAAAAGGGACTTAAATAATATTGAACATGACAGACAATCAAGAAAGAATAATTTATTACCATAGTTTTTTATGTTCGCGAAGGTTTTACTTCCGCAGTTAATTTATTAAATGATTTTATTGTTGGTCTTGGTATATTCAACAGCGTTATTTTTAACGACTTAGGATCTGAATGTTATTGAAAAAATAGTATTTTTCAATAAGCAGACCAATATTTGTTGGTTTAAATGCGAACTGAGAAGATATTACTTTGAGAAATATTGCCATCGGTCAATATCAAATAAACAGTAAACAAATGAAAATAAATGCTTACTAAAAAAAAAAAAATTAAAATGAGACATTTCTATACAGTAAGAACTGTAGCTAACCAAGAAAAAGCAAGGCCAATTTCAGATTCAATGCCCACAAATCATTTAAAAAATGTTTGGTGTCTCGACGCCATTTCAATTTTTTTTTTTCACAAGTGTTATTTTATTAGAAATTTACTTGTTTTCATACAAAATATATTTAAGTTTCAAATAACTGGGACAGGTTTATGATTTTCTTTAGAAGAAAAATCCACATAGACATATTTATCTCAACCACTCGTTGCATTATAAATTTAACAAATGTCTTTCCACCTTTAAATTTAGTCTACGTGCATTCTTGGACAAAACACTTCATTTGAACGTTTAATAAAAGGGCTGTCCTACGTACTTTCTTTATATTACACAGATTAACTAGGACAAATATTCCCCATTACTGACTATGACGAATCCGGCAATCTTTTTCAATCTGTTTCAAGTTTAGCCTTAACTGTTCAGTCAGTTAAGTGCCACACGTGAAACACGCTTTGGGCGATCATGTCTCGTTAGAGACATGACGAACTGGGCAGAAGATTATCCCGCAGTAGGTTGCCATTGCTTTCTGCGGTAGACTGGTTTCCAGCCAAGGCTATAGAAACCAATCTGTCCAATATGTAACCCATAACTGGAGGGAAGAGACAAGTTAATACCTTTCCCAAGGGTATTTAAAGAGTTTGAAAAAATTTGCTTTTGTTTTGTGATTGCTCATGCAATAACCTTTTAAGGTTACAAGATCATAAGGAGATTAAGTCAGTCAGTCATTTAAGTGTCATTCGTAATACACGCTTGGGCAATCATGTCTCTAAAGAGACATGACTGACTGGGTAGAAGATTATCCCGCAGTAGGTTGCCATTGCTTTCTGCGGTAGACTGGCTACCAGTCAAGGCTATATAACCCAATCTGTCTTAATATTTAACCCATAACTGAAGGGAAGAGACGGATTAATACCTTTCCCAAGGGCATTTGTGCGAAAGTGAATGCAAGGAATTCAACTGGAATTTGAACTCGGCACCCCGATTTGTCGTTCCGAGTCGATATCCACTGCAACCACAACATAATAACCGTTATCTTACCCAATTATCCTCATAAACGCTACTCCTATACTATGTAACCATTTAGCTGTAGTAGCTCTTGGGTCTTGTACACGGTGAATATGTTTTTGGAAAGAAAGGAATCTATCATGTAAGATACATATTAAAAAAGAAAGCCTCGCTTTATCGGAAAATATATCATATAGAAATCGATTCTAATTTACAAAGTGGACCAGTCATGAAAATTTTGCTCCATCCTACGATCGCTTTGAAATGGGCATCGTGCCAAATGGTATAAAATGTGTACTTTAAAAATTTTAATTGATTTTACTTCTTTGATTTTGTTAATATTTTATTGAAAATAAATACACCGTTTTCTTTTTCCTATCAATATTTTACGAGTTTTAAAACAGCATCTGTAGACAGCATCGATTTGTATGCGTGCTGAAACACTACATTATTAATGTCTTCTCTGGAGAACAAAACTTGAATAAATTATATATACAGTACTGGGCAAAAGTATTAGGACAAGAACTATTTTATCTTTTATGAAGCATATTGACAGAAAATAAACAATTTAATTAAAGTAATTTTATTTGATTTACTCAACAAATGCTTTAACAAGAAAAAATACTTGTTACAAAATAAATTTAATATTTAGTATAATAGCCTTTTGCTTTGAAATAATAAATTAATTGTGACAATTTACCGATCGCACTTTGTGTGTGTGTGTGTGTATATATATATATATTTAGAATTATGCAAAATTATTAGGGAAAGAACTATTTTATCTTTTATTAGACATATCGACAGAAAATAAACAATCTAATTAAAGTAATTTTATTTGATTTTCTCAACAAATACTTTAACAAGACAAGATACTTGTTTAGTATTTAGTATAATAGCCTTTTGCATTAATCACTGTCTTCAATTTGCCAGACATTACAAGCTTCTTCAGTGTATCTAATGGTATCTCCTGCCAAGCAGCTTGTATTTGTTCCCAAAGTGTGTCTTACAAAGTAACATTAGATTTATCAACTTATTTAACCCAAATATCCCATAGATGTTCAATAGAGTAGTTTCAAATAACTTGTTTAATAGAAAATAGAAAAAATTAAGTATAAGTTCTTTTTATACATTTCTTATACACCTACTTTTAAATAATCAATATTTATTAGCAATTTACTTGGCTTTTCCCCCTGTATTTGAATTTCTGTGAGGTTTTTAGGAAAATCACCCCTGTCCTAGAACTTTTGCACACTACTGGTTGTGTGCAAAAGTGTAAGGATAGGGGTGATTTTAAACTTTATTTTTGATACCTCATAAAAGATAAAATAGTTCTTGGTCCTAATATTTTTACTGTATATATATATATATTAGTCATCCACATACAAGCCTGTTGCGCCTTATCTCAGCTCATCAGTGCGGCTAGGCACATCCACTTGTTTCTGGCCGGGATCGAAACTCGACCGATTTAGTGTCAGTCGGAATCGCTAACCCCTAAGCCATAATCTAAGAATGGAAGTTTTGACGTGTGGTATATAAGCAGTGTATACACACGCCAGTCACCGAAAGAACTCAGTTCATTTCTGAAGGGTCACGCATATAGCAGAAGTGGAAACTGTTTTTAAAATTCTCTTCTCCATAGAACACAATCTTCATGAGAGCTATATATATATATATATATATATATATATATATATATAGGATCATTCAAAAAAGTATTATCGTAATCGATTGCAAGGTCTGTTTAAATTTTTATTACAATTTTTCTAGTTGATGTATAAGCTGTCACATACCAGAATCAAGGTCATGAAGAATCTAACAGGGATTTATAATGTTTGTTTAATCAAAGTACTTTCTCTGGATCATTACTTCGTTACAATATGGAAATGTCTCTGTAAGGTTTATCCTGGCATCTTTATGTTTTTCTTTTTAGAAAAGCAGTAATTCTCATTTACATAATTTTCTAACACATGTAAATGACGTTATGTGTAGACCGATTTTAGAACTATACGTTTCGCTAACTAGATGTTCAGATTTAAAATGTAAATTATGTATTTAAAATAATACATTCATTAAAGATGTATTCAGAAATGACTTCAAAGAACAGGTTTATATGTTCTGGCTGTTACCCAGTGTGTGTTGTCAGATAGACACGGAAATTAGCTTTCTCGACACAGTTGTCTATTTCTGTTTCATTCAAATTGTGTGTTGTATTTACGTTTGCGTGTATTTATACTCGAATCAATGGAAAATCTAAAATTATTTCCTCAAAATTTAAAAATAAACCCATAGCTTTTAGCATTCATAGGGTTTTCTTAATATCGTACCACCAACTGCAAGAAGCTTTTTGTACTTTATTAAGTGTCCGTATCTAATCGGGTATGCGATCAACTAGAAAGACTAACGTTGTGTTATGCATCTGTTTTTACTCTTCTGTGTATTGCTGTGTCGGTGTTGATATTGGTAGCCGGTGAATGTGATCTGCTGACCAAATGAAAACCATGTTTCAGCTGCAATTTTATTGATGAATCAGTCAATCTTTTTGCGCAAAAAATTAAGCAGTTTTGCCAATATTGAACTCCGTTCAAGAAGCATTCACATTGATTTATAAGCTGTAATACAGGTAAACGAGACTGAAATACTCAAACATCAATGCCTGCTAAATATGAGGCAAATGTGTAGATTGCACATACACACAAGCGCGCATGCACACGCACACACACACACACACACACACACACACGCACGTATATATATATATATATATATATATATATATATTATACGCTCTCACAACCTGACTGAGCACTCTGGAAGAATGGTAGACTCTAATATTTGCGCATCGCTTATTCAGTAATGAATTAGAGTACTCTGGCTACTGGCGTATGATACATCATACGCTAAAAGTATGCCTCCTTCTGCCGAGCGCCCATAACTCAGAGGTAGAATCGCCGACTGACGCCAATTCGGTCGAGTTTCAATCCTGAGTTAAAAGCAATCAGATGTCTAACCGTACTGATGAGCTGATGAAACAGATCTGTTTGCGGATGACAATAGATAGATAGATAGATAGATAGATAGATAGATAGATAGATAGATAGATAGATGTCCGTAAACGGCAAGGATAATCCAACAAGATAAACTTAATATAAAATATTAAGTGTCATATCTAGAGAAGTAAAGATTCCGGCAAAGATTTTTGAACCAAATGGAACGAATATTGTGTGGTCTGATGAAATGTGCTAATTTAGCTTATTGAAATGAATTATAATTTATAACCAATTAAAATGACGTGTTAAGTTTTCCTTTATATATATATTAAAATTTGTGTAGTTAGCCAGTAAATTTTCTTTTAAACATGTTAGATTAAATAAATGCAAACAAAATTTTTTGTTATTTTTAATAAAATCCGTTCAAACTTACTGATAATCTTTCGCGAATTACAATCAAAAGATGTCAAAAATGAGCCGTAAGATTGACAGATGTTATTTTCATTGATTTCTTAAGGTACCCAAGTACTTTCAACCATTTCCGAGGTCATCTTCAGAGGTGTGAGTTATGGTAACAAATGTAACCGGAAAACTGTGTTGCTAAAAATCACTGTACATATTTTTCTGCTTAAAATATAACGGTTGACGAATTGATAGCGTTCATTAGAACTGGAAAATTATCCAAGGAACACCTAAAAAGGGGGAAAATAACCCATGACAAATCTCTACGAATACTCACTATTGCTGTTCTTTCTATGGCAGGACTATATGTACACTCAGTCGAGTCCATTATCATATACAAAGGGGAGATCCCTCAACAAAAAGACACGTAGAATTACTCAACAAAGATGATAAAATTAAAGAAATCTTAAAAACAACTTAAATAATTAAAAGCAAACGCGAACCCCCAAATTTTAAAAAGATACTAAGCTCATCAAAATTCAAGCAACACACAGCACGGTGTCACAAAATGCAACAAAAAATGATTTCGGGTGAGTAACATAATAAATGAAGGAAACCAGTTCAAGTTCGCAAACACATCTACATTCGAAATCAAAATAAAACTGAACTGAAACTCTGAAAACGTAATTATGCTCTAAAATGCGATGAATGTGCAGAAATATACGTGGGAGTGACACAAGTTCTGAATAAAAGTGTAGCCCTGCACAAAAGTAGCATTAAACTAACATTAGTTTAACAATATAAACTTACAATATGTATATATATATTTATATAGATAGGTGTGAGTTTGTAATCCTACGTTTCACGCTCTTGCGATCATCAGACAAACTGATTATTTTTTTTTTAAATTGGCTTTTTGTAGGACTGCGTATATTGATGTATTTTTGTGGAAGTAGGAGGAAAATTTGTCGTCATGATAGACGCAGGCATATATACACATTTGCACACCCATTGACGTGTGCAAAGACACACACACACACACACACACTGAAAGAATGTAGATACAAACAACAACTACAATTTACACCTCCGCAATGAGAAATCAAAAACAGAAAAAGAAATATTATCTGGTTTAATCCACCATACAACAAAGCCGTCAAAACAAACATAGCTAAGACATTCCTGAACTTAATAGACAAACACTTCCCGGTGACAAGCGTATTAGCAAAAATATTCATAAAAATCAACGTCAAAATCAGTTACAGCTGCACAAAAAATATTACGCAAATAATAAAAAGCCACAACAAAAATTAACAACCTACAATAATGCAACCGAGGAACGTCAATGCGACTGCAGAAACGGAACTACATGTCCACTCCAGAGAAATTGCGTGCAAACAAACATAGTATATAAAGCCAAGGTAAGTGCAAACAACATCACAATGTACTACATCGGTGCCACTGAGGGACCATGTAAGAAAGGAAAAAAAAAACAACCACAATCTTTCATTCTCCAACAGTAAATACTTGAACAGCACCACACTATCCACATACGTTGACATCTAAAAGACAGAAATATTTCACCAACAATAAGCTGGAAAATACTGAAAAAAAGCACCTGCCTACAACAACATTACAAAAAATGCCTACTTTGCCTACATGAAAAAGTAGCAATTATATCTTATACTTCACAAAAGAACTTACTAAACATAAGATCATAAGTAATTTTCAAATGTAGACATGAAAATAAATACCTATTCTCACAATTTATAAAAAACGGATAAAAAAAAGGAACTAATGATGCCATAATCCTATCAATTATTCTCTAGTTCATACAACCACCATAATAATTGCATTTATTGTTATTATCATTACACCACCATTACTAACCATTAATACCGCTTTACAATAACTATTTGCTACCACAACTGTTATTATCATCAAATATTACTATCAACGTATTAGTCTGCATTCATCAATAACGTAAATTACTCCTCTTTGCCGTAGTAAAATTAATGCCACCACACATAAAAACTAACAAGCAGTACAAATTAGCATTTCTACCATTTAAATATGCGCAACCACAAAAAAACAAAGCTAATAGCCGACTTTAAAATAAAAAATAACAATACAACCTTAAATAACAGCAATTTTTACCTATCATGGTTTCACACAGACCCCATCATACGCACATATATCTGTACGAGAAATTGACAAATGTCCGCGCGTTGACAACGTAACACTATTCAAATACACCAATCGAATGTGTATGTATGTGCGCAACGGCACACATATATATGCGTACGATACGCATATATGTTTGTGTGAGCACCAGTGGGCAAACGCGTGCGTGTGTGTGTCTTTGCGCACGTCAATGGGTGTACAATGTGTATATATGTCTGCGTCTGTTATGACGACAAATTTTTCTCCCACTTCCACAAAAATACACCAATATATGCAGCCCTACATATAGCCAATTTTTAAAAAATTAATTAGTTTGTCTGACGATCGCAAGAGCGTGAAAACCAGGGTCACAAACTCACACCTATCTATATGAATATGTCAGTTCTATCTCTGATATTGAGCGCTTTCAAATAAGTACCGCAGATATATATAATATATAATATAATATATAAATAGTATAATATATATAACAAATTGCAGATATATACATTGATATTTACAAATATATACATGTATACATACACTTTTCACACACACACACACACACACACACACACACACACACACATATATATATATATATATTTGTCACTTCTGATATATATATATATATATATACTTCTGATAGATGTATATACTTCTGATATATATATATATATATATATATATATTGCAACTTCAGATCAGTAGTAAAAGGAAAAAACAAATTCAATAATATGGGACTCTATTTGTTAGGCATCAATTTTTTTTCTTTCTTTATGGATTTTATTTTTTCAATTACTACTTGAATAACGTCAAGAAGTTGCCATTTTTCTTTGTTAATCTACAACTAATAAATTTACATTGACAATCACTGACAATCTCTTTCTTTCTGAATTGCATTGTCTGTCTGTATTGAAACATTAGCAATGCTTTTACATTATACATTCTGTCAGTAATCCTTGCATTAATTACTGACTACTGATAATCCCTTTCTTCCTTATGTTCAATCTATTTCTATGGAAAATCGTTAGTAATGCATTTATATTTTTTATATCATAGCTCTCCCTGATAGCAGCAGTTGTCCGGACAATTGACAATCCTGGTTATAGTAAAAGCATTTTCAATGGATTTTTAGATTAAAAGCATTTTCAATAGATTTTTAGATTAAATGCATTTTCAATGGATTTTTAGATTTGGCATATTTTCAATGGATTTTAGATTTAACGCATTTTTAATGGATTTTAGGTAAATAGCGTTTTCAATGTATATTTAGATTAGGCATATTTTCAATAAACTTTAGATTAAACGCATTTTCGATAGATTTTTAGGTTAAACGCATTTTTAATGGACTTTTAGATTAAACAAATTTATGATGCATTTTTGAAGTAAAATATTTGTAATGGATTTAGATTATAAATATAACTGCGTTATTCTGTCAGATGCGTTTACATTGAAAATCTATGTTTACTTATTATATTACATTTTCCCTAGTAAACCTATTGGCAATGCATTTCCAAATTAGAAACCTGTAATCTTATACTCTAAGTCCTAACAGCATTTAGTAAAATATTTGGCCGTTCTTCCAAAAGTAAAATATCTAATAATGCATTTAGATATACATAAAATGACTCTCCGCTCCGTGACCTTTGACATGATACCAAAAATGTTTCTGTTGTCCCGATTTTCATGCGTAATCATGCCTGTCTCAATATCGACCAATCAACCTCCTAAATGTCACATTCTTTGAGTTTATGATCTTAATTCGTGTTTTTTTGTCACCCTTTCTCTCTAAAAATGGAACATATACAAAAAAAAAAAATTGCAAGAAATCAAACCCATTTTTGGAAAATAGAGCCCCATTTTCAAACTAACTCGGAAAGAAGAGGTGATCATAACAAGAACGAAGATTGGTCACACAAACATCACTCATTTCTACTGAAGGAAGAAAATCCTCCTGAGTATATAACATGTCAAAAGGCATACACAGTAAAACATTTTCTAGTAGAATGCACTACCTTATCCTCCACCCGACAAAAATACTATAATTCAAAGAATATAAGAGTAATTTTCGAAAAGACAGATGAAAAAGTCATATTGAACTACTTGAAAGAAGTCAATATCTTTTAAAAAATATAAAACCTTTTTTTAAAAGAAATGCTACACCCATTTGAAAAAAATAAACACCATAGCAATAAATAACCAAGTCTGACATGCTGAAAAATCAAAACAAATTTATTTCTCCATTGTACTTGAAAGCAAAACTATTATCAGCCACAAACTTATTACCAACAACAATTTTTTTGAAAGAAAAAAGGTATTACCAGCAATAAATAAAATTTTGTGGTCATTAAATGATCCGTTGAGGTTGATAAAACCAAACAACCAACCAACAACTCACTAAAAAAAATTTTAATTCTCAGATTCTTCCACACTCAGTCACCTTCTTGTGTTTTAGAGGCTTTATCGCCTTTCATGAGATTAAAAATGTTATGCTGCCTTATCTACATTGGAATGAACTCTTCCTCCTTCATAAATACTAACCTGCACGTATTCCTGGGGAGGCAGTCGACTCGCAGTAACTGCCTTTCTCACTGTCAGCTCTCTACCTTCGGGCGGAGAGCACTAACACAGTCGTGGCTCCGCCGAAGGTTAGAATCACGACTGGGTAACGATAAACAGATATTTTTGGCCGGGCTATATGGCCCGGAAGACCCACATAAAAAAGCCTTGTGCCCCATTTTGCCTTAAATGGGAAGGTAGACTAAATACTGCAGTCGAGACGCAGTGTAACTTGACACTTCTATCTGCTGATAAATAACACTCTTATTTTGTATATATGTTCTGTTATTCCAAGACACTGGTTCAACCTACCTTCTTGTTTCCGTGTCTTTCTTCCTGGCCCTAACACTCGTATTTGTATATATGTTCTGTTATTCTAATACACTGTTGAACCTACCTTCTTGTTTCCGTGTCTTTCTTCCTGAACCTAACACTCGTATTTGTATATATGTTCTGTTATTCTAATACACTGTTTGAACCTGCCTTATTGTTTCCGTGTCTTTCTTCCTGGCTCTAACACTCTTATTTTGTATATATGTTCTGTTATTCCAAGACATTGGTTCAACCTACCTTCTTGTTTCCGTGTCTTTCTTCCTGGCCTTAACAGGCAACAACAAAATAATTAAAGGTTAGAGAGTTTTTGCAAATGGATAGCATAACAGGAACTGTGGGGTGGTAGTAAGGTAAAAAAAAAACAATTTTGCTGAGACATAATCGTCCATGTTTTGACGAGACGCGGTATATCTTTGTCTTCTATGTGTCATGTTCCATTAGGACGTGGGCGATCATGGCTCTCTACGTCTCCCTATCCCTGATGGCTCTTAGTATGTTTGCTCCTGTTACACCTCACAACCCCCGTTCCGTCATCCACCTGATCAGGCCCTGTAAATATGTTATCCGCTGCCTTCCTGTGTCTCTTTTTCCCTCTATCTGGCCTGTCAGTATCAGTTTCTCCAAGCTCTTCTTCCTTATTGCATGTCCCAGGAACTTCAGTTGTCTCTTCCTGATGCTCACTGTTAATTTCCTTTTCGTTGCTATTCTTTCCAACATCTCATCGTTGCTTGCATGCTCAGTCCACGATATCAGCAGCATCCTTCTGTAGAACCACATTTCCGCTGCTTCAAGTGTTGTCCTCATTTTCGATGATATTGTCCAGCATTCACTGCCGTATTGAAGAACTGACATAACATAGCAATCCAGCACTCTTTTTTTGTTGTTTCTAGTGAAATTTTCCTGTGAGTTAGTACTTTACTCAGCTTCTGGAACGCGTCTTTTGCCATGCTAATTCGCTTTCGGATCTCTGTGTCGCAATTTCCATCTATGTTAGAACACTTCCTAGGTATTTAAATCTTTGTACTTGCTTGATTTTGGTATCCCCCACCTGTATTTGGCATTTTAGGTTGCACCTTTTGCTAATGACCAAGCATTCAGTTTTCTTAAAGTTTATTTGTAGTCCTTTTTTGTCACTTTCCATCGCTACCTTCTGTAGGAGGTCTTGTAGTTTCCTTTCTGTGTCTACCGCTCGTAAACCAAGTGTTGCCATCAACTTATACAATATCTCGATGTAAGATATACGCTGCTTTTACTTTGTTCTTCATGTCTTCAATATGTCCTACGAGTATAAAATTTCTCAAGCCCACTTTCCTCATCATGTGTATCTTAAATTTCAACAGTCTGTGGTATTCTCAGAACTTTTCTGCAGACCGATATATTTTGCTTCAAGTCTCTTTATCTCTGAAGAGATTATCCCACATACATTCCCATAAACGATATAGAAGTTTTAAAGAAGTTTTAAAGAAGTTTTAAATCTAATTCTTAAAACTAAATCATTCTAAAAATCCGTCTGTATCCAAAAAGTATGAAACATTCTAGAAAATTATGCTTTCGACAGATTATCCTGTGGGATGTACTTTTATTAAAAGCGCACACACAGACACAATATCTGCTCTTTCTGTCGAAGTTTCTCGCGTCACCAATAGCCTCGTTTTCGCCCGCGACTTATTTGACTTTTATGCTAACGGCGTTTCCCCCACTCCCCAATATAAATAAATGATCCACTCGTAAGTGATTTGTGTACGGACGCTTATAAAATATGAATGCTTTAGCGGTAGGCGAGCACTTGAATATGTAATGAACAAAACAATTTCTGTTTGAAAGTTTGCTGCTTCGTTCAGCATTGGAAGCTAAAAAATAAAAGAAAAGAAAAAAAGAAAGAAAAGGAAAAACAAATAGGCGAGAAAATAGTAGACTGAAGCAGAATGTCGCTGAGGAGGAAAGCGGTAAATTGTTTGACTTGCGTTTGAGATTATAAAAGCGTAATCCACGCACAATAATAGCCCATATTTCTTCACTAAATTATCATTCGGAACAATTTTTTTTTATCTAAACTTATTTATAAATAGAACTTTGTCTGTGTGTCGGGGTGTGTGTGTGTGTGTGTGTGTGTGTGTGTGTGTGCGTGTGTGTGTCCACTACCTATAGACTCCGAAACGGCTGAACCGATTTTCTTGAAAATTTACACAGTTGTACTATAAACGTCTGCCAGTGTTCTTAGATAGGTTTTGTGCCGAGGTACCCCCGATAAATATCGAAAATCGATAATCGAAAATAATCGGTTTATAGAAGGAGTGGTCCGATTTTAATCAAATTTGATACACTCATAGACAAAAACATAAGAAACGATATTCAGAAGTTTCAAGTTCTTACAATAATGCAGAAAATCAATAATATATGTATATATAAAAGGCAAGATGTTTGTGTGTGTGTCTGTTTATCTGCCTGTATGTCTGTCTTCTTTTCAGCCCTTTTATTTTAGTTTTAGCTTCGGGTTTGGCTCTAAGTAGGTATAATTGTAGTTCTTAGTCTCAGCCATGATGCCATTTACTCAGAGGAATTATTTAACCTTTAAAATTCAGTTTACGACGAAAAAAACTAATTTGATATCGATACCAGGAAATCAAAATTTGACTTACATCCATTCATTTTGGTTTCAGTCTACGGTTTCGCTTTAACAGGAAACAACTATTGCTTTTTAGTCTTTAGTGCCAACGTCCAAAGAGTCTGAGCTCCAGGACCCTGGATTAGTTTTAAAGCTTTCATTACACCCGAGCAACGCCGGCCTATACTGCTAGTCATCAATAAAGATAAAGATGCTGATGATGATCATCGTCATCAGCATCTTTATCGCTTGCTACTTACTTCTTTTTTCAATGCCCTGTCCTCTCAGGACGTAGGCGAACATGAACTCCCACTTGCCCCTATCCCTTGTCGCTCTTAACACTTTTCCTCTTGGTATCTCTCTTGCCCAAGCCCATGTCTCAAGCTGTTTCTTCCTGTCTCTCTTTTCCTCTATCTGTCCTGTGAGTTTTATATTCTCCAAGCCCTCCTTCCTCCTTATATGTCTAAAAGAATTCAAAGACCTTGACGTTGCTCATATGTTCGATGCATGATCTTCTCAGCATCCTTCTGTAGAAACACATTTCTGTCGCTTCGAGTCTCTCCTTCATCTTTGAGATCTTACTGTTCTTAATTTGTCATTTGAACTTGAAACAAAAATGATAAAATTACGTTCTTGTTTATTCATTTAAAGATGTATCAACCACTGAGAGGTTTTTTAATATCGAAGTATAAGTTTCCTTCTGTTTGCATGAGCCAGTCAGTTAATTGTCATATTCCCTCTATCTTTCCTGTGGGTATCATATTCTCGAAGCCCTCCTTCCTCCTTATGTGTCTCAAAAAAATAGAAGGACTCACTGGGTTCGATAGCTTTGTTTGGTAACCAGTCAACAGCAGAAAGAAATGGCAACCTTCTGCGGGAAAATTTTCTGCCTTGTTCGAGCCATAGTTGCCATTCCTTTCTGCTCTAGAGTGTTTGCCAACCAAAGCTATCAAACCCAGTAGGTCCTTCTATTGAACCTATTGCTCAATGGATAAGAGATAGATTAATACATTTCCTTAATGGGTATTTGTGGGTAAGTGAATGCAATGAATTCAGCTGGAATTTGAATTTTGGCTCTACGATTTCTCTTTTTGAGCCGATAATTACTTCACCACAACGCACATCCTTCGTTTGCATAGATTACTTAAATCATGAGAATATTGAAGGAATTTTGCAACCCCACTGGTGATATTTTCTCTAAAAAAAAAAAATCATTAATAAAATTTTTATCCCTACTGTTTACTCTTTGTCACACGTAACACAGTATTCGTTGCGGCCTTGTTGGAGCCAGAAATCAAAGATACAAAGAAGGAATAAAGTTAAACAAATATATTTAACAAAGTACAAACATATACCAATAAGAGATTATTAGCGTGACTGTTAGTCCGGCTGTCAGAGTTATCTGATGGAATAGATACCGCTCCCTCCCTCCCTTCGCTCGCTACAAAGTGCTGCTTATATATTATAGTTTGGAAGAGTTTATGTGTCATATGGATAAGTCACTATAACAGTATTTCGCTTTTAAAAAACGTAAATAAAGTATAATATTGTCGAGAGTCAGGAATGTTTTTGGGATTGATAATGCAGGGGCTTCACATGTACCCTCTCCAAGGTAATTGTATTGAAAAACCCGACTTTAGTTATTGTTGTGGAGTAGTTTTCGCACTGAAAGTGATAATCGTGCTATGTCGGTTGCTAATCGACTTAACGCACCCAAAACGTTAGGAACTTGGTAATCTTCCACTGTAAGCTGACTCCTTAGTATTCGGCTAACTGCCGACTAACATCAACTGCCTTAGTAGCTATACTGAAATCTGATAGAACTCTAAAGAACTCTCTAGAACTTCTAAGAGCTCCTATGAACTTCCCAAGAACTCGAGTTAACTTCCTATTATCTCTTATTTATATAGGAGGCAAGAGCCCATTATCTGAGGAATAGGTGTGTTTTTCACCAGAACAGTTATCATGCAGATTCTGACGAAAAAAGACTGCATCAAAATCAACTCAAAGATAGGACAGGAACAGCGTGGGCTTGTTAAGCACACCGGGGCAATGAACGCGATATTCGGGAAAAAGCACTACAAATTCAGAAAAACCTGTACCTGTGTTTTATAGACTTCGCAAAGTAGTTCGACAATGCCCACCAGAAAGACTTGTTGTAGATGCTCGTCAACCTTGGCTCATCAGCCAAGACATTAGAATAATCAAGAACCTATAATGGCAAAAAAACCTCCTGTATTTGCACAAGAAATGAATTCAGCAGATATACTAAAATAGAAATTGATGTAAAACAAGGATGCGTCTTCTCACCGGACCTGTTCAACCTGTACAACGAAACAATTCTGAGAGAACTACCAGGACTTTTTATTGGTAGTCACAATTTGATCAATATAAAATACGCAGATGACAGTGGGCTGATAGCAGACATGGAAGGGAAAACACGGGAACTTCTAGAGAAGGTAATAAGGGAATGTATGAAGAAAGGACTAAACAAAAATTTCAAGAAGACCGAATGCATGGTCATGAGCAAAAATAGGACCCCAAATTATCAAGTGCAAGTCAGGGACGATAAAATCAAAACAGGAGCAGAAATTTAAATACTTGGAATGTGTTCTGACAGAGGATGGAAATACGACACTGAGATCCGAAGACGTATTGGCATGGCCAAAGATGCATTTAAAATTCTAAGAAGAGTATTGAAAGATAGGGACATTTCGTTTGAAATAAAGAAAAGTGTACTGGATTATTATGTGATATCTGTCTTTCCATATGACAGCGAATGCTGGGCAATTTCATCCAAGATCAGGAAGTGGCAGCTGAAGTTTGTGGGACACGTAATGAGGAAGAAGGGCTTGGAAAATCTGATACTCACCGGACAGATAGAGGGAAAGAGAAGGATAAGGAACGAGATACATACTTGATGAGCTTGAGCAAGTGAATGGCGGAGCGTGGTTTGAGAGAGAGACCAAGAGGAAAAATATTAAGGTCGGCAAGGGAGAGAGGCAAGCGAAAGTCCATGATCGCCTACGTCCTGAAAGGACATGGCACATAAAGAAGAATAAGTATTTTTAATTAATTAGCCGTTGGTTCTTCAAGAATTCTACCTTTTGACAGATCTCAGTCGATATCCTACGGGTTTGCTAACAAGTTGCCAACCATCTGACAATAGCTTCACACACACACACACACACACACACACACACACACACACACACACACAAAATGTTTCCTAAAAAATTTACATCATTTTTTAGTCTAATAATATGGCCAAGGTTGTGCTTTGTGGTGCAATGGATATCGACTGGGAACGAAAAATCAGGTTTCCGAGTTCGAATTCCAGTTGAATTCCTTGCATTCGCTTACGCACAAATACCCGTGGGAAAAGTATTAATCAGTTTCTTCCCTCCAGTTATAGGTTAAATAACCGGACAGATTGGGCTCTATAGCCTTGGTCGGAAAGTAATGAGAATCTGGACATGTTCTGGTCAAAGGAATTCTTGCCTAGACCTGAATCCTTGCGACTATTACCGATGAGCCTGTTGTGGGATCTCACCTTTGCATATGATAATGGATTCAACCGAGTATATATATACTCCTACTATAGAGAAAATAGCTGTTGCTGCCAGATAGGAGTTGAGAGTAATAGTAGAGATCCGTGCGAGTTATCGGAGAGTACCGGAACTGATACGTAAGTTACCGAGAGATACCGAACTTACCTAGAGATTACCGCATCAGAAGTCAGAATAGCTCTGTGCTCCACTCAGCTAGAATAATATACACGGATATACTATTTCCAACGACTTCACTTCAAGACTTGTATATATTTATTTCGTACTAATAGTATTCCTGGATTTACTAACCTGCGTTCAAGTTTGTATATTACGTTCAATATAACCTACTTTTCTATCTCTATACGCGTTTTTGTTGTTCATTATTTTATTTATTATTACCGGTTCCTCACTTGGAATCCACAACAATTTCGTACAATCTGATAAAAACAAATATTGTTATTTCGTACAACTTAATAAAACCGATGATTTGCTATTTCTTAAAACCTGAAAGAAACGAATATTTGTTATTTCTTACAACCAGTTAAAAACAATGAATCGCTATTTCGTACAACCTGAAATAACAAAGGTTTCACATTTCGTACAAGTTAATTAAAACGAAGATTTTCTATATGGTGCAACCCGACAAAAACGATGGTTTTGTGAGGTCGTACAACCTGAAAAACGAATATTTGCAATTTCGTAGAACAGGATAAATACGAAAAATTGCTTTTTTCATATAACCTGACAAAAATGTTGATTTTCTTTTACGTACAAACTGATAAAACGATAATTTCTTATTTCGTATAACTAGACAAAAATGAAGAGCGCTCTTTCGTACAAACCGATAAAAATAAAGATTTGCTATATCGGAAAATCAGATTTTCAGTTTTGTACAACCTTACAAAAACGATAATTTGCTCTTTCATGCAATCCGATAAGGCGAAAGATTTGCTATTTCGTACAAACAGATAAAAATGAAATTTAGCTATTTTTACAACCTAATAATCACAATGATTTTTTATTTCGTTCAACCTAATAAAAATGATTTGTTATTTCATACAAACTGAGTTTGAGTTTTGTTTAACGGTGGGGTTTTAAGGTTATAGTGAGAAAGTTGATTTAGTAAGATTTTAATGAATATTTTTTGTTTTTTATATTAGAAAACTGAAAATGTCTTCTAGTTTTGTATTCAGAAATGTTTTGCTGAGAATTTTTTTTCTTCAAAATGTGTTATGATAATATTTTTTCTTCAAAAATGTATTATTGGTAATATTTTCATTCAAAAATGTTATATTTTTCTATAAAAGTTTATTTTTATGTATATATTTCTATAAAAGTGTACTTTTATATTTTCATAGTGTTTTGACTCCATTTTCGGGGTTAAATATTTGCCCATAATGGGACCCTAACAGGTGCTACCACTCCGGATCAGGGTGAACTTGAGAACGACAGCAATTAAGAGGTGGTTCCATGCTCCTTACAACTTCTCAATCAGAGGCCTTGCTGCTGGATATAGTTTACCATGTCCAGGACCTTGTACAAACTGAAAAAGAATCCGAATATTTGACAACTAGTTTTCAAAAGATTTCACATATTTTCTCTTTTCATTCGAAGAGTCAAATACCTACTGCAAAAAAAAATCAATTATGTGACCCTTGAGCATCTATGCACCTATGCCATTGATCGATGAGAATATTTATTTCGTTGATAAAAAGTTATTGGCTGTGATGCAACGAAATCTTTGAAAGCTGAATTCACCTCTGGTTTGGACTTAAAGGTTTTAGCATTTAAAATGCGCTTAAGTGCTTAAAAGTGATAATCAGTGGGTAAAAGATCAGGAGAATATGAAGAAAACGGTAAACTCTCGTATTCCATGTCTGTGAGTTTTTGTAATGTCATTCTTGCAACATGTGGCCACACACTATCGTGGAGCAGAATTGGACCATGTTGATTCACCAATGCAGGTCTTATTTTTTGCAGGCATGCATGCATTTCAGCAAGTTGATTGCTGTGAAAGTCTGCATTAATGCTTTGATTGGCTTCAGGAAAGCTGTAGTGCATAACACCAATTGCAGACTACCAGACATTCACCATAATCGTCTGCTGATGCAACTTTGGTTTTGGGAAATGTTTGGGGGACTCATCATCGACCTGATCATTTATGGTTATCATAAAGGATCCAATTTAATTTTATTCTTAATTTTAACTTAATTTTATTCTTGAAAAATGAACTGCAAAAAAATTGAAATTAGTTAAAATACGACACTTGAGTATCTATTCACCTCTGCCATTGGTCGACGAGATTATTTATTGGATGTGATGCAACAAAATGTTTTCTCAACGTAAAAGTTTTACCAATTAAAAATGTGCTTACGTGATTAAAAAATGATAATCCGTGGGTGAAAGATCAGGAAAATATGGAGGATGTGGTAAACTTTCGTATCCCAAGTCTATGAGTTTTTGTAATCTCAATTTTTGCAAAATGTGGCCACACACTATCGTGGAGCAGAATTGGACCATGTTGATTCACCAATGCAGGTCACATTTTTTGCAGGTATCCATGCATTTCAGCAAGTTGATTGCAGTAAAGGTCTGCATTAATGCTTTGATTGGTTTCAGGAAAGCTGTAGTGAATAACACCAATTGCAGACCACCAAACGGTCGCCATAATCCCGAGTAAGCCATTGACCAGATCGTTTATGGTTATCATAAAAGATGCACTTTTTATCATAAGTGACTATTTGGTCAAGGATGGGATCATTGGTGTTACGTAGAACGAGTATCGAACCCACTTTAAAATGCATAAGGTTTTTTTTCATCTTGTCAATACTCTACAAATGGCACGGAACAGTTGCAGTACTGATGCTAAACGTCTGAGACATT
Organism: Ascarosepion bandense; assembly: GCA_037127315.1. Taxonomy (NCBI): domain Eukaryota; kingdom Metazoa; phylum Mollusca; class Cephalopoda; order Sepiida; family Sepiidae; genus Ascarosepion; species Ascarosepion bandense. Next base: position 3,788,752 of record JBBBDQ010000941.1, read on the forward strand.
TTTCTGGCCCTTTGACATGGGTTTTGTTTAAAAACCGCTTGCAAGTGTTCGTTGTCAAGACTGCAAGATCGTCCTCTACCTTCTTCCTTATCAAGGCATTCATCACCATCGGAATTTCTGGAATCACCTTCGTACTGTCCGATCACTTGTGGACCCATCTCCCAATGTTCTGCTGATATTGGCAGAGATTTGGGAGGCACTCTGCTCTAGTTTGAACTCATGCAAGAAAAGCAAATGAAGAATATGTTTTGTCATGTCCATAATTAAAAGCTTCTATGCTTCAAGAATATTTCTATCTGACAATAAAATAAAAATTATTAAAGAGCACACATTAATTAATATGTGTGCTAAATTTCACCAACTATATACTGTGAATACAACACTACCGGCCATAATTATTACACCACCCCAGATTTTTAAAAGTAATCATGTATTTCATATTAATTTTAATATTTATTGCCAAACAAAAATAGAATGGTTATTTTGTTATTATTAATTTGCAATATTTCACAAGGCAAGGAAGTAAAAATGAACTCGTCCGAATCACTCTAATTTTTTTCATTCTTTCATTGATAAGACTGCAATATAGATAATTATAAATATATGTATATTTATAAATTAATTTGATGCATATGTTATTGTGCAATATTAACAAAAGAACCATTCTATTTTCATTTAAAATTATTCACTGGCAATAAATACTAAAAAATAATATGGAATACATCACTTTTTTTAAACACTGGGGTTGCCTAATAATTATTGCCGGTAGTGTATGTTAAAATGACTTTTCAAAATACAACATTTCGAACTGTCATTATTTTTGTAACAACCTAATGTATCAGTTATATGGTTGTTTTAGATGCAGTATGTCCTCTGTCATCTGTAGTTCGATTTTCCAGAAGTGAGACGAAAACTAAAACCATCCGAACAGTTAAATTATTGAAGCAAGCACATTTTAATATTTAATTAACTTTACGAGAATTTAGAAAAACATGTTCACTGTATGATAAAAATTGACAGATGTCCGACTTGGTTGAACTTTCAGTCACATGCTAGCTTCCGTCTACCTTAACCTATTTTTAGTGACGAAATAAGTTGAGCTCAGTTGTCTTCTTCTTCTTCTTCTTCTTCTTCTTCTTCTTCTTCTTCTTCTATGTACCCTGTCCTTTCGGGACGTAGGAGATCATCGCTTTCCACGTCTCCCTATCTCTGGTGGCTCTTTGCACGCTTTCTCCTGTTACACCATGCAACCCTCGTTCCATCATCCACCTGATTAAGTCCTTCAAATATGTTATCCGCTGCCTTCCTCTGCCTCTTTTTCTTTCTATCTGGCCTGTTAGTACCAGGTTCTCCAAGCTCTCCTTCCTCATTGCATGTCCCAGGAACTTTAGCTATCTCTTCCTGATGCTCAGTATTAATTCTTTTTTGTTTCCATCATTTCTAAGACCTCATCATTGCTCACATGCTCGATCAATGATATTCGCAGCATCCTTCTGTAGAATCACTTTTCAGTTGCTTCAAGTTTTTCTTTCATCTTTAATGATATTGTCCAACATTCACTGCCATATTGAAGAACTGACATTAAATAGCAATCCAGTCTCTCTTCTTTGTTTCTAACGAAATTGTCCTGTTTCAGTTTGTACTAAATAGAAAGTATTCAATTTTATCATGTTGTACGAAATATCATATATTCGTTTTCATCAGGTAGTACGAAATAACAAATCATTGTCTTTATCAGGTTGTACGGAATCTACCATCCGCCCGTGTATTGAATATTGCTGCCATATCTGGTCGGGTGCCCCTGCTGCTCTCCTTGGGCTTCTTGACAAAATACAAAGGAGGAATCTGTAACGTGGTTGATACTGACTTGGCAGACCGGCTGCAGCCGCCCTCTCACCGGCGTGATGTGGCTTCCCTGTGCCTCTTCTACAAGTACTTTCATGGCTTCTGCTCCAATGAGCTTAGATCACTGGTGCCGCCTAAGCACGAATTTACACGAGATACTAGATTAGCAAATAGGTCCCACCCTTTTACAGTTAAACAAATAAGATGTAACCGTAAATTCTACTCCAACAGCTTCTTTTCTCGCGCTTCCCGCCTGTGGAACTTCCTTCCACAAGTCTGCTTTCCCGACATTTACAATCTCCAGGTGTTTAAATGTAGGGTCAATAGACACCTCCTATCACACTAACTCCCAACTATTCTCAGAACACTCTCATCTACCCAACCCTCATTCTCGGTATCCTTACCCGCCTATCACCCACCCTCTGACATTTCCTATATTTAATCAGCCTTTCTCCACTCTACGTAGCCCCCTGCGCAGTAGTGGCAGTGACATGCCTTGCTCGGGGTGTAACGCTTATAAAAAAAAAAAATACCGAAATTCGTTTTTATCGAGTCGTACGAAAGAGTAAACATTCGGTTTAATCAGGTTGTACGAAATATCTAATCTTCGATTTCTTCAGGATGTACGACATAGCAATTCGTCGTATTTAGTAGGATGAAAAAATAGCAAATGTTAGCTTTTATCCGATTGTAATAAATAGCAAATATTTGTTTTTTGGAATTGTATAAAATCGCAAATCTTTGTTTTTACCAAGTTGTAGGAAATAACAAGTCTTTTTTAGTAGGTTTTCCTAAGTAGCAAATCTTTGTATTTATCAAGTTGTAAGAAATAACAAGTCTATGTTTTTATCAGTTTGTACGAAATAGAATTCTTCGTTTTTATCAGGTAATACCAAATAGTAAATAATCGTATTTATCTGGTTTTACCTGGTCGTATGAAATAGAAAATCATCGATTTTATCAGGTAGAACGAAAAAAACACGAAATAAGCGTCATCTCGTTCATGGCGCCAATCTCGTTCATTGTAGCAATTTCGTTCATGGTACCAAACTCGTTCAGAAATGTTAAAACCTGCAGTCATATGCAGCCGTTTTCTTAGATTAATGAAAATATATTCAAGTAAATGAATCTTCTAGGTCTTGGTCTTATCCTTCATCTTGGTCTTATCATTGATCGTATTGACTTGCTCTACAGAATCCCAAACCATCCTCATCCTCATGATCGCCATCAGTCTCTTTACTGCTCAACCGTCTGGCAGGGGTGACCTAAGGGCCGAAGAAACAGAAAACCACTCAACTTAATTATGTTGCCTGGATCAGCTCTTATGTTACAGTTCTCCGCTTTCGTTCAGGATTACTTTGCATGACCGACATGCAAAGGCTGTTATGACGTATGGCGTGGCCAAACCATGCTATCTTCCGAGACCTTTGACCTTGCTCCGTACATAGTTCCTTGGTTTCGCACTCCAGTTTTGTGCTCTCAAGCGTTTGTTCATAAACGCCCCGAACCTTTTTCTTACTTCAACAACGATTGTTCAAGCCTCACACCCGTAGAGGAGGATGAATACAGCCAACGATTTGTAGTTTACATTCCACTACTTGGTGGAAGAACTGCAGGTGTACCAACAGGCAGGAATTTTCAAATGAAATGAACGGCCTAGAGTACGGAATAAAGAAAACCCACACCATATTACATGAACTTCGGCTGTCGGAAAAGAGAATAGGAGATGGGCATCGACACGCGATTTTAAAGCCCGCTGAAAGGACCATAATAAAGGAACCACAATAAACTTTACTTTTAGGTTATAGCCAAAGCATAATTGATATTGGTAGTTAGCCAGAGGGTTAGTCAATTAAGTGCCATACGTGATACACGCTTAGGAGTTCATGTCTCTTTCGAGACATGACTGACTGGGCAGAAAAAACTTACAAACTGTCAAATCAGGTTGGCTCAATGAGATACGTCCTCATAATAAACTTAGTTTTACACATTCAAGATCATTTGTACGAGAATTGGCCATATTCAGTCAGTTATGTGCCATACATGATACACGCTTTGGGCGATCATGTCTCGAAAGAGACATGAATGACGGGGCAGAAGATTATCCCGCAGTAGGTTGCCATTACTTTCTGCAGTAGAATGGTTGCCAGCCAAGGCTATAGAACCCAATCTGTCGTGTTATTTAATCCATAACTAGAGGGAAGAGACGGAATTAATACCTTTCCCAAGGGTATTTGCGCGTAAGTGAATGCAGGGAATTCAACTGGAATTCGAAATCGGCTCCCCGATTTCTCATTCCTAGCCGATATCCATTGCACCACAATGCATATCCATAGGGTACTTGACCGAAACAACTATAATAACATTTCTATCAATCAAAAATTACAACCACTTTTTTTCTATACATGTATATAATAAATTTAATTTATAAATCAGGGACGATAAAAGATTACTAAATATAAATATAAAAAGAACGAACAATATGAATATAGTTATTTCCGTATGAAATTAAAAAAAAATAACCTTTTAACTTAAAGTAAGAAATTGGCGACAGCCCATTGGCATTACCAGACTTTAAATAAATCTAAACTGATATATAAATGGAACTTTGTTTGTGTGTGTGTGTGTGTGTGTGTGTGTGTCCGTTACCTACAGACTCCGAAACGGCTGAACCGATTTTCTTGAAAATTTACACAGTTGTACTATAAGCGTCTGCGAGCGTTCTTAGATAGGTTTTGTGTCGAGGTACCCCCGATAAATATCAAAAATCGATAATCGAAAAAATCGGCTTATAGAAGGAGTGGTCCGATTTTAATCAAATTTGATACACTCATAGACAAAGACATAAGAAACGATATTCAGAAGTTTCAAGGTTGCACTTCTTACAATAGTGCAGAAAATCGATAATATATATATATATATATATATATATATATATATATATATATATATATATGTAAAAGGCAAGATGTTTGTGTGTGTGTCTGTTTATCTGCCTGTATGTCTGTATTTTTTCAGCCCTTTTATTTAGGTTTTTGCTTGGGGTTTGGCTCTAAGTAGGTATAATTGTAGTTCTTAGTCTCAGCCATGATGCCATTTACTCAGAGGACTTATTTAGCCTTCAAAATTCAGTTTACGACGAAAAAAACTTATTTGATATTTATACCACAAAATCAAAATTTGACTTCCATCCATTCATTTTTCTTTCAGTCTACAGTTTCGCTTTAACTGGAAATAGCTATTGCTTTTTAGTCTTTGATGCCAACGTCCAAAGAGTCTGAGCTCCAGGACTATGGATTAGTTTTAAAGCGTTCATTACACCCGAGCAACGCCGTGCTATACTGCTAGTAAATCATAACAGCTGACGAGAAATTGGTTACTTACGACGGTTTTTAACACACAGTCAGTCAGTTAAGTCAGTTAAGTGCCATACGTGATACACGCTTGGGCGATCATGTCTCGAAAGAGACATGACTGACTGGGCAGAAGATTATCCCGCAGTAGGTTGCCATTGCTTTCTGCGGTAGACTGGTTGCCGACCAAGGCTATAGAACCCAATCTGTCCTGCTATTTAACCCATAACTGGAAGGAAGAGACGGATTAATACCTTTCCCAAGGGTATTTGCGCGTAAGTGAATACAATGGATTCAACTGGAATTCGAACTCGGCTCCCCGGCAAGGCAGAGGATTAACAAGGATATATGCCCACAGTCAATCAGGTAATTGACAAAAGCTTGGGTGCCCCATTCTATCCTTGACTGACTAAGGAGATCTTCCCTCAGTAGCTTGCTATTTTTTTCTGTGATACGCTGGTTGTTAACCAATACTATCGAACTCAATCTTTCCTAATATTTAACCCATAATTGAAAGGAGAAGAGATGGATGAAAAACGTTTCCAAGAGTATTTAGGCTTAAGTGAATGCAACGAATTGATCTGGGATTTAAACTCGACCCTCCGATTTTTCATTCCAAACAGACATCCATTGCACCTCAACGCAGCTGAGTTCCTTGGAAGAAAGTTAATTTTTTTTTCCATGATGGGATTGTCGTTAATTTAAAGATCTCTAAGTGCAGGAAAACATTAAATGAATATTTATGTCATACATCTGCGACGTTAGAGCAGGTTTATTTTTCATTTTTTTTTATTTTTTTTAGAAAATCAACTTTATAGTCTGTGTGAAAGTTGAGGTCTGATGTGATAAGTACTTAAACCAAGATTTAGATTCTTAGCTTTTACTAAGTTTTTGAGCGTTTGTTTTAAAGATCGTCTGAAAATGTACAAATTAATACTACATAATTTCCGCAGGTTTTTGCTTACAAGTAGTATTCAGAATTTTACCACTTCAAGAATACATCCAAATAATGTTGATATTATTTTTGTTAGACTAACTGAATGGAAAATATATTCAAAACTGAATTCGAATTATGAATCACAAGCAAGATAGGCAATTTTTTTATTGTATTTAATAATTAAAAACATAAAAATATTATAAAGCAGCAACTTAATAGTTAAGATTTGTCAGATCATTTGATAGATCAAAATTAATAAAAAACAAAAAGTATATAAAAGTGTAAGCAACACTATAATACTTATGGGCAGAAGATATAAGAGAAAATGTTTTCAATTTGCATTGTTTATTAAAAATCGCACGGAAACTACTGCATCAAGATAGAGCTAATCTATTCAGCATAATTTCCTTTTGAAGTAAATAAAGATTTTATTTGATGCTTCAATGATTTAGTCATAATGCATTTGTGCTATTCATTTTGTGCATATAACATTTTTAAAGCTTTAGAAAATTATGACTTTTATGAGGCTGTTTACTAAAGCTTTCACTGCTCAGCAAAATAAAACTGCAACGCTAAGAATTAAAACTTAAATTTAATCTTCAAACGTGTTTCCTCAAGAACAGGTAACGATTTTTTTTAATCATATCACCCCGAGCAAGGCGGTAAAGCCACTGATGTGCAAGGGGCTACGTAAGAGTGAAAAATTTGGAAAAGAGAAAGCCGGAAACCACATCCTAAACAGGGAACAAGGGATGAGCCTCTTCACCTGTTCAATAGACGAGGATGGAGTGTGAACCAGGTGATAGTTCAGTCTATCTACTCCAATTGAGAAAAAAAAAGAGTGAAAAGAATGAAAAGAGAAAAAACCGGAAACCATATCCTAAGGGAACAAGGGATGAGCCTCTACACCTGTACAATAGACGTAGGTGGAGTGTGAACCGGGCGATAGTGTTTGTAAAAAAAAATTATTTTGTGACTTCATTTACCCTGTTAAACCCTAAATTTCAAATTGAGTGCAATATTATGGTTCCAAAATCGACCTGCCCACTGCAGCGGGTGCAGAAGCGTTTGGTTAAAAAGCGCTCATATGGATAAATGTTGTTTCAATTCGGAACAAACCAAGACAAGAATAAGCAAGAAAAGATCTGGAGAATCGTTTGGTCTGTTCTGATTCGGCCACCATATTTATCCAACATTTCAGAAATGCATTAATACAGTTCAAATGGAGAAAACTTTCGCTAATGAAAACCAGTTTCAAATGTTCCTCAAAAAATTTTTCATTTTTAAGAAACTTTTCTCGAAAGACATCGAAGAGTTGCTGTGGCAACAAGTAATTCCAAATTATGGTGAACATGGAACTGAAAAAAGTACATGATTTTTTCTGCAATAACGGAAATTATTTTACGACACGAAATAATCACTGCCATATATGGGTAAGTATATATTGCCATATTAATCACGTTTCGACCGTTGTACTCTCCGACTTTCTTTAGTTGATTGGAATTTCGAACCGAACATTTTTCGGCTCAAAACACCGTGAATATGGCAATTACAGTTAGATTAACCAAATGCAGACGACAATTCTACTCCTGCAGCTTCTTTTCTTGCACGTCCCGCCTGTGGAACTCGCTTCCATATTCTTGCTTTCCTGACGGCTACAACCTCCAGGAATTTAAATGCAATGTCAATACTCATCTCTTAACCACTTGTATATCCTTTCCTTTCTCTCCACCATTGCAACTGTCATCACACCTGTATTCTTATCCTTCTCTTGCTCCTTTCTAGCTGGTTCGTCTTTCTCTTCACTCTATTCTACTTAATCTTTTTACTCTTATGTGTCCCATCGCACATCAGTGGCGTTACCGCCTTGCTCGGGGCGATCCGATTAAAAAAAATAAAAACATGAAGATATATAGCAATACATATAGGAGGACGAGAGTCTAAGGAATGTAAATAATGCAAATAATTAAAATACTACATTCCAAAAGTATGTACAAATAATGAGGAAGTATATGGAATGGAATTTAGCTGCTCCGCTTAGAGACATACCCAAAATTCCAGAAGATTGTTCAGCGCCAACTTCTCTGCAAAAACATTTTATTATTTTTATCTGGCATTGACAGTTTCTGAAAATTGTAACAAATCAGAGACAATTAAAATTCAGCAAGTTGGTGTTAATAGTTGCGATAGCTATGATTATTATTAGCAAATAAAAATGAAAGATTGTGTTGTGTAGGATTTTGCAGCAATTATAATCTTGTTGTTTCTTTTTACTGTTAAAACGGCTGCACATCTTCAGAGATAAGTAATTATTGGAATAAACTTTATTCAGCAAGATTGAGAATGTTATTGGCATTACATTGAGTCAATAATTAAATCCATTGCTAGGAAGGTTGGGTCACTTTGTTGGGCCAAAAGGTTTTTTCCGCCTGAATCCATCTTGTACATATACAAATCAATCATCCGTCCGTGCATAGAATACTGCTGTCATATATGGCCAGGCGCCCCTGCTGTTCATTTCAGTGTTCTCGACAGGCTCCAAAGAAGAATCTGTGATGTGAAAGGTCCCGACCTGGAAGCTCGACTCCAGCCTCTTTCTCACCAGCGGATGTGGGTTCCCCCTGTCTCTTCTACAAATATTTTCATGGCTTCTTTTGCAACGAACTTAAATCACTGGTGCCCTCCACCACAATGAATTACTCGTGCAACCAGACTGACAACGACATCCTACCCATGTACAGTTAGATCAACATAATGCAGCCGACAATTCGACTCCATCAGCTTCTTTTCTCGCACTCTTCGCCTGTGGAACTCCCTTCCGTATACTTGCCTTCCTGACGGAAATAATCTCCATGAATTTAAATGCAATGATGTCAATACCCATCTTCCTATCCACTTGACTCCAGTTCTTTCCACATCACACTGTATATCTCTTCCTCTCTCTCTCTCTCTCTCTCTCTCTCTTCGCAACTGTCTTCATACCTGTGTTCCCATCCTTCTCTTGCCCTTTCTCTGATGCACCCTGTAACTGGTTCGTCTTTCTCTTCACTCTCCTCCTTTCTAAATATTTGCTCTTATGTAGACCTCTGCGCATTAGTGGCGGTACTGGCTTGTTCGGGGTGAAACTATTAAAAAAAATTATTATCGTCACCATCAGCAAGAAAATGAATAAATGTGTTGCACCAATTTCCAGGTAACTACATTCTGTCATAACATTTATGATAGGTCACTAATCACTAGAGATTGTAATAAATAGCAAACACAGTTTAGTTTAGCAAGTTTGCACTGATTATTAACTCTCATCGATGTCATAACCGAGTAGATGAAAGTTTTATTTAGGAATGGTTAACAATCATTTGGAAATGGTTACGAATAGGAAAATACTTAATTCAAGAATGTTATCGCTATTATCATCATCATAGGCAAAGTAAATAGAGAAATGTGCTTAACCAGTTTCCAAGCAGTTATATTTGGCCATTTTATTTTGGGATCAACAGTGAATTTTTGAAGATGAAAACCAATGAAAAACTCTTCAGTTCAGCACGTTGGGGTTGATTATTATCGTAGTCATCATCATCAGCATCATCATCATTATCAGCAGCAGCAGCAGCAGCATGTAAATCGAATATTTTAATCATTTTCGTCATCAGCATCATCGTAGAAAGCAATGTCGATTTGAAAAAAAAGCATTAAGATCACCATTGATAGTCTTCATTTATGATGAGGTCTGATTCTCCCTGTCTTTAGAATCAGGATTCTATTGGCAAATTCCAGACGTAGATATTTGAAAAACAAGGCCATAGATAAATGTAAGCAAAGTAAACAAAGAATGACTGAAAAAGTTACAAAATCTTAATGGATGCAAAACATGCGTATATCAGTAATAAACTGTCTCTCTGTCTTGGTCTCTCTCTCTCTCTCTCTCTCTCTCTCTTTCCCCTCTTTATATATATATATATATATATATATATATATATATATTTGTTGGGAGGGGAAAAGAAAATGGAAATGAAGATAGAACAAGATGCCATTAATTATTCTAAAACTTATATAAATATAAATATATAAGTTTTGTATAAAACGCACACATGCTCACACATGCATATACAGCAGACCCGCACACATATACATACACACTAAATATACACAAACACCTAATCATACACATACAGACAAACACATACACACACACACATATACATAATTATATGTATATACAGTTTTGTACACCATCCATATATATATATATATATATATATATATACGCGCGTGCGTGTGTGTGTGTGTGTGTGTGTGTGTGTGTGTGTGTATGTGTGTGTGTGTGTGTGTATTTCGGGGAGTAAAAGTGAATGGAAATGAAGATATAACAGTTTGATTTCATTCATTATTCTAAATTCTAAAACTTATATAAACATAAACATTTACGTTTTTGTATTCAAAGCACATACGCCCACATATATGTACAGACACACGCATGCATATATATGTATATACATATAGTTTTGTATAGTAACTATATGTACAGCTGTATGTATATATATATATATATGTGTGTGTGTGTGTGTGTGTTTCGTAAATGAACACTTTCTTTATTTCTATCAGTGTCGTTTTTCTTTCTTTTTGTCTCGTTTTCATTCTTTTTTGCAGTATTTTTCTATTATGCACGCATGCATATATGCATAAATGCACATATACAGTAATGAATCTACATATATATTAATATATGCGCGCCCACACATATCAGATTACTTCTGACCATCATTTTAGAAAAGTATAAAAGCCAACTTCGTTGGTTTGAGGCTAGAGTAAAAAAAAAAAAAAGAAAAAAAAAAAACGACTAAATCCGAACGCTTCTTTTATGGAGAGGGAAAAGTGAAATCATTGGCGTTGTTTTGTTCAACCCACTTTAACTTATTTGCGTTTTTATTTATTTATTTGAACAATTATTTATTTTATTTTATTTTATTTATTTATTTACTTATTTATTTTTGTATTTCACTTTACCTCATGTTGTATTTGAACTTTGAAAAGCTTGTAAGGAGAGGAAAATTTTCAAAATGGCAACGGCAAATTATGCTTTGCTTTACAGGGTAAAAACGAACCCAACCCTAAAGGCTTCTATGAAACATTAGTCTTTGTCATTTTATCCATTCCTGTCGCTCCTATCAGTCGCCACCTTCACCCCTCCATTTTACTCAGCACTCATCATTTCGACTTTCGTGCCGTGTTTTCGTAGATATTTTTTCTTTCATTCCCAAATCTTTTCCTCAATTCTAATTCTTTTGCCACCACCCTTTACCTTGGAAAGCATATAACCTCTATATTTTCTTTGGTGTTAGCATGAGGACTTCTCTGTTATCTCCCTTTGCACCGCCATCTTGCTATTTGTGCCAAGCACTTTTCTTGAAACATTTCGCAAATATATTCTATCTTTCTGCTTCTTACTCAACAAACAGTTCTACTTTTGGGCATTTCTTTCTTTCCTTCTTTAGTTCTTTCTTTCTTTTTCAACAAACAGTTCTAATTTTGTGCGGATACTTTTGAAACATTTCTTTCGCAAATATACGCTGTCTTTCCCTCGTTCTGTCTATCCTTCTTTCTTTTATTCAGTCTTTCTTTATTTCAGTCTGTCTTTCTTTCTTTCTTTTTCAACAAATAGTTCTAATTTTGTGCAGTTATTTTTTTTTATATTTCTTTTGCAAATATAAGCTATTTTTCTTTCTTTCTTTCTTTCTTATATTCTGTCTGTCTGTCTGTCTTTCTTTCTTTCTTATATTCTGTCTTTCTTTCCTTATGTCTTTCTTTGGTTCGATCTTTCTGACATTCTTTCTTAACAAACAGTTTTGTACAGAGTCTTCGTTTGAAACGCTTTGTGTTTTCCTTTCTTTCTTTCGCCCTTTCTTTCTTTCTTTCAAATTTCATTCTTTCTTTTTGTCTGTCTGTCCTTTTTTCATTCGGTTTTTCAGCCTTTCTTTCTTTCTTTCTTTCATTCTTTCTTTCTTTCTTTTTGTATTTCAGTCTGTTTTTTATTGTCTGTCTTTCTTTCATTCACTTTGTCTTTCATTCTTTTTCCTTCTTTCCTTCATTCTTTCTTTCTTTTTCTTTCTTTCTTTCTTTTTCTTTCTTTCTTTCTTTCTTTCTATCTTTCTTTCTCAACAAACAATTCTGATTTTGTGCATTTATTTCTTTTTTTAACATTTCGACCTTTTATGTATTATGTCTTTTCTTTCTACTTTATTTTTCTTTCCCTATCAGAAATCTATTTTATTTTTCTTTCTTTCTTTCTTTCTTTCTACATGTCAGTCTGTCTGTCTTTCTTTCTTTCTTTCTTTCATTCTTTCTTTCTTTCTTTCTCAACAAATAATTCTAATTTTGTGGTAATTTTTTTTAAACATTTTTTTTCGCCAATATGCTCTATCTTTCTGTCCTTCTTTGTTTCTTTCAGTCTTTCTTTCTGTTTTTCTTTCTTTCTTTCTTTCTCAACAAACAGTTTGACTTTTGTGCATTCTATCTTTCTTTCTTTCTTCTTTCTTCTTTCTTTTTTCTTACCTTCTTTCTTTCTTTCTTTCTTTCTCGCTTTCTTTCTTTCTTTCTTTTTTCTTTCTCAGCAACTTATTTTATTTTTTGTATTCCTTTCTTTCTTTCCTTTATTCTTTCTTTCTTTTACAACAGCCAGTTCTATTTTTTTCTTTCTTTCGTTTTTTACTAATTTATTCACACATTTTATTTATTTTGATATTTTTCTTTTTGTTTTCTTTATTTCAGTTTTTCATTCCTTTTTTTTTTGTCGATTTGTCGTTCTTTTAGAAAGCCGATAAATTTTTCTTTTATTTTGTGTGTTCCCCACACTCATTCTTTACTTTTTTCGTCCACTTCTTTCTCCCGTCCTACCTTTCCTTCCTTCCTTCCTTCCTTCCTTCCTTCCTTTTATTATTTTTTTCTTCCTTTCGTTCGTTTTATTTCTTAAATGTCGACTTTTAAAAAAATTCACCTCCCTACTTTTTACTGTTTTAAAATTTTACTATATTGCTTTTTATTGTTTTTCTTTCTTTCTTTCCTTGTTTATTTATTTTTGTTCATTCATAGGTTTTTTTATTTCAATCTTATATTCCTTTCAATCTTCATTTCGTTTTCTTTTCAATATTCTTAAATATTTTTTTCCATTCTGGGCTTCTTCGTAACATATATACTCTCATTCGTAGCCTTTTATCTTTTTTGATTTCCTCATTTTCCTCACTCTCTTCCTCTTTTCCCTTTTTTCTTATCTTCTGAATTTCCTTTTCTTCCTTAAATTTACATTTTTTTCTTTTTATCTTATGATTTTTCATTTCCTCTTCTTCCTTATCACTTTTTCTTTCCTATTATCATATCCTTTTTTTATTTCCTCTTTTTTCTTATTTCTTCCGCTTTCCTTTACTCTCAATTTTTTTTCATTTATTCTTCTTCTTCTTCTTTCTTTCTTTCTTTTTTCTCTAATTGTTTTTTATTTCCTCTTTTCTCTTATTCCTCGCTCTTTCCTTTATGTTATGTTTTTTAATTCCTCTTCCTCCCTAACGCTTTCTATTTCTTTATTGTTTTATCATTTTTCTGGGTTTCTTCCTCGTTCATTTAATG